>OY757919.1:7125885-7268385 GCA_963585895.1 Sepioteuthis lessoniana | reverse complement strand
GACAGTTTTGTGGGAAGGAGAGAGTTATAGCAAAACTAATAAACACTTGTAGAACTTTAAAAGACTGGTTGGAAGTACCGATTACAGCCATTCGGGCTATTTTTAAGGAGAAAGAAATAGGTTAAATGCTGATTAGATCCACAGGATGAACGTCTAAACTTTCTAAAGTTTAGACGTTCTTCCTGGGGTTGAGTTTTTTTTATTCTTTTCCAGATGGCAAACATACTCCTCATCGAACTTTCTACGGATTTCTGATTAAGTCTCCCTTTGCAGGGCACGAAACTTACACTCATATCCACTCAGTTTCTGGTGCGACATATTTAATTTATCTCAAAATCTACTGGATGTTTTTCCCGACTCCTGAAAATACAAGGACACATTTTAGGATATGCCGCCTAACTAAATCATATCCCCAATGATATTTGATTTTTGCAACATCAAGTAATCATTTTATATAAATTTCTTTTTTAGATAGACTAAACCAGTCATACCACAAACCACTAGGTTACAAGATATATTTATGTTTCTCATGTATTAATATTGAGAGACGTAAAGAAAAAAGAAAAAACGGAGACAAAATAGAACTCGCAGAATTCAATGAGGTGCATCCATAGAGAAAAAAAAACAGTAATTCCAATTAAAAGAAAAAATGAAATAACAAATCTTTTTTTCTGTGATTGATAAATTAAATGTTTGAATATCAATCAAGGAAAACGTAATTTTTCATTTGGTTAGTTTTAGTTTCATGGGATATCAGCCGTTGTAGCTTATTTCATGTCAAGTCCTGATAGTATATATATATATATATATATATATATATATATATATATATATATATATATTTGTTGCAGTTATTTTAAACGAGCCTAAGTTTAGTTTTGACAGACATTTAAATAGTTTCATATTTTGCTATATAACGGTCAATTTAACATCTGTCATACGTTTTTGCTCATAAATCGTAGGCAATTTCATTATTAAATGAATGAGAGCTAATTTGTTTGCACACAAGTATTACTATTGTTTGAATAGAGTTAATTGTTTAAATTATTTCCATCTAACACTAACAATTCTATTCAATATTAATCATTTTTTCTTCACAGAGAAGTGATAGTAAATATTGATATTGAGCACTAATTATTCAATTTAGGTAAAGACATTTTCAATTATCGCTATTTAACTTAATTAATATTAATAATTAATTATTAATAATACTATTCAACATTCCTCATTCATTTGCACACAGTTAAAATTGTTTCAAGTATTTCTATGTATTACAAACAATTCACTTAAACATTAGTCATCTTTTCACATGCAGTTAAATGATCAAACAGTTCTATTTCTAACAATTCTACGAATTAGCATAAAACCTTGTGTAAATATTAAACAGGTCTATTCGACCCTATCAGATGATACCATTCAGGATTAGAGTGGACCTGGGAGCAATGGCAATGAACGGATATTCCTCATTCCCCAGCGCTTCAGAACTTGAGCCTTACCATCAGATGGTTCAATTTTATATTCAGGACACTCGTTGGAAGGTCATAGCCTGCAACAAATATGCAATCTCTGTATTCTACAACCGCAGTCGACTGAGCTCTATGAGTTTTTTCTCCATTTTTTTCTGTGTAAGTATTTACACAACCCCTTCACCACGGATAGGATGCTACCCTGTATCAATTTTCCTTCACCTGAACTCGTTACCGTACATTTGCTAAAGATCCTAGTCAAAACTTCTTTTTACTCATAAATGGAAATCCCGGTGGTGTAGTGATTAAAATGCTGAACCATGGTATTTTAGAATGTATTTACCAACCACTCGGCACGGACAGGATGTTACAAAATATCAATTTTTAAGCGGACTTTAACAGGTTAAAATTTAAAGTTTTTCTTCACCTTGACTGGTAGCCTACCAAGACAAAAGAAACTTAACTGCCTTAAAATTTACCCAATGCTGGAGAAAGAATAATTACATTCATATCTTTGAAAAGCTCTATGAGAAAAACCTATGTGAAAAGCAAACAGTTTCTTTAAGGATTTGAACTCGAATCACTGTGTCATTTTCCAATAACCCTGACGGTTGCACCACGGTGCATTCCCTGCGGCATCGTAATGAGTGAGATCGAACTCCAACCGCGCTATTCCGTTAATTTTCAGACTAATACCCTTGGAAAACGTATGAACCTTTACCCCCACCCCACCCCTCAGCTGTGAGTTAAACAGTACCGCCACTTCTATTCTACAAGCATATATTTAATATTAAATAACCCATGAAGTTATTTATGCCGGCAAACAAAAACAAAACCTATTCTACCCTGGCTCATAGGGGAAATAGTTGTGCTTTTACAAGGTGCATTAGTGCAAAGAAAAACACGAACAGCCTAGTCGAGGTTTGCTCCCGGTGACCTGAGTGCATTTTAAACAACATAATTATTAGTAGCCTTAGCGTTCGCTTCTTTGACCAAGCGTCTTTTTGAACCCAGTTATTTTTTTAAAAATGATTATTATGGTAACTTTTTATTATTGATTATGTATTTCTCACTCTTTTACTCTGTACCTAGTTGACATGGTTTAAAAACACGCTAACACTGACTCCTGCGCATGGATAAGTTGGTCCCGGCAGGAATGTCGGTAGAAGGACAATAAATTGAATCTGGTAGTGTAGCCTTAATTCTGGAGTTCTGGGGAGTATAGATTAATTCTTCATTGCTATTACTCCTTGTATTCCTCTGATATGGATAGGTAATAACCGTAAGGGTCTAATCTTTGGGTTAAAACTATTTGCTCGAAATATTTTTAGTATTGGATGTGAACTTGTGAAGACTTACAACTGTATTCAAATAAATGACAATAAATAGAAATAATTGTTTCTTTTACGAAGCGGGTAGCTGTGTTGAATTACATAATTTAAGAATAGTGATTTGAATCTATTATTGTTTACTAAGGTTTGTTCATAGCTGGGAGCGAAAAGTCAGATATGTGGTTGTAGAAAAATCCACTAACTTTATTTCTGATTTTATAACTTATTTCTGTTCGTTCATCAAAACAAAAAGGGCGTGATCCTGTCAATAGCGGCTAATGAGCTGAATGGTGATATATATGGAATTAATGAATTCGAACCTTAATAACGCTATTACGTTCATTTCTTAATAGTTATTCTTGGAATATTTATAAACCACTTTATCTTCGATCTATGGATGAAATTGTAATTCTGCTGTTTTTTTCTAAATGGATCGCTTTGGCATTAAATAACCCATGAAGTCTGATATGCCATTTATCAAAGAAAGCACACTCAACCAAAAACGTGAAGGAATATTTTCAAGTCGATCAAGGAAATACCAATTCATTGACAATTCTTCGACCACCCATAGTAAGAGTTGCGTTTTTGCTAGCCCGGGAAATTTGCTCCTTACTTGACGCTGTCAAAAAAACCTTAAGTCTAATATTGAACGACTCTAACACCAACAGTAAGAGTTGTCGTGGTTGGTCATTTGTTATTAATTACACAGCCAGGCACTAAGACCACTGGTAGTTGCAAGGGGCCATTATATTAAAGTTCATTTGATTAGACATTCGTTCTACTTTTCTTCTCTCTATCAAAAATCATTGCATACTAGGGACGATGCGTTTAGAAAAATGGCTGTTGATTTGACAAAACTCACAAAAAATGTTCATAATTTGCTAGAAGATTAGTTAAAGAAATTCTAATTCGTAAGTGATTCAGCTGTTGGTGTCCATTTTTACATTCTATTTGAAATCTATTCAAATCTACAGAATTCAACATGTAGGCCTAGTAACCTGGGCATGGAATACACTGACTGTATCTTTTGCGGAATGGTAAGCTTCTCAGAGAAAGGAGTAAACTGGATCCAATTGTGAAGATTCCGTTCTGGAGTTATCGTGAGTGTAGAACACATCTTCGTTAACATTGCACTAAGGGACAATCTGTTATGGTCTTCGGTATGGGTCAAATAGATCTATTTGAAAATCATGACTATTAGGATGGAATACTTGAAACCATCTGTGTGCAAAAAGAAGGGATTATAGTATGAGAATTGTTACAGAAAACCAAATGAATCTGTATTAATTATTAGCCTAAGCAATAATTACTTGAAGCTATAGTTGTATACAAATTATTACTCTTATGAGTTAGTTGAAAGTATATATATATATATATAAAAATATATATGTGTGTGTGTGTGTGTGTGTGTGAGAGAGAGAGAGAGAGGGGGGAGAGATTGTATGTGTGCGCGTGTGTGTGCCTGAGCGCTCAGGCATGTGTGTGCCTATGTGTGTGTCACATGGAAATATAAAGTCCAAATGAAAGAGGATTGATCATGATTATTTAACAAGATCTAAATAAATTTCGTAATATTTTTTATAACTATTTATGAGTATTGAATATTTAGTGAAGATAAGACTTTCGATTGTAATAATGTCTTGCTTGTTGGATTATTGTCTTGGCCATTGCCAATAAACAACCTACCATCAATAATAACAATCCATTGTATTCAAATAAAAATGAATCTTCTTATCATTAAATAAATAAACAATTACACAAGTAAGCCATTTAATGTGACTTCCTCTGCGGAAAGAATGACATCTTGTCTCTATGATATTTTCTACTCACGTTTGTCTATTTGAATTTTTGCATTTTCGCGATTTAATACTGAAATGGATTGTGTAATCTTTAATGATCTGGGATATGATGCCAATGAATTGTGAGTTCACGGGAACTAAACTGTTTTCATAATTTTTGTATCTTAAATAAGTCACACCTTTCAATATTGCTCGATTAATTCACCAACCAAAAATCTATAAGTAATTTGTGACTTATTTTTAAAGAAAGTGTACGAGATAGTGCTGAAAATAAAATGGGACAAGTCAATGAAACGTATTTGCTTTTCCATATATAGATCCTGCAGTTTTCAAAACTTGGCTCATTATTTTACGTTTCGTTGACCCCACAAATCAATAAAACAGCTTTCGGAAAGAAAAGATTGAACTGATATATTTTCAGCTCCTCCTCATATAGGATAGAAATTCGAGGTGAAACAAGATCTTATTGTGAAACAATTGAATGCCATTTTTTTTTTCTTTTGCACGAAAATCACTATTCTTGTGTCCAAAGAAAATCTAGTCGAAAGTATCGCTGACTTGGAAGAAAGAATCGAACCTGAGTCCATTCAATTTTCTGCTATACTTGTAAATATATTTCAGCATGTCTTCATGTGTATTCACAGAGTGTTTGAGTGTTAGACCGCTAGTGTAACAGGCGAGAAGATAAAATAAGTTATGTTGAAAATTCCTGAGAATTCTGCCGAATAGATAACGTTAATCCCTCGATACATTCAGGGCTTCAATGCAATTCAGCACCAGGCTACGTTGCTTTCTTCAAAATCGGTAGGCACGCAGACGCCGCCGTCAACAAAATCACTCTTACACTAACCCCCGCTGATACAACCAAGCAGAATAAGCCGTGGTAAAATGCTACGATTGATACGAATCTCGAAGGAATGAATGTGAATCTCCGTAATCAGATAGGGGTTGCATGATGGGGCGCGTCCAAACTGCAATCCACTCGCCGGTGATCGATTAGCATGAGTGAAACTTCTCATTTCGCCGCGCGAATTCTGATGGATCGCCTCCTCATGCGTGTCGACTGATCGGAGATAATATGTGTTTTCTGCGCGTATAGACAGGGCAGGGTGAAATAGTCTCTGGCGCCTCTTCTTTAATTCGGCACCGGTTTGGGGCGATAATCTGAGCAATCTAAGAAAATGGCGTAACTGCATTGTCTTGGCATATGATCAACGTGCAAGTCCTAAAAGCCGGTTGGTTGGTCGGTCGGTCGGTCGGTTGGTGCGTTCACATGACATATGTGCTCACTCAGGGTAAAGGATGAATGCGCCGATATAAGATGCGCCCGAGTGACTAAGGATTATGGGTAATTTTCTGCTTCGTTTTGTAAGTGTATTTACAGAATCAGGCCCATGTCAATAAAACTGTTCGAACATCTTTTAAGCTAACGTTAAGGCAAGCATAAATATGCATAAATGATTGTCTATAAATAATTCTTTCCGTCAGTTTCGTTCTAGGCATCTACACAAAATATCAAAGAGATTTGCACACTTGTCGATCCAAATTTTTGATGAGATCTTAAACAGTAGAATTCGAAATATAGATTTTATTTGTAATAGAATAAGTAAAAAGTTTTGCAATATTTTTTGTAACTTGAGGGACAATCAAGGAGCTCAGAATGCTCTCAACGAGGTCATGAGGGTGACAAACCCCACTGGACTATTAGATTCCGAGCCCATCTAATACTCTTTATCTGCAACTCACCTGATATGCCTCAAAGGCTTTGAGCACTGTCTGGAAATCCACTCTTTTATAACTCCCTGACCTTGGCTGATAGTCGAGGTTTTAGCAACTCACGTGATATTTCTTGTGCTATCCGCTTTCTACGCTTTCACCTTTTACACCTTTTAAATTGCTTTCATCGCGTTAGAACCCAGTTTAAACTCATAAGAAATATATTTTCCTGAATTAGATTACGTTATGCAATAATTTGCGTGGCTTTCACGTCACATTTGGAGTAAAGCAATGAACAACATGTAAGCGTACTAACGATCGTGATACTACCAAACACAGCAGGTACCTTCAAATGGCTTGATCAGCTTCTGTCACGCAATGAAAACGTCGTAATTTAGCACGTACCAAAATGCAGGAAAATCTTTTGACTGAGCCTAGTATATTGCAAAACCGTATGTATAGCAAGAAGCTATTGTGAATATTTAGAAATTTGAAACATAATGAAAGTTTATGATCGACTAATTAACCAATATAAATATGCTTCTTTTTGAGCGGCATTTAGTGAATAGAATTTCTTGCTCAGTATCACTTCATAAAATTTCAGCGTTTCTTTACTTCAGCAGGTTTCATAAAAATATATCTAATAAAAAATGCGGCCGGTTGCATATCACTTCTTACCTAAATTTTAGAAATACTGCCAGTGTACAAACTGGGGCTGTTGAATACACTGACTGCTCCTCTGCAGAGGGGTAAGACCCCCGCCAATGAGTGTCCTGATTAGACACTAAACAATCTGATGGTGAGGTCCCAGTAATGCTGTGGCTTTGGGGAATACGGAGGACCCCTTCATTGCCATTGCTCCCTGGTCCACTCTTGCCCGGTGTGGTAGCACCTGATAGGGCCCTATCTATGGGTTAAATAGAACAAACGGCATACTTATGCTAAACTGAATAGGTTAAAATGGAAACGTTTTTGACAATTAAACCGTACTTACATTTAAACTGCGGACTTATGCTAAACTGAATTATTTCAAATTGAATTGTTTTTTGACATTGAAACTCTATTTACATTAAACTGAATTGTTTAACATAGAACTTTTTTGATTATTAACTATGTGTTAACAAAATCTTTACTCATACTAAACTGAATTAGAACTGCATGACTAAACTGAATAGCTAGAAATAGAAATGTTTTTCACAATTAAACTTTTGAACTGTTTTTTTTTACATTGAAACTGTACTTACACTAAACTGAACTGTTATATATAACTGCTTGAATAGTTTGAATCAAAAATGTTTTTGTTAACTAATCCGTGAACTCATGATACACTGAATTGTTTGAAATAGAACTGATTATTTACATAAAAATGGATTGGGCGTTAAATAACCTAGAGATGTTGATCTACCATAAAACCCGACAAACCAACCAACCAAACTTATCAAAGAAGGATTGTGTCTTCTTTCTGTTCATCTCAAATTGTTTATATATATTCATTAGTCTGTTTACATATATATATATATATATATATATATATATATATATATATATATTCAATATATATATATATATATATTCAATATATATATATATATATATATATATTCATTAGTCTGTTTATATATATATATATATATATATTCATTAGTCTGTTTATATATATATATATATATATATATATATATAAACAGACTAATGAATATATATATATATATATATATATATATATATATATATAAACAGACTAATGAATATATATATATATATATATATATATATATATATATATATATGGACTGCAGAATCGTAGTAAGCGAGTTCAAACTCCAGTCGCGCTATTACGTTCACTTTCAAGCAAATATCCTTAGGAAAGGTATTGAACCCCTTTATCTTCCAAGCTATGGGTTAAACAGTACCACTACTAGTCTAGGAGAATGGCTTTGCCATTAAATAACCTACCGACGTTGATATGCCATTAAACAAAGAATCGAAACCAGATATGATGGGAATAAGCAGGTCTTAAAATCTATTACATAGATTTTACTTAAAGAAATAAATTTACTTACTATTTTGAATATCATGATTTATAACGGCATCATATTTGTAAATATCTAATGTTATTAAGCGGAGAATGATCACGACACTGAATAATAGAAAAAAGAATCAGTTTTTTTTTCTTTTAATGCACGAATGGGTAATTAACAGAGGGTTGAATAAGAATAAGCTGCATACACAGGGGCCCAGGTACCAATCTTTTGCAAAATCTCTTCTGCTTTAGATCAGGAACCTTCCTGTGTATAATATCCTCAACACCCTCGCAAATTCTTGTGATCACGGATCCAGCCTTCCTCTTTCTCATTACGCGTAGACACAACTCTTTCTCGAATACTACCCACACAATTTATGCAGCATTTCCACCGAGAACACCTGCGTCCAATTTACATTAGTTACCAGGTGCATTTATTCTTGAGGAGTGTCTTTGTCATGTAATAGCAAAAGCGGGAACAGCAGGATCGTATTAAGCAAGTTCGAACTCCAGTCGCGCTATTACGGTCATTTTGTGACTAATACTCATAAGAAAGGCATGAGCCCCCATATCCTCTCATCTATGAGTTAAATAGTATCATTGCTGTTATTCTTGAACGATGGCTTTACCATTAATTAACCAACAAAGTTTCATATGCCATTAAACAAAGAAACCAAACCATTTCCTTTTGTTTTATTTCCTAGTGTCCGACTTTCGCAACGGCATCGACACGTATCAAAGAACACTTCATGTCCATATCCAACACTAAGCCCTTTTTGTCAAATCTTGAGAAACTTCAATATGAATTAATATATATTAAAAATCCGATTTAAAATCAAGTTTCAAACACTCTATCTCTCTCTCTCTCACACACACACACGTGCACGAGCGTGCTGGGGTGTCCTGGTGGTGTAATGGTTAAAACGATGGACTGCGGAATCGTAGTACGCGAGTTCGTACTCCAGTCGCGCTATTGCGTTCACTTTCGGGCAAATACCCTTGGGAAATATATGAACCCCCTTTTCCTCCCAGCTATGGATTAGATAGTACTACTGCTGTTCTTCTAGGAGAATGGTTTTGGCATTAAATAACCTAAAAAGAGTTGATATACCATTAAACAAAGAAACCAAACACAGACACACACACACACACATAGACATACACAATTTAGATAGATAATGGAACAGAAATACCTCCCATATTTTTACTCGCAACCATCTGGTGCAAATAAACTTAGAAATGGGGTAATGATAAATCAATCTAACTAATATCTCACCATTTCTTCACTTACTTTCAGTAAACATAATGGCTTGGACCAGTGTACACTTTGTTTTCTGTTGAAATATTTCTGATGTAGGTGAATCCGAAATAGCTACTAGGAGATTGTTTCCTGCTCATTTTGAGTTAAATCAGAATTATGCCGTACCGAACAGAAAAAAAAATTGATACTGCTATGAGGTTAAAATTTCTATCTGAAAAAACATGAATCCGGTGAAAGAGAAGACGAGCACGAAAAGCTCTCTGGGTAACAGGTAAAAATTCAGTCATGAAAAAAAAATTTGAATGTGTGTGTGTGTGTGGACATATTTTTGTTTACGTTATTGACACAATTCTATTCTAGTTCATTATAATTTTCTTTGACTGAGAGACACACACATATATATATATATATATATACTGAGAGAGAGAGACAGAGAGAGAGAGAGAGAGAAAAACTGATAGAGAGACAGAAAGACAGAGAGATTTATCTATCTTATCTATCTTCTCCGGCTCATATTTATTTGTTTACCTACACACACACACACACACACACACACACACACACACACATATATATATATATATAAACATATATATATATATACATATATCCATATATATTAAAACACACACACACACACACACACTCTCTCTCTCTCTCTATATATATATATATATATATATATATACATATATATATATATATATATATATATATATATGTTGTCCTCGCTTTAGCTATTACATCACAAAGACACTTCTCAAGAGGAGATGCACCTGTATATACACATGTATACGATAGAAATATTTGGAAAGTTGGAAAAAGCAAACGTCAATTTGGATGTGTAATATTTCGTTCGGGCTATATTTAATCTTGACGAACTTCTTCAAGACAGCGATGAAGATGATATATAGCCCGAACTAAATATCATACATTAATATTTCAGTTCAGTTTTTGATTTATCTAACTTTTCACATTATTCTATCATACTATCAGTTTCACTACCAATCTATCTTTAAGACGTATTTTTCTTTATTCTCTCCCTTTTACACTCTTTCTACATCTCCGTCTCTGTCTCTTTCCAGCTCTCTCTCTATCCCTCTCTCTCTCTCTCTCTCTCTTTGTATATATATATATATATATATATATATATATATATATATATCAGTTAGATAAATTAGTATCTATCTATCTATCTATCAATTTACTCTCTTTCTCTATCTTTCTACTTTTCCCTGTCTCAGTTTTTCTCTTTCACTTTTTCTCTCTTTCTCTCTCAATATATATATTTATAAATGTATATATTTGTACTTTCGTTCTAATCCTCTCACTCTCTCCTTATGTAAATATAAATGTTCGTGCGCGTGTGTGAGTATTTCAGGTTGTTCTCTCCATATACCTATCTTTGGCGCATGCATACACAGATCCACTTAAATGCGTTTAGCCAACTCCGAATTCAAATTACTGAAAAGAGACAAAGCTGAATTTTTAGGTATCAAATGTGCGTAGACCATATACAAGATTCTGTACTTCTTCACGCTTCTATGAGTTCTTTAAGTGAAAGCCAGAATGCATTTCAGGAAGCTTCTATCTTTAAACGTCAAACATCATTAGAGTGATATTCTGTAGTATTAGTTCTACGAATTTTCAGAATTCCGAGGAAAATATAAGGTAAAGAAGGCAAGGAATGTCAGAAAGTTTGAATCGAAACAAAACAAGACAAGTGTGTTGTAAATGGAGACGAACAGTTCAATGAGTATTTAGTGAAATTTCCGTAAAGATCGTTGAATAACATATTCATTCATTGATCATCTGGTGGTAAGTGCAGGGATGATGTCACGTGATTATTTTGGAGAAGAAACAAAAACCTCAAAATTTGATTAAGAAATAATGAAAGAGAAGTCTTAAAACAATAAAAGAAACACAAAACAATAAATAAGATGAAGTTTAAAGATTCGGTGCCCGTAAGAAAAAAAAAAGTGATGGTTTGGTTTCTTTGTTTAATGGCATATCCACGTCTGTAGGATATTTAATGCCAAAGCCATTCCCCTAGAAGAACAGTAGTGGTACTATTTAACGCATAGCTGGGAGGATGATGGGGTTCATACTTTTCCCAAGGGTATTTGCCCGAAAGTGAACGTAATAGTGTGACTGGAGTACGAACTCGCTTACTCCGATTCCGCAGTCCATCGCTTTAACCATTACACCCCTAAGAAAAAATGAATTAATTGAAGAAAGACTGAACAGTAACAGGTTCTGTTTGGTTTTGCTAACTTCTTTTAAGTGCAGTTCAGCTTTCTTGGGTTATTTAATGCAAAAAAAAAACAAACCTTGTTCAAGAACAGTAGTAGTAAAGTAAGTAAAGTTAGCGACCATAGTCGAGGGTGACCCGAAGGCTCCCTTTTCGATAGCTACTACACCAAGGTGTAGGGGAGGGCGCTACTCCATTCCCAGGATTGCTCCACTTTACCCTTGAACCGTACCTTATAATGCTGAGTGTTAAGCAAGGTGGTATCAAGTACCATTTTTAAAGTCTTTGGTATGACTCGACCTGGGATTGAACCCAGGTCTCCCGGGCCATTGGCGAACACTCTAACCGCTGGGCCAATAGTCGTACGATATAATTCATAACTGGAGATGGATGAGGAGGCTGATACCATTTCTTTGGGGAATAATCCGAAAGTGATTGTAATATGATGATTTGAGTTCGAACGTGCTAGCTAAAATATCACAACCCAGCGCTTTAGCAACTAATAATCGTGTACTACCCGTCATTAGCTCAGTGGGTAGAGTGTTTGCCAATGGTCTGGGAGACCGGGATTCAATCCCAGGTCGATTCATACCAAAGACTTTAATAAAAATGGTACTTGATACCTCCTTGCTTAACACTCAGCATTAGAAGGTACGTATCAAGGGTAAAGTGGAGTAATCCAGGGAAAGCCGTAGCACCCTCCCCTGCACCTCGGTGTAGTAGCTATTGAAAAGGGAGCCTTTGGTTCGCCCTCGACTACAGTCACCAACTTTACTTACTTACCCCTTATTTGCTTAACTGTAAAATCCTGGGATAATATAACAAGAAATATGTTTTTGGGCAAGTTGAAAGGTTTGCATCGTTTTAATACGTTCTACTTTACAGTGAGTGTATCATGTGCCCGAAGCAATGAAAGCGGTAGAAGATAAATGATGTGGTTATTAGTATAGTGATAGCTGGTGCGATCGCACATCGTGCATTCCTTCACTCCGTGAATTATTTGAGAGCTACACAGATGAACTTGCAGCAGAGTCTAATTCAGAAACAGAACTTATGATGCGGAAGCTACCAAAAACATTTATGGTGCGAAAGGTGAGAACGAAGATGATCCCAGTTGAATACCCAGGTGGATTAAGAAATTTTGCTTGGGTTACGTGAACTTTGACGTTCGGGTAAGGTAAAATAGACTGAAAACTGCACATTCCCAAGTTGGGCTCAAAGCTTTGAGGCAAATCTAGCAAATTGCATTCGTTGAGTATCAGGCGAACCCTTGTGTCAAGTGTTGTTTGTTACGTTGTTGAAACGCTAAGAGCAAGTCGAGCTACCGAATCGAGTCACACGTTGCTAAAACCTGGCAAAACTTTTGATTCACCCTAGTATCACGATACTGTTATCTTCACCTTGCTTGGTACATACATAACATTTTGGGAGGAGGCCGTGGTGTAATGGTTATGATCGTTGAAAATGGATACACCAACCCGAGGTCAAATCCCTGACTAGGCTGTTTGCATTTCATATAATGGTAATACCCTTAGGATAGCTATAAATCCGATTAATCTCTCTCCGGCTATGGGAAAATAGCAGGACAGACTGGGCTCTTTAACCTTGATATGCCAACCTGTCAAAAAGAAGGAAATCTCTATATTCAAACCTGTTAGACTTCGCTTAGAAATAGACCGTGTGTCACATTCGGTGGTGTGGCGGAGGTTGATTAACACATACATGCATCAAATTTCGGATGCTCTCCCTGGTAACCTTCTGCATGAGTCGTTTGTTGCTGTTGGTAATCTTCAAAGAGTTTTTGCTCAGACCCTTCTTATCATCGTATCAGTTGCTCCTACTCAGCTGTCCATGACTTGATATATCAAGTAAAAGTTAGACCGCCTTCTTACTTTGTTAGCATTTATTAAAATACTTTTATGGAGGTGGTGTAATGGTTATCGTCGTAGGAAATGGACACGGCGACACGAGTTCAAATCCTGGACGAGACTAATTGCATTTCACATAGCACGAATACCTTTGGGAAAGGTATATATGCTATGGGCAAATAGTAGGGCAGACTAGGTTCTTCAGCTTTGGTGAGGCAAGTAGTCTAGGAGAAGGAAAACTCTGAATTCAAACTTGTTGGACTCCGCTTAAAAATTGACCTTGTGTCATATCCTGCCCGAGCAGAGAGGTTGGTAAATATGATTAAGATACTTAGGCTTACGGACTGGATTCGCTATATCTAAGTTGACAAACACTAGCTTCTCTTAACCAACAACCTTTTCTTCAAGGCCAGTATATATTCAGGAAAATCCAAGAACATATGTTGTGTTCGCCTTAAAATCCTTTACATTGTTTAATTTTTCTTTTACAGAATTTTAATGCAGTCAAATATGGTAATGCATAACACATAATGATTTATATTCCAAAACCAAAAATCCACTCTGTTCAACTTTGTATAAATTAAACCAACAAAAATGGAAAGAAGAAATGAATAAAGGAAGAATGAAGGAACAAGGAAATGGAAATAAAAATGAATACAGAAAAGTCAATTACTCTTTAATAAGTAAAATTAATACGGTTTATTTTCATAAAAAATAAATTTCTCTTCCAAACCAATAGTGCCAGGATCTAATTATTTCAAGTTGGACAATAAACAAGAAAATCAGAAATTATTTGCTGTGGTTAATTACAAAACTACCACTTGTGAACTCTATTTAAAAAGCTAATTTCTGTAGACATATATAAGGGGAAGACATAGCTTTAGCCTGCTACGTATTTTCACTTTCATTTTGTAGACGTTCGTAATAATTAATACCAGTTAACATGCATTGATTTTTAATTCAATTCTCGAAATAAGAAATCCTGGTACCTTTAATTTTGAAGAAATTAATTTCTAAAATTTGGTTCTAATTATACTCATTAATTGGATGGTATTGAAAAAGAAAGGAAAATAATGAAAGAACTAGAAGTTATTACTAAAAGTAAATGAAAGCAAACGAATAAAGGGAATGAAGAAAAGAAAAAAAAAGAAAGAATGAGAAAGAAAGAAAGAAAGAAAGAAGGGAAGAAATTGCTGAAGTTGAAATAAAGGAACTACAAAGAAGTAGAAAATAAGGGAAGACAAAAATTAAAGACATAGTTATGAAAAAACTAAATGACAGTGTAAATGGAATAAGGATTTGTGAAACTGCGACAAAAAAAAACGGAGTACTACGGAAGAAACAATGAAAATATAGAACTAATAAACACCAACATTAAAGACATAATTAAGAAAAAGAAAAGAAACAGTTCAAATAAAGTATTAAGATAAATAATATATTTTTAAAAAATATGAATGTTAGGAAGCAAAGAAAAGAAAAAAGATCGGAGAAAATGTATTGAAAACTAATGTAGCCTTTCCAGTTTAAAAAGAGGAAAACGCAGGGTTGAGATGAAGAAACAGAAAATGAAGACAAGGATTTAAATGAAAATAAATGTCACCAAAAGAATTCGACTTAATGAATAAAAAGTGGAAGAGAAATTTTCATATTCAACACAGCATGAAGAATTACATTTCCAAAGACGCTTCAGCGGAAATTTTACGTCACTTGATAGGAATTAAGTTACGCGGAACTGAGCGACATGTCCCTGTTGAGGAATGAAAAGATCAAAAGTTAAGCAGCAATGTCCACTGAGGCGCATATCCCAGCCGTCAATGCTCAACGAAACATCGAGAGTGCATAAATTACGGGAATGTGGAAAAGTTTCCATTTACTTGAGCGAGCCTGAAAAATGGGTTAAGTGTTTGGACCCATTGAACTGACCAGTTACATGAAAACCTGAGTCAATATGGTCTCATAAAACACGCTGACATTTGGGTTCGATGTTCGCACGTATATCAATTAGAGTGATGACGACACGATTTTATTTTAATACAAACATGCACATTTCAGTCTTTTGGAAATGCATATATCAAACGTGAAAAATAACTGGTAAAGAAAATACATAGATCTGTCCACACATATACTCACACACACGCGCCTTCACACGCACAAAAATATACAAAAGAAATCCCTTTCTGTAGCTTTGTGAGCCTTTTAAAGAAAGTTCGGGGAGACAAAAGATAACGACGAAACAAGAGACGATGACGAGTTCAAACCTAGAAAGGAAAAGCCAGATTCGTGGCCATCAAAAATAAACCCACACACGTTATTGCTGAATTGATCAAGCAAAAATGTTGCTAAGCCACCAAATCTATGTCATAGTTTGTCACTATCACGTAGACTAACTTATTAACAAACGAACAGACCTCTCTCGTTCCAACAAGGAATTTTTGTGTCAGTCACACAGCTAGGCACCAGGATCACCCGTACTTGATTTGCTAACACATTGTATTTGCATTTTTCGTTGCGTTCAAATGTCACTGATTATTTTTTCTCGTGTCTCTCCATAAATACGGCTTGATTGTAAAGTAAAGTAATAGTTTTATATTAAGATGGTTTTTCCTAAGAAAGTTACTCTCCGCATAAATAATTTTAAAATTACATTACTAATAGGACCACGAATTAAAATTACATGTAAAATACACGAAGAAAACTACATTACTTATAGGAGCATACATTTTCGCGTAGGTTTAGCTGAGGTTTGACTACTAAGTCTATCTTAATCTTTAAAAAAAAAAGATTTGTTGTTCAAATTGATTTGGGATACATTTAAAAAAACAATCTCTTTTTAATTTTTTTCCCGTTTCGTACTCCTTTTACTTACTGCTTGAAAAATCCTATAGGGTCAGAGACCAGTCAAAGGATTTTTTTAAACCAGAGGAAAAAAAGCTGATTTGTATTTTAGAATAATAGAGTACTATATTACAGATGTTAATGGTGGAACGTATTTTATAAATGAAGTGGAGATAAAAACAAAATGGTGTTATTTTCGAGATGAAAGAATTTAAGAATTACATTCGTTGGTGAACAGGTTGTTAGTGTTTAAACTAAAGCAGTCAGAAAGAGAAGTGAAATGTTTTGACAGGTCACTCTGTTCTGGACGGTTTGAAGAGAAAAAGTGAATTTCGATCAAAGCCAGAGCATTTCAAGCATGAATAAATTAGAATAACATATTTCTTAAATTCGAATATTGAATTCATTTTAATAGATGTCATTAGAAAATTATTGAAATTCAAATTAGGATAAAACTGATACGGTTTCACCTTCAGCATTCTTAAGATGAAGGTACACATAAAATGACAGGGTTTACCCCTGAGAGTAGTAGACCAGTCAAACCAAGAAGAAGATTGCAACTAGATTTCACGCACTCTTGGCACTGATCTAGCGTCAGACTACCCAAAGTAGAGAGGAACACAAAAACAATATTATATGTTAAGAGACGGAGATAACGCGACGCCTAGAAGTAGCCCTGTTCCTGACATACAGAGATAAAAAAGAGAAGCGAAATTTGGATGAATATTTTAGAGAGACAGACAGAGAGAGCAGGACGTGAGTCAATGAGTAGTTTTATCCGACGCTCTGACTTTTTGACCTTATATTAAGCTGCTCTGAATATAGAATGCAAAGACAGCCGACCATAATATAACGCTGCTAAAAAGCCAAGAAGCTTAACGTAATAAGCACTTGTGAAATTGTTACAAGGATTGAAGAAAGCAAACAAAACAAGCGTCAGACTATTGACAGCGAGAGTTAAAGAACCTAAAAAGTTATACGAGGAATTGAAAGAAATAATTTATAAACTGGTTTCCTACTAAAAAGCCGTGCTTTAGTCTCTGTTTCCTGCCGTCGACGTCTATTTTTTATTCTTTTAACTTTCTTGATTGTTAGTTCTCATTTGTTTACTAGCCGACCGGCGACTCCGTCAAGCAAGTGATCTGTTTTCATGTTCTAAAAAAAACACAACGTGGGGAGATATAGAATCGATCGTTTTTTCTAACGTTATATTCCACCTGTAACACGTTTGAGGATTCGAAACGGAATTACATATTACTCATATTATATATAGCACATTATACAAATATCATCATCATCATCATGTCGTGCCGCTAGAACGGATATCCATGACCCTCTCTCGCCACTTCTCCCTGTCGGTCATCGCCTCTGGCAGGTCTTCAGGGCTACAACCCATATCCTCACAGAGCTGCTGTATGTATGTTCGAGCTGGTCATCCTGCTTGTGAACGGCTATATGTGGGGGTCCATAGGAATACATCACTTATGAGTTTGTCCCTGCTTAATATACTATACTATACTATAATATAATATGATATTTAACACATAATGATATATCATACATTTTACGTCATTTGCAATCATTTTTCTTATGTTGAAAAGAAGCAGTTTAGCTGCCGGGTTGGGAGTTGGCGTAAGAACAATGCCAACTGGATCATTTGAGCGAGCGAGTCTGATGTTGCAAGATAGGACTCCCCCGAGAAACCCGACCAATCCTGATGCATCAATGACGATGTATGATATAAGTAACACGTATTATGGTATTATAAATGCATTAACAACATCGTCTTAGGTAAAACTCTGTCATCTAGCTCTTTAATAGTGAGATTTTTTAAATAAAGAAGATGTTATTTAAGATTAAATGATGCTAATTTGATAATTGATGAGACTATAACGTATATAACCAAGTGTCGGTTAGTCAGTCACACACGATCTCTATTATAATAAGAGGTTAGAGCAGTAGAATATGCGGATTGCATCTCATCAGAAGGGTAAGACCCTTCTTCAATGAGTGTTCTGAATATAGTACTAAATCATCTGATGGTGAGGCTCCATTACTGTAGCTTTTGGAAATGTGGGGTACCCTTTCAAAGATATCACTCCAATGTGGACTTTTTTCTGGACTGATAGTACGGGTTAAGGGTCTCATCAAATAGAAATATGCAATGATTTTCTCAAGTTGAAACTATTTGTCTATGTACAACCTAATCACTTCTGTTATATTTACCTGATTACGAAACAAAATCATCGTGATCATCATCATAGTCGAGGTATACCAACAACATGATTTCTATTGACTGACTCTCTCTCTCTCTCTCTCTCTCTCTCTCTCTCTCTCTCTCGTCATTCGTACCATATTCACCAACCCCTCCGCTCGGGCAGGATATGACACAAGGTCAATTTTTAAGTGGAGTCCAACAAGTTTGAATTCAGAGTTTTCTTTCTCCTAGACTAGTTGCCTCACCAAGGCTGAAGAACCTAGTCTGCCCGACTATTTGCCCATAGCTGGACGGAGAATAATTGGATTTATACCTTTCCCAAGGGTATTAGTTCTATGCGAAATGCAATCAGTCTCGTCCTGGTTTTGAACTTGTGTCGCCGTGTCCGTTTCCTACGACGATAACCATTACACCACGGGCACCTAGTCATTCGTACCTATCGGCCAATATATTTGATAAAACCTCTTCACAGCACCATTTTTCCATGCATAGATTTTGAATGTTATTATTTGCCGGCCGATAACATTGGTGAGTCCGTATGAAGGAATTCATATTAGAGTGTAATTTATCAGTTCTTCAATGTTTAAAGAATTCTTGAATGACGTTGGACACTCTTGCAGGGGATTACATGTTGTCACTCGCATCTTGCAAAGCTGTTCTGATGAACTGATCAACCCTGTAGCCGTTAAGCGTAAATTTAACCAAGGAAAATAATATATATACCTTTAATTCCTTCACTTACAGTATGGTTAACGATAGGTCTGCGGTAAGATATCGGACTGTCATAAAATCAGCCGCGTTTGATCCAACCTTGAATCATCTTGCGTCTGTAGGAACACTGATAATTTGCGATACAACGAAACAATTTATCGGTGGATGATATATATATATATATATATATATATATATATATATATAATGTAAGAATTCATTTCGAATGCCTATCATTACTTTGAAAGATTAATATTCTTAAAAATATACATACGGTTTTTAAAAATTAAAAAATAAGAATTATTGGCTATTGATTTTTCTATATGGGTATATTTATTTAGTAGTATGTTTGTTTCCGTGGAACCTTTTAAGTCTTTTCGTTCGTCAAGTTTTTGAAAAACCTTTCATAATGTTGAAAATTTGTGTTCCTTTGGAACAATTGCCAACTTTTAAGAGGGACCTAATTTTTTTCCATTTTTTTCCGCCATATATGTACTTTTATACAGTTGAGTTTTTTTTTCTCCATGCGTTGTACGTATGGAGTAAATTATGTCTTTCTATGATAGAGTTACAATCACGTTAAAATTGTTTATAGAAGTAGTGGACTGGGTGATTATCTCCTTCAAAATAGCTGTAACTAGCGAAAATTATCAATTAATGCGTCTTATTATTTAAAAAAAAATTGTTTGATTTGAATTGGATACAAAATAGAAGGAACTTTAATTTTTTCATACAAGTAAGTAAAAGTAAATTTGGCGACCTTAGTCGAGGGTGACCCGAAGGCTCTCTTTTCAATAGCTATTACACTGAGGTGTAGGGGAGGCGCTACTCCTTTCCCTGGATTGCTCCTCTTTACTCTTGATCAGTACTTTATAATGTTGAGTGTTAAGCAAGGAGGCGTCAAGTATCATTTTTTGAGTCTCTGGCATGATTTGACCTTGGATTAAACCCCGCTCTAAGGAGGCGTCAAGTATCATTTTTTGAGTCTCTGGCATGATTTGACCTTGGATTAAACCCCGCTCTACCAGGCTATAAACGAACACTCTTACCATTATACCAATGTCCGCAATTTTTAAAAGATAATAACCGGAAGTTATCAATTAAACCAAAAAATATTTTTCTGCATTGGAGTTTTTGCTATAGTATTTTATCCTTTCCAATAAAGGATGAATTGTTTTAATTCAATATATTAAAACCGATAAGTCTCTTTTAAACAAATAACTTTTATTTAGGGAAAATCAATTTGATTTTAGATTCTCTATTATTTATGCAAAATAAAATTTTCTAGGAAGTGTGTATTTTGTGTTTATTGCATAAAATCTCATTTAAAAGTTTGATAGTCATTGTAAATTTTCCACGAATAGAGTTGACGTAATTTGTCATATTTTTGATATCTTATTTGATAAGACTTATTTCTATATAATAAAAAATAATGAACTTTTAAAACTTTTTAACAACAAGGATAAAAGGAAAATAAGGAAATACAGATTTAAATATTTTATCAAGTCCTACATTGAAGAAAGAAAACATAACAACGGTTCGAAATCTTCAAATTTTGCAAGTCGAAGTTTTAAAAACAATAAGAAGACAAGGAAAGAAATAAAATTAAAAAAAATATGAACTATATTAGTAACAGAAGTGCATTTAGTTGTCAAAATATCTGAGACAAAGCTTGATAATGTTTATAATTAAGGGTTTTCGGACTATTGTCTTCAACTTTATTGTTATTTCCAGTGGCTGCCTGTTCTGATTCCTTTTGCCATAAACGTAACGGTTATAGGCGTTGGTTCCCTAAGTTTCTAAGGTGACAATCATCTCATGGTTGCAGGTTCAATCCTGACTGCAGGCGAGTAACAATACAGGAATACTTAACACTTGTAACTGGTTATGGCCAACGGTATCCGAACAGGCGAACCCCGTGGATTAAATAAAGGACGTAGTTCGAAGTTCCGTGAAGGTTCCCGAGTTCGACAAACATCTGAAGAAGGCCGGAGGACATATCAGCCGAAACGTTATGGAAATACTAATAAAGATGAAGACAATAGTCCGAAAACCCTTAATGATAAAAAAAGTAGTGCCTTTTTTTATAAAATTTATTTTGAAAAAAATATTGTAAAAAATGTCAAGACATTTGAAAGATATTGCAAATCTATTGATCAATTGAAATATATAAACTATATTCTCAAGTTACTTATCAGACATGAGGAAATGATATGCTTTCATCGAATTACATATATTTTATAAATTGGAATTTGTAAATGATAAGGCCATTTAGTACCTTTTTTTATTGTAGTCTTTAAAGTGACTTTAAATAACTTAACTCTTATTCATATACTTAATACTTTATATTGCCACTACAGACTTTTTCGTTTTCTTTTCCTTCACAATATATATATATATATATATATATATATATATATATATATTCCTCTTTTAGTCAGCATATTGTGATGGAATCTTATCAGCAATAATTAGTCACCCCCTGTTTATAAGGAATCTATTCGTACACGATTGATTCAAACATGTTGGATTAGTTTATGACACTTTTCTTTTTTTTTCATTTTTTATCAAATAATTTTGAAGATTAGGAAATTGATCAAATACTAATGAGAATTACTGTCTATAACTCACATAAACAGTACAAGAAAGAAAGTAATAATTTTGAATATCAGCGAACGCGAAATATATTTTTTGCCAAAGTTTGATAGGGCCAGTAAGGATCAGATTTAACAAAATAGTTTGACAACTCTTTCAAATGTCTAATTGAGTTTGTCATTTCACCATCGTTGATCGTTTCACAGTATAATTTGATTAAGATTGAAAAGTACTTTTTTTCATTTATCAATATTTTTTCAATGAAACAATTTAAAAAAAAATTAATTTCGATAAAAAAGACAAACATTTTTCAATAAATTACCGTTCATAACAAAAAAAATGATTAATGCTAACTGAATGTCAACCAATATATGGATAAAAGTAAAATAAAGTTGGCGACCGTAGTCGAGGGCGACCCGCAGGTTCCCTTTTCAATAGCTACTACACCGAGGTGTTGGGGAGGGCACTACTCCTTTCCCTGGACTGCTCCACTTTACTCTTGATACGTACCTTATATTGCTGAGTGTTAAGCAAGGAAGCATCAAATACCATTTTTAAAGTCTTTGGTATGACACGACCTAGGATTGAACCCATGACTCCTGGACCATTGACGAACACTCTATCCACAAAGCGAATGCAAAACTTGAAAAATCGTGTTCATATTGATATCTTTGTATAGTCGTACCGTAAGACATTTCTTTAATACAAATATTCCTTAAACAGATTTATTTGATCCATAGACAGGGTCTTAGGAGATACGGACAAAATGGACATAATAGTAATGACGAGGGAGAGATACTCCAAACACCCCAGTACGGAAGCCCTGGAGGTTTTCCATCAGATGTAGTTTTGTTTTTTACCGAGGACACTTGCTTTTACACACCCCACCCCGCAAAGAGATGCAGTTATTGTATTTTAAGTCCGTCTGACAATTTATGAATTGTTCTCTACACTTATGAAACCAATTAACAAAATAATCATTTTCTTTTCAATACTAAGGGCATATATATATAAGTTGTCTGAATTTTTGAAATTAAGGTTGATGATTTTTATCATTAAGAGTTTTCAGACTACTTTATAGTTATTTCTACAATGTTTCAGCCGATATGTTCACCTACCTATACAAACAAAATTTGTCTTTATTATTTAATTAAACATATAAATACGAGGTGCATACGATAGGTTTCCAAACATTATTCGTTTGGACGTTTAAAATTGTAGTAGAGCTTTGAAAATTAGGTATGTTATTGCTATACATCTTATGAGATGACTGGCCAATTTTAATGGTTTCAACTTCAACAGAACAGCTAAAACAGGAATTGGAATACACCCTAAAAAAGTCTGATTGTCACAATTGGTGAATTTCAAAAATCCAATCTGACACGTTAGATGAACGATATACCATAAAATTCTGTTTTAAACTTGGAAAAAATGCCACAGACACGTATGAAATGCTTCAGACTGCTTTTGGAGCATCTTGCATAAGTCGAGCATCAGTTTTTGAGTGGCATAAGAGATTCAAGGGAAGCAGGGAGTTTGAAAGGGATGATAAGAGGTATGGGAGGAGTAAGGGATTCAATACACCAGAGTTGATTGGCCAAACGGTTACGGTTACGGTTATTGTGTTGAGGTTTTTAGGGAATTCAGGAAGAGATTCCGTCGGAAGTGGCCAGCACTCTTCAAATCGGGTCAGTGGCATTTCTACCAGAATAATGCACCAGTCCACAACTCCATCCTTGTCACAGACTATTTGACCAAGTTGGGCATCAAGACAGTTCCTCAGTCTCCCTATAGCCCATACCTTTTCCCCTGTGACTTTTGTTTATTCCCTAAGCTTAGAGGCTGTCGTTATGAGAGAATTGAGGAGATGAAAGAGGCTGTGACGAAGGTCATTGACTCACTCACAGAAAAGGACTTCCATGGGGCGTTCCAGAAATTGTTGGAACGGTACAAGTGCATTGCAGCCGGAGGAGATACTAAGAAAGGAACTAGTGTTTCATGTGAGTATTAACTATAAATATTCCCATACGAAATATGTCTGAAAACTTATCGTATGCACCTCTTATATATATATATATATATATATATATATATATATATATATATATAAATACATTTTATTACAGGAAAATTATCAATAACTGACAATAGGGGAATCATATTTATTTATTTCATTAAAGAAAATAAAAACACATTAGAGGGACCTTTTTTCAGAGCGTTTTTAATAAATATACCGGAAAACTTTTAAAAAGGTAAAATTATTCCATCTCAGCGGGAAGGATAATTTGAAAAAAAAACAAACTCAAACCCTAATAATCCCTCCCCAATTCTCCACACAGACAAAAGAATGACGCATTGCTTTTTGTGAAGGGAGAGAAGACAATTCAACATTCTTTGCTTGTTTGGGGCATTGTATGGGAATCATGAGTGTTTATTTTATAAAAAATATCCTCTCCATTGTGAGTGAAATAAATTTCCCCTTTCAAAACCTTTCCCTTATATTTATTGAAAATGCTCCGGATAAAAGGTTTCCTTCAAATCTGTTTTTTTATAAAATAAGTAAATATGATTCTCCTATCCTTTGTAATCCTTATATATATATATATATATATATATATATATATATATATATATAAGTGTTGGTTGTCACTAAATAACGTTGCGGGTATGTGTCGAAGCAAGTGAAATAGAATATGGTGAGTGTTCAATATCTATGATAAAGCTATTATATATATATATATATATATATATATATATATATATATATATATAATTCATGGAATATAGACTGCGACCCTGGGTTTCATGGAGATCTTTGCAAAAGAACAATCATCAGGCAGTTTTCCATGAAACCCAGGGTCACAATCTATATTCCATTATATATATATATATATATATATATATATATCTTGAGAGACAGAAAGGGATAGATTGAGAGAGAGAAAGAGAGAGAGAGAGAGAGAGAACGAGAGGGAGAGAGATCAATACCCGTTTAAATGATAATATCTAATATCTGTTAAACAATTTTTTAAAACGTAACTATTTCCACAAAATATACAGCCACTTGCATTTGTTACCATATCACGAGTTCAAAGGAAGAAAAAATGCACGCCCAACCAAAATTCCTGTCAATATAATGAATATCAATAACCATGCTTGGTGAATTTACAATTAAATTCTTAAGTAAAAAGGTTGTTTTTTTCTCAATCAGAAAACATTGCTTGTTTAAAGAATTGATGACCATAAAAAATTAGCAGAATATTGTGGCACACATTACTGGGTGGACATATATATATAAATATATATATGTAATATAACTGCGGAGGGATTTCGTTGTGTATATCTTGCTTTCGGTTTAGTTAGGCTGACAACCTTTTGCTTAGCACATGGGTTAGTTAGGTGCAACATTAACGCAGGTGTTCACGCGCGCGCAGAGTGGATGTGTCATTCGGAGATGTCAAAATAAAAATTCCAGATAGAAACTGAGACCAGGGGATGTGGGTAACGTCACTCACAGGAAGCGTAGGCTGAGATTTGAGAAAAAGCAGTGAGTTGAGCTCCTGCTTCCGAACGAAATAGTCGACATCCAGAGCTGGGTGAGGCCAGACGAATTTGTGCGCTACGGGTGCCGCCCGTTGGTTGGGTCGAGAGCTGACGAGGTAAAAGCAGTCAGCATAGAAAGATTGTGTCTCTCTCTCCTCATGTCGAAAAACCTTCAACTCAAAGGTAATAAAGTTTCGTACCTGAACTAAGAAGTCGTAAATTGTTGTATTTCGGATTCCCTGTCTATTTCACACACCCGTATATCTGGCTATGCAACATATATATATATATATATATATATATATATATATATATATATGTGTGTGTGTTTGTGTGTGTGTGTGTGTGTGTGTGTGTGTGAAAGTAAATATTGATCAAAATCCGACAGTATGAAAAAAGCAGAAAAATATAATCCAAATAGGTGAATATATTATGATGTAAAGTCGACGTTAAACGTTTCGGTGTCAGTAAACATCATCAGGACTTTGATATCAGAATAGAATACATAGCGATGGAGGCTTGTCATGATGACAGGAGCAAATGAAATGTATCGAACGAAAACATACAAACATAGCATTCATAATTTAAAGTGTTTAGAACGTGTTTAGCACGTGGAAATATATTTGAAAATGTTGGATTTTTTAAAAAGAAACAAGATAAATCTTCCCGTTTTATTTTATTTAGAAAATAGGAAAAGACAAGTATACGAGGTGCATACGATAAGTCTCCAGACTTTTTTTGTACAGGCATTTAAAATTGTCGTAGACTCTTGAAAATACACTATGTTATTGCTATACATGTTATGAGATGACTGACCAATTTCAGGTTCAACAGAATAGCTACAGCAGGAATTAGAATACACCCTACAAAAGCCCGATTGTCACAGTTGGTGAATTTCAAAAATCCAATCTGACACTTTAGAAGAACGATGTACAAAAAAATTATGTTTAAAAATGCCACAGAAACGTATGGAATGTTTCAGACTGCTTTTGGAGCATCTGGCATGAATCGAGCATCAGTTTTTGAGTGCCATAAGAGATTCAAGGAAGGCAGGCAGTCTGTGAGGGATGATGAGAGGTGTGGGAGGAGTAAAGAAGTCAATACACCAGAGATGATTGGCCAAAGGGTTACGGTTACGGTTACGGTTAATATGTTGAGGTTTTAAGGGATTCAGTCGGAAGAGGCCAGCATTCTTCAAACTGGGTCTGTCGGATTTCCACCAGGACAATACACCAGTCCACAACTCCATCCTTGTCAGACTAGTTGACTAAGATGGGCATCAAGACAGTTTCTCAGCCTCCCTATAATCCACACCTTGCTCCCCGTGACGTTTGCTTATTCCAAAACAATTGAGGTTATGAAAGACACTGTGACGAAGGTCATTGACATGCTCACACAAGAAGACTTCCATGGGGCCTTCCAGAAGTTGTATGAACGGTGCAACAAGTGCATTGCAACTGCAGGAGATTACTTTGAAGGGGACTAGAGTTTCATGAGTGTACTATCAAAAAAATCGCCCACACGAAAAAACAGATCGTTTTGAAGTCATCCGTTAGATGTCATGTAAGAATGTATTTGGTATTTGTTTTTCCGAAAGGACGGTATGAAAGTAAATATGGATCAAAATCCAACAGTATGAAGAAAGCAGAAAAAACATAATCCAAATAGGTGAATTTATTATGATGTAAAGTCGACGTTAAACGTTTCAGTTTCAGTAATCATCATCGGTACTTTGATATCAGAGTAGTTCACATAGTGATGGATGCTTGTCGAGATAACAGGAGCAAAAATGAATATATATATATATATATGTATATATAAGAAGACGACTAAATGTGCACGAAAACAATTGTTAAATGTTTTTTTTCCGCACTCTCAGTAGTTTTGTTTTGTGTCAGCTTACATGAAGACCACTCCCCATTCTATGATATACGTGATAATTTAATTGTAGGAAAATGGCAAATTTTGTTGACGTTTGCTTTTGCAAAATGGTAAGCTAGTCTGACCAAGGTAATATTCTATTGCATGCTGATAGCAAAGCTCGGATCTAACGATATAGCGAAACGGAATGACATCCCTTCCTAATGCAGTAAGAAAACCCTGTAAATGATGACCTAGTTATCATCCACATTAACCACCCGAACACCCGGAAGGATGATCCCATGATATTGCAAAGTAAATTCAATGGCTTAAACATATCGCAAGCAACTCCATGAAAGTGTCATCATTTTGATGATCCTACAATTGGATCACGTCACATCTTTAGGGGAAGAAATGCTGTTACATGATATCTACGGTGTAATACAATTAGCACTATTCCAATGTTTGTATGGACATATGGTATTGATAGTGTAAAAGATCTGTAGGACATTTTGGGTCGTAAATTGCTAGCTAAGCACGCTCCTTTGTTTAAACTTGTGAAAAACTGCAACAAAATCTACTAAGTAGGATCCTGATATGTTTAGATAATACAAATCAGAAAATTAATAAGAACCATGGATTTTTTTTTAATTACTTTTCTTATTTCGTTTTTCACCCATTGTAGGTTATTTCAAGCCAAAACAATCTTTATAGAAATACAGTAGTGTTATCATTTTATCCATATAAAGAGGATGAGGGGTTTAATAGATTTAAAAGTGAATACAATAGTGTAACAGGAATTGGAACTCACTTAATACTATGTTGCAGTCGGGCACATTAGCCACTATAATATTGAGATTCCTCCCCCATGATTAATAGACGTTTGGCAAATATCATTTTCGCGGAGAGTATCTATATCAAATATTAGTATATTTTTCGTGTAAAAAATCCCATGTAGGTACATGTTTTTATGTGGCTGTGTAAATGTGTGTGTGTGTGTGTGTTTGATAAACATACAAAACTACACTAGTTTCTGAAAACAGTGTGTCATAAGATATCTCCCTCAAAAGTTAACTTAAAATACGATGATTGGTAGAAAAGTTGATGTACAGTAAATTTTAATTGATGACGTCATATTGGCTGCAGCTCCTGCTGCTGCTGTTGCTGCTGCCTCAGAGATTTTATAACCAATGAAATGCCGATGGAAGAAATGTCTGTGTTTTATACCGGGAGAAGAAGGGGCAACAACTATTTTATTTTCTTTCATAACTAAATAGTCGACATAGATGCCTGAGGAGAGAGACAGGAACTGCTAAGGTATACACGCAGACAGGATATACGGATCTTAGGGAACATTTCTTCTTCAATCTGCCAAAAATAACACACCACGTATGGCAAAAGCGAAATCGCTCACCCATTTTCCTTTTCTTTTTTCATTTTTTTTGTTTTTCTTTTTTTCTCAATGTTATTTGTCTTCTCTTTCTTTTGATTTTCATTATTTTCTCTCGGTTCCTCTTATTTCTCTTCTTTCTTTTCTTTCTTCTTGGGTTTTCCTTTCTGTCGGCACTTTTCTTATATGACAGTAACTCGGGGTTGTTTTCTTTTATCAAAATACGTTTGTGAGGTATCTGTTTGGAAAAGGAACTAGACCCCCACCTGTTGTATATAGGGAGAAGAAATGACAATAACTCTCATTCATAAATATATAATCTCGTTTTTTATTACTAAATTGTCAACATAGTTAAATAAGAAAAGTGTCAGGAACCGCTAATATATGCATATAAAAATGAACTTTAAGAACCCTTCTGTTTCGTTCTGCTTCCACGAGACTGGCACATGACTAACTCAAAGTATTTAATCATCGCTTCTTCTTCATCCTTTGTTTGCAAGTCTTGTACAGGGTATCTCAAACATGTAATCATATCAGCTTCTATATGCTTTATTTTAATACAGAGCGTTCGCAAGGCTCCACTATTTTCTTCTGGGACCATACCCACTTCTACTTATGGAGCCTGTTTCTTCACATTTTTCTGAATCATCTTCCTTTTATATGTTTTTCGATTACAAGACCTTCTCAAAGCAATCCTTTCTTCTTTCTTCTAGGATCATAATCGTATTCGACTTTAGTCTCGTACATTTCAGACCTTCTCTATCTCTCAACTCTTTGATGACTGACACAAAGCCAGCGCCCAGAGCTGCGTGACGTTTAGCCTCTTTTCTGCTGGATCACTTCTCTCTCCCGGTGACGAAAATCTTTAGTCGTTATATAATTTTTCGGACGGCAACCCAACACGTGGTCACTTTTTCATCCAGCGTGCTACCCACGCAATTCACGTGGTATTTACGATGTATTTTCTTTAAATAAAGACAGAGTTGCATATCAAATTTTGTAACTAACGAGTCCTGTCAAAATTCAAATATCTAGCATGTGGTTCAAAAGTTGTACAATGTTGAAGACTAAAACTAATTTGGTCAAAAATCAGGTTTGGTTGGTTGTTTGGTTGGTTGTTTGGGTTTTATGGCATAAAAAACCTTATAGGTTATTTAACGCCAAATTATGTCTATATATATATATATATATATATATATATTTGGACGGGTTTTGATCCCGACTTCGAGAGTCCTGCGTGTCTAGCTACACTGAAGAGTTCTGATAGAACGAAACAGTCTGTCTGTGGATGACAATATATATATATATATATATATATATATATTCTACCAAAGATTTCTAAACGAATACTTATGTAGGTAAAATTTTCTATAAGCTGGATTTCAGTTGTTTGCACAAGATTAACCAATTTTAATTCGTCATATTTTTTGGTACAACTTTGTCTCTCTCAAGAAGGACAGAACGTAAAAATAATATACCAGGAGAGTATATAAGGTCAGCCTATAAACTTTTTACATGACCAACCGATTACCTTCCCGTATATCAAGTAATTTTTTAACGTTTTTTTATCTATACTCTGTCTTGAAAACGTATAAACATTTCATAAAAATCTACAAACACATTTTGTGCATCAAGTTAATGTTGATTCATGTTGTGAAATGATAACTTGCAATGCCTTACTTTTCCCTTAGAGAGACAGACAGACAGACAGACACAATGATTAAAAAATAGAGATATAGATTTAAATGTAAAAACGGAGATTAATATTGAAAGGCAAAGTAGATATCCTAAAATCTAAAAATGGAACTAGAATATATGTATGTACCTAGGTGCATTCCCATCCTATTTTATCATCATCATCATCATCATTATGTCGTGCCACCAGCACGGATATCCCTGACCTTCTCTCGTCACTTCTCCCTATCGTTCATCGCCTCTAGCAGGCCTTCAGGGCTACATCCGGTATCCTCACATAGCTGCTGTATATATGTTCGAGCTGGTTGTCCTGCTTTTGCTCGGCCATATGTTGGGGTCCATAGGAGTACATCACTTATGAGTTCGCCCCTACTTCTCCAGCAGTGTCTTGCATATCTGGTTTGAGTAACTTGGATAGTTTTCGTGATGGAAGGTAGTTAGCTGTATAGTTGGTGCTTTGTGGGGTGTTGCCTCCAGAACTTGTTCAATATTGCTCGCAACATCCTTGTGGAATTGCCGTATCGTCACAGAGAGACAGGACGGGGTGTCCACGTGGCGTAATGGTTAAAGAGCTCTACTAAGGAATCGGAATCCAGTCGTGCTGTTACGTTTACTTTCGTACAACCCCCCTTTTGAAATGCATGAACCCCCGCTTCTCTCCTCAGGGTTAACTAGTACCACTACTGTCCTTCTAGATGGATAGATTTTGCATTGAATACCCCAGACGTTTAATATGTCATGAAAACAACCTAACCAAGCCAAACCAAACTGACAGGAGTTCCCATATGATAACCATGAACATATGATTACTGTTAAATTGAAATAAAATATAAGTTACAAATACATGAAACTATTTAAGAGTGTACAAATCAGACTATGAATGTTAGAGAGGAATACGTGGAACCATGGAATTGTTCGCAAACAAATGAGCTTTTGCTCGTTTAAAATTATTCTTATTAACTCTTCGTTGAAAAAAAAAAAATTCAATGTACACATATGTATAAATAGGAGTGAGGATTAAATAACCTACAAGGGTTGATATGACATAAAACCTAATCAAACGATCAATTGAAATCATAATTACCAGGTCAGTCATGATTTCACAGCTGAGGTTTTATCATCACTAAATATGTAATAATTCTAAATTTTGTCAGATATTGTAAAGAAAAGACATGACAATATTGCCATAAATTACACTCCAAACAGGGCGTGACCCCGGTAGAAAGTGAATTCTATCTGAATTGCAAATGAGTTCAAATTCATTGGGTTCATTTTTGGACGAATTTTCTACAGAAAAGCATGAACCCGACCCTGAAGGTATGTGTTTGATAGTACAACAATTATTCTTCTACAAAAATGGCATTGGTATTGATGGTTTGGTTTGTCGGGTTTTATGGCATATCAACCTTTGTAGGTTATTTAACGCCAAATACAATTTTAAACAAATAACCAGTTCTATTTCATACGATTCGGTTCAGCATTAGTACACAGTTTAATTGTCAAAAACATTTCTATTTCAAGCTCTTCAGTTTATTCAAATAATTCTAGTTCAGCTAATTCAGTTTAGCATAAGTACAGGTTTTGTCTACACACTGTTAAATGTCAAAACAGTTCTATATTAAATAAATCAGTTTAACCTAAGTAGAGTTTCAATTTCAAAAACAGTTATATTTAAAACAATTCAATTTAGCAAAAGCATGCAGTTTAAGTGTAAGTACACTGTTTAATTGTCAAAAACATTTCTATTTCAAGATATTCAGTTTAGTCAAACAGTTCTAATTCAAACAGTTTAGTTTACCATAAGTATTCAGTTAGTTCTATTTAACCCATAGATTGGGCTCGGTCAGACGCTACCATTCAGAGCCAGAGTGGTCCTGGGAGCAATGGCAATGAAGGGGTGCTCTGCATTCCCCAAAGCTCCAACGAAATATTATTACGTCGACTTTCTTTCACATTAAATTTTTTCTCCTCGGATTGCTTTGTTTTTCAAATTTCTCTCCCCAACTCTCTCTCTCTCTCTCTCTCTATATATATATATATATATATATATGTGGGATTTGCATGGGTTTGTATGCCCTGAAACACAATTTAATAACTTCTATCATCTGTTCCTTTATTTCTACTGATGGTAATCTGAACAGTGGAACTTTTCTGGAAAAGCAAAGTTGAATTCACGAACAGGAAGTTTTTTTTTCTTTCGAATTTAAAGACGCGCTGATTATGTTAACGACTCTGATATACTGATTCATTCGGAAAAGTGCCTTTATCTTTGATTAAGATTCTTCCCTTTGATACTTGTTCAGATGATACTGGAGTCTTTTTCTACATTATTCTAATTTTTGATTTTTGTTTTTGGATATTGGAATTATTGTATTATATTGGTGAGTACAATTTATAATTCGTTCCATGCGGTGGTTATGACAAATTCTCTCATTAATGTAGGCGGATTCTCGCCTTTTCGCAACCATTCCCGCTATTGTTGAATCCATATGTAGATTGAAAGTTTACCCCAACGGGACTAGTTTAAGATTTGTCTGTCTGGACTCTAATATAAGGTAGTTCGAAAAATGCGCTGGTTGTTAATGAAACTTTTGTTGAGAGATTAGATTAAAACGTATTAAGACACTATTCAGAATGTATCAGTGTCTAATATGGATAATTCATCATCTAAGTTTTGGTTTGTTTGTTTTGGTTTTATGGCATATCAACCTTTGTAGGTTATTTAATGCCAAATCCATTTTATACAAATAATCAGTTCTATTTCAAACAATTCAGTATAGCACACGTACACAGTTTACTTGTCAAAGCAGTTCTATATTAAGCAATTAAGTTTAGTGTAAGTACAGCTTCAATGTCAAAAAACAGTTCCCTTTTAAATAAACAGATTTTGTTTACAGACAGTTAAATATCAAAACACTTCTATGTTAAACAATTCAGTTTAGTGTAAATACAGTTTGAATGTCAAAACAGTTTTATTTCAAATAATTCAGTTTAGCATAAATCCGCAGTTTGAATGTAAGTACGGTTTAATTGTCAAAAACATTTCTATTTCAAGTTATTTAGTTTAATCAAACAAGTCAGTCTTCCATAAGTATGCCGTTAGTTCTATTTAACCTATTGATAGGGCCCTATCAAGTGCAACCACGCCAGGCCAGAGTGAACCTTGGAGCAATAATGAAGGAGTGCTCCGTATTCCCCAAAGCACCAGCATTACTGAGACCTCACCATCAGACTGTTTAGTGTTATATCCATGACATTCATGGGGTGAAGGTTACCCCTCTGCAGAGGTGCAGTCAGTGTATTCTACAGCCCCAGCCGACAGGGTAATCATCATCTAAGAAGACTAGTCAAAAGAGTCTAGGTCGCTTAAAAGCCTGTGTAGTCAGATGTTTCTTCAGTAACAATGATCAACGTGACCTTTTATAAACACTTGCTACCCAGCATGTTGGCATACATACGTATAGATCTGTGCGTTTTACCTTATGGAAGGTAATGCTTGTAAATCGATATGCAATTCAAATATTTGCACCAGTGTTCGAACTAATCATTATTGCTATCTAACAGTGTCTAATGAATTCTTAAAGGTATTTACATATTTTTAGTTTCATATTTATTATAGTTCGATGATAATCCAAAAAAATTTCATTTGGTGTATTGAAAACCTGAATATCTTTTATACAATGTCTACAGGACGCTTCTCTTGTGTTGGTCGAGAAGAAATGTATTTCTCTAGGCCAAAGGAATTCTTAAATTCAGAGAAGAGCCATGATATTCAAGAGTCACATCAGCAATCATTCGTACAGATACGAAAAGATATCATTTGGAGCGAGATAATGGTCGGTTTCAAATGAATTTACTACTCAAAGAATGCAGGAAATATAGAATATTATGAACCTAACTGTTGTTCGTATGAGGAAAAATCCTACACCTATCTTGGAAAAAGTAATAAAATCAACTTGAACACAAGAAGTCAATGATAATCTGGGGGCAAATGTCTCGAAGCATAATTGTATTTTACTCGAGGTGGGGATTTAAAACATTTTTGTAAATACAAATATTTTCAATTTAGGGTTGTATGTATGTATGTATGTATGTATCTATCTATCTATCTTGTTTATTCGTTTATTTCGAGAGTCTTGTTGTTATTTACATAGAGTGCTATATCATATATCACCATCATCATCATTACATCGTGCAGATTTGCCTGGAGTCCATTGAATTTTTTTTCAGGATATGTATAGTTGATATTTTTCTCTGTGTATTTCATTTTGAGAAAACATATAGTAGTACCCATATGGCCACATCTTGAAAGAAATAACGTTTTATAATAGCAGACATATAAAATTTCCATATGATTGGAATCATGTCAATAGCTGCCCAAGCCTTTCCTATTCGTATGTCGACATCACCTACAGTAGATGAGATACAGATGCCGAGGTATGTCAACTTGTCTATTAATTTCAATAAAATTAAACATGCCTAGCTCGTATGAAAATCACATGAGCTCTGTTTTTTTCTGTGTTGATGTAAGTATATTGCCTGTTCCTTTTTGGTTCAAGTTGTTCAAGGACTCAGATTGAGTGGGTGTATTTGAGAGAAAGGATTGATTGCCTGTGTAATCAGGATCTGTCATTGTTTTTGCAGTATAAACGTTTTTTTTTTCTGCAACTCTTTAATGTGTAAATATTTTTCTATTAGACTTATGAGTCAGTTACGCACTAGGAACGAATATACATCAATACATACATACATACATACATACATACATACATACATACAAGCGTGTAAAGCACAACCAAAATATTTTACACACAAAATAATGCAGAAATTTGGAAATGAAAACAATTTCTTTCCAAGATTTTGATGAGGAATTTTTCAGCTTTAACAAAACACTGTTACGTAGATTATTCTGGGGAGGATTATTTTTTGGTAAATGGCACATTGTAAACTTTCATAAATATTTGAAGGACATTTTTTTAATAACATATATGTACACTGACTAAGATTTAATCCCATTGCTATTTTCGGTCAGTGTTCTTTTTTTTTTTTGTAATGGAAAATATTTTAAATGGTGATGTTAAACTATGTTTCCAGATCACGCATCACTTATGATTAGTTCTGATTGGTGTCTCTATCAGCTAAATCTAGGGTTTAAAATTTTGAAAATCCTTAATGATATAGCTGTGATGGTGAAAGTTCTATAATTGAGATAGAACACATATATAATTTGAAATCTAATATACGACCTTTTATGGTCCTACTCCCTGCGTTCACTAGTGGATATATGAATAAATGTATAACCGCCAAACTGCGCCGGATTGATTATTTTGTTCTAGTAGCAACCAACTTTTCTCGACTCTTTCCGGGCGTTATTTCCTCTGTCAGGGCCACAAATTTTCTACCTTATTCTAATGTTAGCTTTTTGTTTACCTCAATAGGACTAGTTTTAAGAACTTTCTGTCTGGACTAAAATATAAGGTAGTCCGAAAATTGTGCTGGTTTTTAATGGAAATTCTGTCGAGAGATTGCATCAAAAAGTATTAAGACACTATTCAGAATCTATCAGTGTCTAATATGGATAATTCATCATCTAAAAAGATAAGTTAAAATAGTTTAGCTCGCATAAAAGCTTGTGAAATCAGATGTTAATCCAGTAACAATTATCAGTGTGGCTTTTTTCAAACACCTGCTCGACGACATGTTGGCTTACCAAGGAGGGATTATCAAAATATTAAGTTTTTAATTAAGCTTCAGATAACACCAAACTTACGGTTTAAGTTTTCCAACTGGGCCATACCGTTGCTTAAGTAACCGACAATATTTATTTTGCGCGTGACGAAAGCGTGGTCAATCCCATTTCGCTCGAGTTCAAAGGTCAGGCAGGCCAAAAAGCATGGATTCCGAGGCCGTGCTGAAAGTCATTGAGGCAAATATGGAGCGTAAGGAGGGTATGAAGTGAGATCGGCAACTCACAGTTCTGAGTGGTTTATCACCTTCGTAACCACGGAAAATCTAGAGAGTAATATTTAGGGAGTCCCAGGCAAGCTCAGCATCTCTTAGTCCAGTGTGGTTCGTCACCGTCATGGCCTCGGCAGATCTAATGAGTAACACTTAGAGAGTATCAGGTGAGCTCGGTATCTCTCAGTCCAGTGTGGTTTGTTAACTTCATGACCACGATAAAAGTATATGGAGCTGCCGAATTAGTCCTTAAGTTATCAAGATATTGCAAAACTTTTAACTCACACTCATCAGATTCGGTCGATTGATTATACAAACCGTCTCTTGGTGGTCAGGAAAACAAAGAGAGAGAGAGAAAGAAAGAGAAAGAAAAGAGATGAAAGGGAGGGAGAGAGAGAGAGAGAGAATAGAGAAGAAAGGGAGAGAGAAAGAATAGAGACGAAAGGGAGAGAGAGGGAATATAGACGAAAGGTAGACAGAGAGAATAGAGACGAAAAGGAGGGAGAGAGAAAAGGGACGAAAGGGAGTGAGTGAGTGAGAGAGAGAGAGAGCGAGAGAGAAGAAATGAAAAGGAGAGAGACATAGAAAAGAGACGAAAGGGAGTGAGAGAGAGAATAGGGACGAAAGGGAGAGAGAGAGAGAGAGAATAGAGAAGAGAGAGAGAATAGAGAAGAAAGGGAGAGAGAAATAATAGGGACGAAAGGGAGAGAGAGGGAATAGAGACGAAAGGTAGACAGAGAGAATAGAGACGAAAAGGAGGGAGAGAGAAAAGGGACGAAAGGGAGTGAGTGAGAGAGAGAGAGAGAGAAGAAATGAAAAGGAGAGAGACATAGAAAAGAGGCGAATGGGAGTGAGAGAGAGAATAGGGACGAAAGGGAGAGAAAGAGAGAAAGAGAGAGAATGGTGTGATATAATTTTGAAAGCATATGTACCATGAATTCCTGAGATTGGAATAGCCTTGATGGCTCCCGTTGCAGGGAATGCGATGAATTGGTGCATGTATAGACCATTATATATTTTCTTTTCCTAAAAAAAAAAGAAATGGACTTGTGGTCTTACGTATTATGCACCTGAAAGAAGCTGAAGAAAGGTTGGGCCGAAACGTTATTATGACATCAAAAGAATGAATTGTGTTCGATCAATTCTTGGAATGGGATGATAATGTACATAGCAAATAAGAAGAAGAAATAAATTAAATGCGATCTTATCGTATATGTAGAAAAAATGCACTGAAATATTGTAGTTGTTGTAATAGCCACTTGTATCATGGGTATTATTTCCATTATATTTTTGCGATATACTTGGTAATTATCTTTTTTATAATGAAATGTATTGGCAATATAATGGGAAGAAGAAAGAATGCCATGTTGTAAAGAGGATTATTAAGAATTAATGATTCTGGGAACTGTGATATAGCAAAGAAAGTTGAACATAGAGAAGAAGGAAGAAAAGAAAAATATATAAATGACATCTATATCAATGAATTTAAGAATGTAAAATGAATATTAAATGGAACTGTAAATATAAAACAGTTGGAAGCTATCAGGAAAGAAAGAAAGAAAAAAAAGAAAGACAGAAAGAAACAAACAAACAAAACGAAGGCAATCCCCACCACCACCTTTAATAACAGCAACAGCAACTAATATGTTAGGTATCGTTAAAAAGGATGAAAAGTGGGAAGAAGAAGAAGAAGAAGAAGAAGAAGAAGAAGAAGAAGAAGAAGAAGAAGAAGAAGAAGAAGAAGAAGAAGAAGAAGATAGTAAAGAAATAAAGAAGAAGTGAACAAGAAAAAAGAAAAAAAATCGAAGGAAATAAAAAGGTATCAAATTGGACGTAGTATGAAATAAAGGAGCAACAAGGAAGAGAAAAAACAGAGAATAAAAATATATCTAGAGTAGGATAAGAAAACGGAAAAGGAAGAAACAAGAAGAAACAAGAAGAACCAGCAGAAAAATATCATACTCAGAGTAAAATGGCGAAAGCGAAGTCAGGATTTTTTTTGTTCTTATTCCTGATCATCATTTCATATACTATTTGTGTTTCGTCAGGAAAGACGAAAGGGAACTCGGTATGACGTAATATACAGCATCAGGCTACTTGACAGATATTCCCCGACAGGAAATTGAGAAGGGCTTCAGGCTACCAGTAGCGAGTCAGCCAATCAACGCAAGGAAATAGAAGCAGAAGATAGTCAAGAAAATGGCAGCTATATAAGTATTCACTTAAACAGTCAATCGCACAGTCTACAATTTTGGTATACTGTGATTTTTAAGAACTAAACAATGAAAGTAAGAACTAAGCCATTTTTAAAAGCAATTCATGAGCCTCAACCGAAATACACAAGATGGAAAGCGAAAGAATTAGAAAACTTAGTCTAAAACTATGGGTTAGTCTGGCATATTTAAAAATAAATGTTTGAATAAACTAAACACTTCTAATGGACACGCAAGGAATATTAAAATATATATATATATATATATATATATATATATATATATATATAGCTTATAAATATACATTAGCCTTGGACTTAAACTAAGTTAAAACTTACGGGAAAAGAAAGACACCCTTCTTTTTTTACGTACACATGGGGAACTGCATGATGGACGTAAAGGTATGGGAATAAACCCTCAGACGGCCAAATGCAATGCCTAACATGTTCCTGGACGTATGAGTCTTGCGGCTCAAAGCCAGGATCGTCAGTTCGATCTATAAGAGTGGCTTCTATAGATGAGAAAAAAAACAGCCATCGAAAGATAACCATGACCCACACTCAATCCACATACATAAACCGCATCGCTCTTTGCATGGGTAAAATAGGGGCGCGTCCCGCTGTGGTTGGAGCCCTGGCCTCAGTGTTCGAAAAATCTGATACAGAGCTCAAACAAAAACTACTAAAATGCAAACAAACAATACAAATAGCGACATTTAACGTTAGAACCTTAAATAGAATAGGTCAGCTACAGGAAGCTGACTGCATCGGCTGTAGAACATAAGATAGACATAATATGCAAACAAGAACACAGATACACACACCGAAGATATCAAATGTCACGATACTGGGAATGGATGGATGCTAGCTACTGTATCAGCATGGAAAAACTCTGTTAATGCCCCAGTAGGAGGGGTAGGAATGCTTATAGGACCGAGAGCGTTAAAAACACTTAATAGTATAGAGAGAATACAACCTTGGATGATGGCAGCTAGCTTTAATGTCAACTCCAGAGCAACAATTATCTCCTACTACAGTCCTATCAATGTTAGTGAAGAAACTGAATTAGTCGCCTTCAACAATGAGCTATCCTCTCTAGTGCGTAGCATTCCGAAACAAAACCTGCTAGTCATTGGCAGAGTCAGGAAGGCCCATATCGTGAAAAACGGAAACAACAAATACAGCGTACACAACACTTCAAATAGGAATCGATAACATCTAACAGATTTCATGATAGAAAATAGATTAACATGTCTCAATACAAACTATCAAAAAAGGGAGGGAAATTATGGACCTACATATATATGAACAATATTAAAGCACAGATAGACTACGTCTTTATAAACAAGAAATGGAAAAATAGCGCAATGAATTACGAGGTATACTCCTCTTTCGAGGGTGTGTCCTCCGATCACCGAATAATCAGGGCAAAAATACAAAAAACGCCACACGAACAATTACGACCAAACACTATGATAGGACCTTTCTTAACAACAGAGATATTAGAGATAAATATGTATTAGATTTGAGAACCAGATTTGAGACACTACAAGAGAATTCAGGAAAAGGTACCCCAAATGACGAATATGAGAATTTCGTCAATGCGCACCACAAGGCTGCAGTGAAGTGAATTCCAACAAAACCAAGAACTAAATATAGAATCCCATGTGAAACGTTAGCGGTCAGAGAAAAACGTGCACACGTGAAAACTGCCTCCGAAAGCTATAGTAAGAACGCAACAAACACAAATGCCCCAAAACTAAAAAAAAAAATAAAATCAATTAGTAGGTATATATCTAAAACAATAGAGGGAATAAATACAAATTCAGATTTATAAGATTAGAGAGTCGGTGGAAGATAGGCAATCTAGGATAGCCTGGCAAACAATAAACGAAGTGAGTAGAAGGAAGAGCACAGCCAAAGCAAAATTGAAAGCTACAAACCAACAAGAAAGAATTAAACTGGAAACAGCATTTCGAAAATCTACTTGGAAACCCACCGAAAGTTACGCATGAACCAATCACCAGAATTATATGTAAGCAATTGGACATTAAAATAGGACCGTTCACTCAAGAAGAACTTGACTCGGTTCTTAAAAAAATTAAACATAGGTAAGCTGCAGGGCTTCACGAGATTCCCCCAGAAGTATGCAAGACCAGACAATTTGACGACATACTGCTCCAACACTGCAACGTAGTTTATAATCAAAATCCGATAGACAGATGGATGAAGGAATGCGTCCTCCCCTTCTATAAAAAGGGTGACTTTGGATAAGCCAAGAACTACCGAGGAATAACACTTACATCCATAGCAGCAAACATTTACAATGCCCTATTACGAAACCGCATAGAACCCAAAATCGACAACATTCTTAAGAAAAAAACAAAATGGCCCCAGAAGAAATAAATCCACCACCTCATAAATATTGACCATCCGTAGAATCTTTGAAGGTGCGCGGGCAAAAAACCAACAGGCGACATTACTATTAGTCAACTTTACCAAGGCCTTCGATTCTATTCACAGAGGGAAGATGGAATAAATCCTACTCGCATACGGTATACCAAAAGACACCGTCGCAGCAATAACGATTCTCTATAGAAATACCAAAGTGAAAGTACGTTCACCGGATGGAGACACAGAATACTTCGACATTGTAGCAGGAGTACTTCAAGGAAACACGTTAGCCCCATACCTCTTTATCATCTCTGTAGACTTCGTTCTTAGAACATCAATTGATAAAATCAAAGAAAACGGCTTCGAGCTGACAAAGAAAAGAGGCAGAACGTACCCCACAAAAACAATTACCGATGCCGACTACGCCGATGACATAGCGATTCTGGCAAATACACCCAACCAAGCCGAAACAATACTGTATGGTTTGGAACAAGCTGCCGCAGGCATTGGCCTCCATGTCAATGCACACAAAACTGAATATATGTGCAATAATCAAATAGGCGACATTTCCACACTAGACGTAACCTCTCATAAACTGGTGGACAAATTCACCTACTTAGGAAGCAGTGTCTTATCAACCGAAAAAGACATCGACTCGCGGCTGACAAAGTCATGGACAGCTAGACCGATAGAATGACAGATAGAATGAAACGTAGTTTCTTCCAGGCAACAGTCGTGTCGATACTGTTGTATGGAAGCACTACTTGGACGCAAACAAAACGGCTCGAGAAGAAGATAGACGGCAATTACACAGAATGTTGTGAGCAATAGTGAATAAGTCCTGGCGGCAACACCCCACAAGGCAACAAGTATTAAGCCACCTACCTCCCATCACAAAAACTATCCAATTTTGAAGAACCAGACATGCAGGACACTGCTGGAGAAGCAGAGGCGACCTCATAAGTGATGTACTCCTATGGACCCCCACATATGGCCGAGCAAAAGCAGGACCACCAGCTTGAACATACGTACAGCAGCTATGTTAGGATACAGGATGTAGCCCTAAAGACCTGCCAGAGGCGATGAACGATAGCGAGAAGTGGCGAGAGAAGGTCAGGGATGTCCGTGCAGGCGGTACGACATGAAGATGATGACGATGATGATGATATGTATTATTTAGTCCAGATAAACCAGAGTCAGGAATAATTCCTTCAGGACAAATTCATTCCACTGTGAACATTTAAAATTTCCCTGGTAAAGAGCTTAATGCAACTAACATCACAGAGCAATGTGACCGAAGTTTGTTTTTCTTAAGATACATATATATATATATATATATATACGAGGATCATTTCATAAATAAGTTACCTCCATGACTAAGGCTGTACAAGACACCGACTTCTACTCTGTAGAAGGGTAAGACCCCCTCCTACGAGTGTCATGTATATGACACTAAACAATCTCGTGATGAGTTTCCACTGGCCCAATCAGGTGCTACTACTCTGGCCTGGAGTGGTAGCACCTGATAGGTTCCTATCTTTGGGTCGAATAGAAGTAAACTGTGTAATGCTAAAATGAAATGTTTGTAATGGAACTTTTTTTGACATTTAAACTGTGCCCTTACGTAAAGCTGAATTGTTTCAAATAGAAATGTTTATATGTATAAAAATAGGTTCATCATTAAATAACCTACAATGGTTGATTTGCCATAAAACCAGACCAAACCATCCATAAAGAAGATTCCTTTGTCAAATGAGTTGGCAATAGGAACCACTGTTTACAGTCATACCATTTTAAGGAATTCAATAGTGATAGATCCTTTTGTTTCATATCTTCTTTACTGACCGCCGTAGTGGGAACTTTCACTTCATTTACTGTGTTTTTAACAATCACTTGTAGCAAAAGCATGTTCAGCCTATTGGGTAAACATTTGTTGATTGCAACATGCATCTACGTATACATCAGACATCCTTCTCTATATTTCACATGGGTTGTATTTCACAGGCGTCAAACATTTCAAGTCTAGAATACTCCGTTTGAGTTGCCTCCAGTTTGAATAGACCCAAAACAAACATTTGTGCAAGGTTAAAATAATTTCTGCTATAAACCAATTACAAATAAAGCAGATTTTACTGTTGTGTAAAAATGATTTTGCTATAAGAAATATTCTAATCATTGAATGACTTTCGTATATATATATATATATATATATATATATATATATAATCCAGAGGATGTGACCGTAGGATAGCGACCATGGTAAAAATATACTAATACTCACAATCATTTTAGCTGTAACTTTATTAGGTTATATATATATATATATATAATAAATCATTATATATTAGTTTTTATGTATATCTAATTGTATGGAGGCTTGTGTGCAACCATATGTTACATGCCGTTTATGGTCGCAGACAAGCTTCCATGTCACTAAATACATGTACAATCTAATATATATCTAATTATTACTATTATATATACGGTCTATCACAGATACTTAGCACTCTCCAAAGTATACCCTATATGTTTGCTGCAAACTCACTAAGTGAGATCGTGATCACAAACACTATTACGTGCTTCCACACGTTGTATGATGAAAATTTGAACACTAAGACTCTCTGGAAAGCAAGATGACTCTTTGGAAAGACAAAGTGACTCTTCAGAAAGTTGGAGTGACATCCTGGAAAGACAGGAATTTTAACAAATATGGATAATACAATGAAAGAAAAATGCCCTCAGGGTGTCTGTAGCGGGGAGGGAGAATATATCACCCATCTTACTTGCTCCTACGGTAACGATCTGGATATGTACCCGGCTACAACGTGTGATTGCGGTAGAAAATTCAACAGCTTGCGAGGAACACGAATCCACAAGGCGCGCTGGTGCGAAGAACGTAATTCTCCTGCCGGAGAATGTAAATCGATTGATGGGCCTATGAGTCCGGTTTACCCCCACAGTATTCACAAGCCCATTGCTGACCATCAGCGTCCTGGAGACATTTTTTGCAAGCCAAGAATTTAGTGGCCCAAAGGTAATCAGATAGCTACCTGGACTAACTTAGACCACGAGCTTTCTTTTTACTCACCACCCATCTTGAGGGCCCATTGATCAACAAATAATATCTTTTAGCGGAATTATATATAACGTTTGTCTCGAGTGCTTTTGGGCAGTAACGCATAAATGAAAGAAAACGAATCGAAAAGATAACGGATATAGAAAGGATTTCAACACGAATGTTATACACGTGTAACCACCATTCTCGTGTAATTACGCAAAGTCAAGAAACGGTTGCTATGACATCTAACGGCCGTAAGTAAACGCTTTTTTAAATCACAAACTGCACCAAAATGAAGATGAACGAACGTCTAATGTAATGTCCGCTTTTAGTTGATCTTATGTATACATAGGTTTGTTTTTTTTTTTTAAATACCCTAGCCGGTGGCAAAAGCTGCTCGGTAGCGCCAGGTGTGGCAGTACCGCCTTAAGCTACCGAAACTGTGTTATCACCCTGGATGGCGGCTGATGAGGCTAGGGTATCGCACGTGCTTCCACACGTTGTATGATGAAAAAAAAATACTTTCTTTAAGAAAAAACAACGAAACCGGTCACATAGGATTATAAATTTATTTCTATCCTGTGTGACGCGAAAGGTTTACTTTTATACCAGAACGGGGTTTTATTTTCGCACGTGTGAAGATGGGGCAGGTTAGCACTTGATCCCCTATAGAATAAGTCCTCGTTCAGAGTTTTTCTCTCAGGCATATAAGAACTGGCATATTATGTGAGGGATCAATTTAGGGCCAGACTTACCGCCGCTGGCATGGGGTTCCAAATTTCACAGTATCCACACACCCACCCTGCCGCTTAACTTCCTCCCCCAGATAATGGAAGAATATGGACCTATAGGTTTTAGTCGTAATAATATTATATTGTAGTAGTCGGCAACTCCGGTTTCCCGTGTGATATTTTAAAGGAATTAATAGGACAATTCTAAGCAAGATAACATAAGGCGAATAGAAGCTGAAAAGCAAGCATGAAGTAACAAATTCGTAGAAGAACTGCAAAGAACAAACTAAGACCACGTGGTAACATAAAAATACATAATTCCTTTACTACAGTTATATACACTTTCAAAGTGTCAAAATATATAATAATTGGACAGTCCACGAATATAAATGTCTTTTCTTGACTTTTGTTTTTCTTCAAATTGAGAGAGAGAGAGGTATACAAAATTTGGGTAGAAAGGAGAAATGGCCCCAAAGTTACTTATCTTATTTTTTGACGGGGTTCCACTGGAGAATCTTTCTTCTTTCACGGGTTAATAGACTTTATGCTATTTTCAATACTGGCTTGAAGAACCTGGGGTCCCTCGTGTCTCAGATATTCTTTTGTCTTCAACCCGGAATATTGGCTATGGTTCGTCTGCCCGCTAAGAACCCTGCTCAAAAACTAACTTTTTTATTATTTACTTCCGCTGAGGGGAAGGAGTCCCCACTTCCGTTTTGGGGTCCCAGCCAATCAGTTGGCTTCTCTCTCTCCCCCTTGGTGTCCGGCGACCTGAGGTTACTAAGTAGCAACACCTGTTGATATCCCCCCTGTGACCCACATTCTCTCTTAACGGTCACGTTTTTGACGGCTAGATACTGTTAATTCAAACACAAGGAGTAGTAATTTTATCTCCCTCTCCCCAGTGGGATATCACGTGACACCTGTTGTGCAATTTTGAAATTTCCAAAAACACGAAAAAAAAATTAACAGGACTTCTTCAGATCTTTTTTTTTTATCAAAAAGATCTGAAGATGTCCTGTTAATTTTTTTTCGTGTTTTTGGAAATTTCAAAAATGCGTAACAGGATAGAAATAAATTTATAATCCTATGTGACCGGTTTCGTTGTTTTTTCTTAAAGAATTTATTGCTCTGTATTATTGGTACATTGAGCTCTTTATCAGGAAAATTTAAATATTCATTCATGAATAATTTCTTGTCCTGATGGAATTACTCCCAACTCTGGTTTAACTGGACCAAGAATACTATATATATATATATATATATATTAAAAATCAGAAACATTTTTCTAACCTGGTGTTTTAACATGCCTTCAAACAATTATCGATGTGAAAGGATAATGTGATGTCCGATAGTCAAGGTTGAATACGCAGCTCATTAATGTAGGAAACATCTGTTAATTTTAAAAATTTTATTTTTATTGTATTTTTTGGTTGTTGATTGTATTGGTAACTTGTCTTAGATTTTATTTTAGAATTTATTCCTATCTTAAGCCACACGCAATTTCCTTCCTCAACAGAGACAGTTAGGGGCTGTGATAACACTGAACATTATTTTATATCAAATATAACTCAACACTGAAACAAGCTTTTCAAAGAGCTTCATTTCAATCTTCAATATTTAGAAGCTAAAAATTAATATTCATTACTAAATGACAGTAACAAAACCAAGTAAATATTTTACACAGGTTATTTTTGATTCATTATTATCAAGTGCTGTTGGAACTACGGCCATTTTCAGTCGATTTACAATATTATACTTCTACTGGAATGGGAAACATATGTAACACGTGTTGATATATATATATATATAGAGAGAGAGAGAGAGAGAAATGTTAGATGTTGGTAAATATAACAATATGATAAAAATAAGCGGAAAAAAGAACTTCCTCAGATTCTGAGGAAGTTCTTTTTTCATTAAAAACGAAATATCATTGAATCCGCTGTTATTGTTGGTTTATCCCAATATTAATCTTCTTTTAAACGAAAACTATATATATATATATATATATATATATACACAAACACAGATATATGTATACACACAAAGTCTCTCTCTCCTAGACGCGTGCACACACACACACACACACACACACACCACATCCAATTATCCTTTGTACAAAAATAGAAAAGTCACTTGAAAAAATCAAAATTGTAGAGCCAAAATTAAGAAATATGTTAAACCGGCTGACAACGTTAAGTTTCACAATTATTTGGATATTAATTAGGTGGGACTGATCAGGCATGTCTCTGATGGAAACCTAGATCATATCACTCACTTCGATTTCTTTATCTCTGAATTTAAGAGAATATATATATATATATATATATATATATATATATATATATATATATGTGTGTGTGTGTGTGTGTGTGTGTGTGTGTAATCAAAGCGTGCCGACAACACGGATTCCATTGACTCTCTCGCCATCCTTCGCAATCAGTCATCAATTTCTTGAGTGTTTTCTGTGTCTGCACTGACATGATGATATAAGTTTTTGCTTGTTGGCAAATAAGGATGTGTCAATGTGGAGGAGTCGGTTAGAGAATGTCACTTCTAAATTCATCCTTACTTTACAATAAAGCATAACATATTTTATGGTTTGTGAGATGGGATGTAAGAGGCAGTACATCTGTTGATTTCTACGTTGCTGCTTCGAGGATTTGTTCACGACACCACTCAGTAAACTTCTGCAACTCCGATCAATCATTATCTGTAGGCAATGGGTTAGTGTCCGAATTGTGAAACCATGCCGTAATAAATACACATCAACATCTTGGAGGAATCACTACATTATGTTGTTAGAGAGATCAGATTTCTAATTGATCGTTAACTTATCAGTAGCCGTCAATGGGTTTCCTATGCATACGTTAACACATATTTCAGTAAATGATATATAGCTACCGAGGTATAGGAATTGGTCCGCTTACTTCAGAGGCTAATCATTTTTATGAGTCAATGTGATTTTATCATGATTCATACAAAGATTTCGGAGAAAACACAATAATATTGCATTCAAACGCCACTCTGAAGAGGGTTTCACAAACGACCGAAACGTTAAACTATGGGATATAATAATATATAAGTAAATACACGCCCAGAATATTTACTTTTACATATATGCATATATATATATATATATATATATATATATATATATGTGTGTGTGTGTGTGTGTGTGTGTGTGTGTGTGTGTGTGTGTGTGTGTGTGTGTGTGTGTGTTACCACTCTTTCGCTGCTGCATTACTACGAGTTTCATGCAGTTTTATATGAGGGGAAAAATTGCAATCTTCAAATACGGTGGGCTGAGAACATCTGAAGATCACATTTTTTTCTTTTCAAATTTGCATATATCAGGAAAAAGTATATACAATAGAGAGACTATTAGTAGACAAGAACATAGGATTAGTGAACGCTTGTAATGTTAAATAAAGGACAAACGACGATATGAGAGGAAATAGAGATACATTCTCAGGAAAAAGTATATGCAATAGAGAAACTATTAGTAGACAAGAACATAGGATTAGCGAATACAGAATAAAGATATAGTCCAACGTTAGTATTGGTTTCCGTTAATACGGTAGCAAGTGAGGTGATCTAGTGCGATCTCCAGTCTCCAACGCTCTAATACTATTCCTATAAGAAGCTGCTCTTCACCTTCTCATCTGCCCTGTTATTAGTAGCTACTGCTATATATGGCAGATGGACTACTGCGATCTCCAGTCTCCAACGCTCTAATACTATTCCTATAAGAAGCTGCTCTTCACCTTCTCGTCTGCCCTGGTATTAGTAGCTACTGCTATATATGGCAAATGGACGTGTTCATTGTGTGGAAAAAGGTGGGTGATACCCAACAGTTATCTATACAATCTTCAGTTTTTAATAATTCTGTTGTGGATGTAAAAATATTTCTTTTTACTGAGGTTTCTATATTCACTTAGTTTTTGTTCATCGTTTCATTCTGTTATTTGAAAAAAACAATCCGAGAGCATAAATCTCTAAATATCTTAAATCGAATTCGTACATTTCGAAGATGATCTATTTTATTTGTGACTTATGGCCGTTTTCATACAGAGTATGGGACTTACATTCCTATAATTTAAATTGGGCGGTATGCCACTTGTTCCCACAACAAAGATGGGGGATGCACGCAAATATTCAGTCTCGGGAAACCATTGGCCAGGTTAACCACGTTGTGTTTAAAACTACGTCCACATCTTAATTTCGTCCCGTGTTTTTTTTTTTTTTTGAGCCGATTCCGAGACACGTACTTTCTATAAATACTTCGTCTTCAAACACTCTTCCTCTTTTTCTCAATTTCTATTGCAGCGCTAACACACTCTTTCCAGTGTGACTCTCAGTTTCACCAACGGACGTCAAAAGCCACAAAATGGATAAACAACGCAAACCTTCTTTCCTCAATATTCCTTGTCTATGAGACTTTTTTTCCAGTTGCGAAAACTGCAATTGTTTCGAACCATAGAAAGAAACGAACAGTTAGAAGTACATAGTCAACACAAACAGGACAATTTTTTTATTTAACCCTTTTTGTAGTTTTAGTTGTGTTAGTCACACACACACACATACACACACAGGACTATTTTACGAACAATATAGAACCATAATAATGTTTTAAATGCATCATTGCATATTTTGTTCTAAATATATAAATTTGTTTTGTTTGTCGCCTTGTTTTGAATGTTCCTTTTGTCCGCGCCGTTTCATATCTTTACTCATTTACTTCATTTGTCTCCATGTGCCTATTTTACCCTTTATCCAGGTGCCTTTTTCCAAACATAACATACCACTAAACAAAACATATACTAAACCACAATATTAAATTTTGGGAGACTAAACGTATCTACCAAATAACATGCCCCCTTACAAGAGTTAACGCCACCATTTCATCGGCAAGATTATTATTATAAACCAATCACTTCGAGGCGCGTGTTATCAATCTCTCATCTACTGCACGGTGGAAATATGATAATCTTGATATAGCTTTTTGGGGCTACATCAGAAAAGGTTGACTGGAAACGAAAAGGTCACCCACTTAAGGTCGAAAGAGTAATGAGTGTTCTGTAGACAACAATATATATATATATATATATATATATATATATATATATATATATATATTACGTGATTTACTTATATGACCAAAGAAGGAACACAGTGCTGTTCATTATCAATTTCTTTCGCTTTCATGGTTCAATTACTGTAACGATAAAAAAAAATCAGGACTCAAACATTAGTAATCGTGTCTAGTGTTTTTTTACTCTAGAGCAAACGAATAGCCTCACCAACACAGCAGTGCTGGCAATGCTAGACCAGTTTCCAAGTGAATCTGATTTAGATATTTACTTTCCAGAAATCGACATTTTCAAATATAGCAATTCTTTCAAATTAACGAATACAACAGATTATTTGTGGTCTCTGAAGATATACTCTCTTTGAATCGGGCAATGTACAACCTTAATTCTCGACTTTCAAACTGTATCCTCTTAACAACACCTGGCTGACCTTTATTGCTTGCCTCCCGTCTTACCTTTCTCACGTGACATCGGAAGTACTCTGCAACGAACAGCCGTCCGAAAAATGATCATTCAGACATAAATAAGGAAAACAAGGCGAATATAGATTTCCAGAAGCAAGAAACTCAGCTGTGTTTGCTGATTACATAGCCATGGATTTTTATTCTTGTCAGTTTCACCAGCCATTAAGACGGCTTCAACTCAGTCACGTGAGAGAAACAGCTCAAAGAATGCAATGTGGCGTGAATCGAGGTCATAGGCTTGCTTCACCTTATCGTGCATATCATTTGTCCATGGTAGAGTGGTTTTCCCTTTAGCTCCCCAATAGCGCTGTAGGAGGGCATTTTAGGGAGGGAAGAGAGAAACGTCCCAGTTCTTGTTATTCAAAGTGTGGAAATGATATTCTAACGATGACACAAAGAGCGGAAAACGAGCGAAGCGAAATGAACAAGTCGAGGAATAATTGTGGAATTGGTTTGATATAAAGAGCTTCAGCTGAAAAAGAATCTAACGTGAGTTGGTGATGAGAATTGCAATAGGGAAATTCATAAGAAGAAACCGTGCATTAAAGAAAACAAAAGAAGAGTAGAAGAGAAAAGAGTGAATGTGAAAGAAAAGATCCGAGAATGATAAAATACAAAGGTAAAAGAAAGAAAGAAAGAAAGAAAGAATTTTAAAAATATTAGAGATGATCAGAAAAGAAGAAAAAAAGAAAGTAAATACAAAAAGGAGAGAGAAACAAACGTAAAGTAGAAGATAAAACAAAAGAAACCAGGAATGGAAAATAAGCATAGAAGTAAATATGAAAAGAAAGAAAAGAAAGGATAGAGAGAATATCAGAGATATAGATACAAAAAAAGAAAGGAGAAGATAAAAAAGAAAGGAAAGAAAGGAGAAGATGAAAATGAAAGGAAAGAAAGGAGAAGATAAAAAAGAAAGGAAAGGATAGAGGGAAGATCAGAAATACAGACACAAAGAAAAGAAAGGAGAAGATAAAAAAGAAAAGAAAGGATAGAGGGAAGATCTGTGACACAAGGCAGTGAAAGAGGAAGAAGAGCAAATACATAAAAAGTTAAATACTCAAAACACAGTCACGGGTAAAATAAAAACAAATAGAAAAATGACTTAAAAAAAACAAAGGAAAGAAACGAAACAGAAAAAAATCAAACAAATTAGAACCAAAATAAAACAAGATAACAACCACCCACACACAAAAATAAAACAAACACGAATTCAAAAACAAAATTAAACAAATAAATATCAATCATCAGCAGAAATTCAAAACTAAAATATGAAAATATATGAGGAATAAAAAGATAAGGCAAAAAAAGCATCTGAAAACAACAGAAATAAAAAAAAAGAAAACATAAGGAAAAACTAAGAAAATATAAGACCCCCCACAAAAAAATTATTAGATAAATAAAGAAATAAATAAGATTCAAAAAGCAAGGAACAAATGAATAAAATGCTCAGATATTTAAATAATTTGGTTAAAAACTAAAAATCAAATAAACACCAAAATAGAAAAAAAAACAAGACATAAACAATGAAGATATTTAATAACATATTGAAAATACGAAAACTAATATAATCAATACAATAATGAAAATAATATTTTCATTAAGAATTTATATATTTAAAAATGGGGAAACAAGAAGCAAAATAATCTGAAAATAAGACCAAAAAATAGGAAAATCTAGAAAGATAAAAAAAAAGAAGAAAAAACAGAAAAGTAAAGAAAAGATTTTTAAAAAAAAATCAAGAAACAAACATACAGATTTATAAGACTGAAATTTTTAAAAAAAGTAAAAATGACTAAAACAAAACGAAAAAAAAACACAATGAATCGACACAGAATTACTAAAGAAAAATAAGAAAGAAATGGATGAAGGCAAAACTGCAAAAAAAAGATTTAACGTTGAAAGGACAAGAAAAAGACAAAATGAGATTTTTTAAGACTCAAAGAAAAAAAAATAAAAATAAAAGAAAATGAAGAACAGAAAAAAAAGTGCAAATACATTGGATTCCAGTTAAATGGAACATCGGTTAAAAGGAATAGCCTTTTCGTATGACCAATTCTGCAAGAACATACTTGAGCTTTTAAATCAAATTGCTCTTTTTTATGTAAATGTCTTTAAACAGAACAACTGCTTATAGGGAACCAATTTTCTGATGTGTGCTTTCTAAGCAGAAACCACTGCATTAGAAACTATAGAAAAAGTCAGTGTGAAGAAAATAAAAAGCTGAAATAGGTGAAGGACTGTATAAACGAAAAGTAAATAAACAGAATAATAGAATGTATAAAATGCGTAAAAAAAGGGTCGAATGTGAATAAAACAGAGACAAGTAACACATATTTGAACAGAAATCAAAATAAAAATGAAGAGAGAACAGCGGAAATAAAACCAGAAAAGAACATTTGGATTAACTTTATTAGAAGAACTATGGAACTACGTCTGCAAATGAATTGAGGAAAAAAATGTAAATAAGCTGAATGCCTATACACGTTTGTAGAGAGGCCAAAAATGAAGAAATTTAGTAAATAAAGAAAATAGAAAACCAGGAAAAAAAGTGTGGAAATGAAAGACAAGAAATGCAAAAAAAAAAAAAACAACAACAAAAAACAAAAATAGATTAAAAATCTGAGAAAAGAGTAAGAAGGGTAGAAAGAAAGTTACAGCAAGGAATCATCATCCACGAAAGTTATTCTCCTATAACTTACCAAATCATGTAATCTGAATTTTATAGCAAACCATTGCAGCTGTGTCTGTACAACTGTAAGGGGAAACCACCTGGACGCTAACGAAAGGCATGAAGAACAAGCTACATGAGAAGTGCACTAGAATACTGGAAGCAACAGCCCCAAAATCAGAAACTATACGACCATTTACCTATCTCACAAACCATCCAATTTTGTTTCTTTGGGTTTTATTGCATATCAACCTTTGTGGGTTATTTAATGCCAAATCCATTTTTATGCAAATAAACAGGTAACCGGTTCATTGATCTAGTGGGTAGTGTGATCGCTTTTGGTCCAGGAGACCTGGGTTCAACCCCAGGTTGCGTCATACCAAACACTTTAAAATGGTACTTGATACCCTTTTGCTTAACACCCAGCCATATAAGGTAAGGATAAAGGGTAAAGTGGAGCAACCCAAGGAAAGGAGTAGCGCCCTCCGCTACACCTCAGTGTTGTAGCTATTGAAAAGGGAGCCTTCTGATCGCTGTCAACTACGATCAACAACTTTACTTACATTTCAAACAATTCAGAGTAGCGTAAATACACAGTCTAATTGTCAAATACATTTCTATTTCTATTTCAAGCAATTCAGTTTAGTCATCAGTTCTAATTTAAACAATTCGGTTTAGAAAAAGTATAATTTTTCTTTACAATCATTTAGATGTCAAAATAGTTCTATTTACTTCATTTCAGTTTAGCGTAAGTACAGTGTCAGTGTAAAAAACTGTTCTATTTCAAACAATTCAGCTTAGCTTACTAAAACAGTTCAATTTCAAACAATTAGATTTAGCATAAGTAATCAGTTTCAATATCAAAACAGTCTTTTCAAGCAAATCAGTTTAGGATAATACGCTGTTTAGTTCTATTTGACCCATAGATAGGACCCTATCATGTGGTACCACTCCGGGCCTGAGTGGAATATGGAGCAATGGCAATGAAGAGGTACTCCACATTCCCCAAATCTCCAGCATTACTGGAACCTCACCATCATATTGTTTAATGAAGAATTCATGACACTTGTTGGGGGTCTTGCCCTTCTACAAAGATGCAGTCGGTGTATTCTACAGCCTTCTCCAGCCGACTAAGCAAACAAGCTATCCAAATCAGACGAGGAAAACACGTGGTATAATACTGGAGAAGTAAGTTCTTACTTCTCCAGAACATAGAAGCTAACCCTTACACGTAGACCTGTCAGTGTTTGACGACAAGGAATGACATGCATACATCATCTAACTGCAGACACAGGATGGAGTTTAGAAGACCTGCTTGAAGCAATCGATAAAAGAGGCGGATGATGAGAAATATTTAGGGAAATGTGCAATCAGCAAGTCCTGCTGTAGAAGAAGATGACATTTTACCGCTAAAAAGTATTGACTTACGAAGGAAATATTTTAAGTTTGAATAGAATTAGACAAAATCATTTTAGCCAATTTTGAAAAAAAATATGGTTTGTTTCATATCGATTTTTGCATATTTTTTTTTTTTACTATGAAAATCTGGATATTTAATTACCCATTGCCATCGGATATAATTTTGACTCATTATCAATTTAAGTAAGTGGCGTGGGGGTAAATGCAAAGCAAAAATATATCTTGTTTCTGCGACCAGCATTACGAAGACCAGACTCACCACATTAGCAAAGAAATACTCCTTTTCTGAGGACACAGCATATGGTTGCTTGGGGGACATTAAAATTGATTTCTTTTTAATCATGCCAATTAGCTTTACTTTTCTTTTTTTTTTCTTTTTTTTTAATTAGCGCCTTTTTTTCACTTCTAGAGAATCTGATTGTTTCCATTATAGCCCGAAAGACAACAAAATTTCTCATTTCTCCAGGTTTCTTTGAAAAATTTTTTGAGGTCAACAGAACTTTGGCCTGCACATAGTGATTTTTTTATGTGCTTTTTGGTCTTCCCGTTTAAGCAGTGTTCTTAGCGCTCGGTATAAGATAGGTATTACTGTCATCTTCATATTTCACAACTGTTTTAAAGTCTCTGGCAAGGTTCAGATATTTTTCAAGTTGTTCAATTTCCTTTATCTTAACTCTCTTATCTGCTCGAAGGGCAACATCCACTTGCTGATTCATTCGTTTCTTCTAGTCTTCTGGCAAAGGTTGATCTGCTATTGTATCCCTTGGCGTATTGAGTAAAGTGCTGGGCGGTAGCCTCGAAGTAAGCAAGTTTGAAATTCAGTCACTCAGTGTTTACTTTTGGACGAATACCCTTGGGAAATGTATACATTCCCTTAATCGATCAAGCTATGGGTTAAATAGTATCACATATGTCCTTCTACAAAGATAGTTAAATAATTAAGTAACCCACAAAAGTTGATATGCCATTTAACCAATAAACCAACCCAAACTATAGAAACCTCTGAGAATTCTGTGTTGTATTTTCTTGGGATAGTTTCCAGTTTGCTCATATAGTATTTCTCTGTATGGGCAAATTTTTGTAGCTTTGCACAATTGCCGTCGGATTGCCTTTCTCACCCAGTCGTGCCTTCTCTCCTTAAGATTCTGTCTTAGCTTGATATTCTGTTTACATAATGGTTTGCAGTTCTATATCTCATAGATAGTCTACATATATTATTCTCTTTAGACCTATCTATCCAAAGGTAAATATATAGTTTAATGTGCATTAAAATACATATGTACGTATGTGCAGATAAATAAAAACGTCCTAAAACTAATGACAAAAACACTTCTCGATGCGCAATGTGTTTGTTGGATTGCAGATTTTGTGAAGAAGATTGCAAGATTGAAAGAAAATACATTACATAGAGGACAAACAGATTGCCGGGAAAGAAGGCGAGGAATGGGAGGACATTATATATATATATATATATATATATATATATATCATCATGTCGTGCCGCCAGCATGGATATCCCTGTCCCTCTCTCGCCACTTCTCCCTATCATTCATCGCCTCTGGAACGTCTTCAGGGCTACATCTTGTATCCTCACATGGCTGCTGTATGTATTCAACAGTGAACATTTAAATTTTTCTGGTAAAGAGTTCGATGTAACTGACATTACAGAGCAATAATTTCTTTAAGAAAAAACAAAAAAAAACCCCGGTCAAATTAGGATTATACATTTATTTCCATCCTGTTACGGGTTTTGATATAAATCAAAGAAACAAAAAGTAACAGGGCTTCTTCCGATCTAATGGATAAAATAATTCCCACCCTTCTTTCCTGTGTCTATTCTGAATTATTCTATCCATTAGATCTGAAGATGTCCTGGTATTTATAATGTTTTTGATTTATATTAAAGCCCATAACAGGATGGAAATAAATTTATAATCCTAATGTGACCGGTTTTTGTTTTTTTCTTAAAGAAAAAAAAAATATATATATATTAAAATGGTTAAACTTTTTTTTTTAAGATATAAATATAGTAGTCCAGTGTATCTTATTTGATTTAAAACGTTGTTGCGAGGAAAGTTGAAATTCAAACATGAATTGTCTTTGACTTGTTACTTCTAGCATTAACATAGTTTCCTGCTCGTAGTATTTTTTTTTTTTGTAGAAACTCAATGTCAATGTGATAACTTCTTAAAAGGATTAGTTTTTATGTTAAACACTTCTTGTTCTAAAAATTATCTATGCCAAATTTAACAACACTATATCAAATTATCTGGCCGTCGCCAAGGGAATAATAGATTTTACCGAATATATATATATATATATATATATATATATATATATATATATATATATATATATATATAAATATATATTCTTTAAAGAAAAAACCAAAGACCGGTCATTTTAGGATTATAAATTTATTTCCATCCTGTTTTGCGTTTTTTGATGTAAACCAAAAACACGAAGAAAAATACAACAGGGCTTCTTCAGATCCAATGGATAAATAAAAACAGAATAGACACCTATATATATATATATATATATATATTTAATATGGTCCGAGGGAAAATCTAAGGAGTAGGAGTATTCAATATAAGTAGTTGATACTAACGGCTATTGATGTATAATTTATTTGGGATAAGCCATACATCGACACTCAACGTGTAGAGATAAAAAGGATTTATATAAAGACAAAAGAACAATTTCACTTTCTTGGTGTCATTATAAATTTATTTTATGTTCAAGTTTAACATAAAAACCATCTTCAGATGAGATATTAAAAATCATAATTAGTTGTTTTCATATTACTTCCGGCGGGAATGGAATTTGAAAAAAAATCATCTCTGTTTTTTAAATTAGATAATTTTTTTAAAATTTTATTTATTAAACAAGAAAAAATAATAAGAAAATAATAAAATTGATAAAAGTTGAATATATTCTATCTAATATTTTTCATGTATATATATATATATATATATATATATATATATATATATCATCATGTCGTGCCTCTAGCACGAATATCCCTGACCCTCTCACGCCACTTCTCCCTATCGTTAACCGGCTCTGGCAGGTCTTCAGGACTACATCCTGTATCCTCACATAGCTGCTGTATGTATGTTCTTGCTGGTAGTCCTGCTTTTGCTTGGCCATATGTGGGGGTCCATAGGAGTACATGACTTATGAGCTCGTCTCTGCTTCTCCAGCAGTGTCCTGCGTGTCTGGTTCGTCTGACTTGGATAGTTTTCGTGATGGGAGGCAGGTGGCCGAATAGTTGGTGCTTTGTGGCTGATATATATATATATATATAGATAGATAGATTGGTTGATGGAAAGAGAAAGAGCAAGACAAGCAAATTATTGATGTTAGTCCAAAAAAACTCTTTTAATGTACCTCGTAGTATTACACTTCTTATCATAATATTTCGTTTTGATTTAAGTGTCTTAATGTGTTGTCGCCAGAATGTAAAGGCAAAAATGCTGGACCCTGGACTAGAAGTACACGTGATCGAACTCTCTTCGGGCTACAAATTTAACTTTTTTAATAATGCTTTTTTAAATGATAAAAGTTTCTTATCCCCCAGCTACGGGTTTTAAATTATCACTGCTGTTCTTGCATAATGATATGGTTGGTATCAAATAAGGCAGGAAGGTTGATATGCAATTAAACAAATAAATGTAACCCGGATGGGTTTAACGTCACAATTTCAAAGCCTTTTTTATATCTGGAATAGGGCTAAAAAGAAGTTCGCAAAAATTTTAAATACCACAGCGACTTTCTTGAATTAAATATCAAATCCCATCATAAGTCATGTTGAATATGATTTTATCAACCGTATTTTATTATAATAAACAAAAAAATTATGATTACATTTACTCTCGTAAAATATTGATCAACTGATTTTGACAGTTTATCTACCCAACAATAGTAATTTAAAGTCAAAAGGTTAAAGAATTGCGTTCATTGTATTTTTATATTCATATTTTTTGATGTTGTGGTTGCTTCACTTAACTTTTTTGCTCGAGGTTCTTTCGGATACGAATAATTCTTTATCATATTTACCCAACGCCTTCGCTCGGGCTGGATATGACACAAGGTCAATTTTTAAGCGGAGTTTAACAGGTTTTCAATTCAGAGTTTTCCTTCTCCTAGACTAGTTGCTTCCCAAAGGTTGAAGAATCTAGTCACCCCTACTATTTACCCATAGCTGAAGGGAGAATAATTGGATTGATACCTTTCTCAACGGTATTAGTGCTATGTGAAATACAATCAGTCTCGTCCAGGATTTGAACTCGTATCGCCGTGTCCATTTCCTGCGACGATAACCATTAAACCATGAATACTTCTTTATACCGATCTATTTAAGCAAAAATGGGTTCCTAACAGATACTCTCACGGATTAACGTGGACATAGGCAATAATGGAGTACTTCATATTCCCAGTTCTCTGACAAGAACTAGAGCCCTAATATCAGACGCAGGTGAGTATCATATCACGGACTTCTTTTTTTGTAAGGGCGGTGGGTGGGGACGATTGCCTCATGCAGGAAATGCAGTCGGCGTATACTAAGTCTCCCGATAGGGTTGTCTCATAAGCTAGCAGTACCTCCCTGGGTTATTGAACTGTAACTGGTAATTTTTCTTTATTAAAAGAAGAGCTTAAATTCTATTTAGATAAAACTGATTTAATTATGGTAAATTCGAGGAAATACTCGTATACCCTTGTATCAAGTCTAGATTATTAAAAACTTATGATATATATTAGTAAAATAGTACCTAACTTGAATTAAGAGAGTGACCCTCAACAGAATTATCCATTTTCCCGCATATTTATCATAAGAAATATTATTTTGCAATTATTTTACATATTGACCTCTAAGAATGATATATAATCTTTATTAAAATAGTTAAACTTTGTTTTTTTTTTAAGATATAAGTATAGTAGTCCAGTGTATCCTATTTGATTTAAGATATTGTTGTGAGGAAAGTTGAAATTCAAATATAAATTTTCTTTCACTTGTTACTTATAGCATTAACATAGCTTCCTGCTCGTAGTATTTTATTTGTAGTAACTCAATGTCAATGTGATCAGTTCTTAAAAGGATTAGTTTTTATGTTAAACACATTTTGTTCTAAAAATTATCTATGCCTTCTTTAACAACACTTTATCAGATTATCTGTCCGTTTGCAAGGGATTGGCTTATTTTACTATATATATATATATATATATATATATATATATATATATATATATATAGTGGGGTTGAAAAAATAATGAAAAATATTCTTATTACAACTGCATTATTAGTACTGAAGCAAAAAAAAGTTCTTTGTATGTGCAGCGGACATTTACATCTGATACTATTTAAATCATTCTTAATCAAGTGAGTCTCATAATTCTTATTTTTTGTGTCAGTCTATTTATCTCTCTCCCTCTTTCTCTCTCTCTCTCTCTCTCTCTATATATATATATATATATATATATATATCCTTATGTCGTGCTGCTAGCACGATCTCCCTGAATCTTTCTCGTCACCCGTCTCTATTGTCCATTACGACCGGGAGGTTTTCAAGGCTACATCTTGCATCGGCACAGAGCTGCTGTCTATAGGTTCTAGCTGGTCGTCCTGCCTTTGCTCGTCCATGTGAAAAGTGATATACTCCAATATATATATATATATATATATATATATATATATATATATATATATATATATATATATAAGCAGAGTGATAGAAATTAGAGAGAATCAAAGTATGATATATATATATATATATATATATATATATATATATATATATATATATATATATATATATATATATCATTCAGTGGCTTCGAAAAGAATATTTTGCAGAAACACATTGTACTTTACAAAATTATTTCATTATCCTGTCACAAAAATTGAAATGAAATATGACCCTACAATAATTTTATTATTGCTGTGTGGATGCATTATTTCAATATAACACACGAAATTAAAAAAAAAAAAAAGCTCTTAGTCTAAATGACTCATTTGAAACTTGCAATTAAATGTATAAAGTCTAGATTGCAATATACTCCTAATTACAGAATAATTTAAAAATAATCAGCAAACCGATTAGATTTCCTCACCTCCATCCTAATATCATTTTTTACCCTTTATATTTTAAATGGCTTCCTGTTTGATGTATATTTTTATCCATAAAATATGTATTTCTTTTATGGTTGCGTATTGTGTGTTATCAAATGTTTTCTTCATTTATTCTTAAAGGATAGAAATTTGATAGTTTTATTTTTCTGGACAATTAAAAATCACGACTGAATAATTACAACAACAAAAAAAAAAAAACAAATAAAAAGTATCAATGAATGGCGTGGCTTTCTTTATGTGAAAATCTTCCATTGTGCAATTACATTTGACATGGCTTGGAATTTCTATCTTGAGAATTGTATCGCCCATTGTTCCGCTTTATTAAAACGTCCAATATAAATCACTGAAAGAAGAACATGACTCATTTTCGGATAAAAATTTAAGACTTCATTTTGATATAATTACAAGTAAAGAAAGCATTAACTTACATTCCACTATTTTTAAAATATCGTATAAATGTATGTTTTCTGCTTTTTTGTTTGTTTTATATAATTCAGGGTTCCTATTTTTTCCCCCAAAATCGTTTGGTGAAACGTAAGGAAAGATTAAAATGCTAACATTGGAAGGTTGCTTTAAAATGGAATCTTCTTTGGTATTTTTGCATAAGTATATAAATATAGAGTAATCTTAAATTCTATTTTGAGTTTTTTTTTTCTCCTCAGAACAGATGGAGTGACGGCGAGGAAGTGGCCGATTATATTAGAAGATAAGGTGCAGAAAAAAGAAACACACAGAAATTACTTTCTTCAATAGTTGTTAATGAATAAATTAGGTTCGTTATTTTCTAGTGAAGTAATATCGGGCGATGTGTGGTATATCCGACGAGATACTCAAAACCCTGATCAATGAAAACATTGATATATCAGATAAAGTTCAACGAATATTTGTTCAGAACGTCTATCTGTCTGTCTGTCTTTCTCTTCTCTGTCTGTTTGTCTCTCTGTCTCTTTCTTAATCCCATACAACACTACACACACATATACACACAAAAATGGATAGGGAGTGTCCTCGTGGTGTAAAGGTTAAAGCGATGGACAGCGGAATCGTAGTAAGCGGGTTCGTACTCCAGTGGCGCTATTACGTTCACTTTCGGGCAAATACCCTTGGGAAAGGTATGAACCCCCTTATCCTCCCAGCCATGGGTTAAATAGTAACACTACTGTTCTTCTAGGAGAATGGCTTTGGCATTAAATAACCTACAAATGTTGATATACTATTAAACAAAGAAACCAAACCAAACCAAACCTTGATATGTCTCCATCACTTTCAGACTAATACCCTTGGGAAAGGTATGAACCCCCTTATCCTCCCAGCAATGGGTTAAATAGTACCACAACTGTTCTTCTAGGAGAATGGCTTTGGCATTAAATAACCTACAAATGTTGATATGCCATTAAACGAAGAAACCAAATTAAACATAATAAATACATAGATACATAGTACCCAGTGTGGCAGACGTTAAAACAAGAAGAAAGAAAAACAATTTTTCAATTTCATATTTTATCAGAGATTTCGAATATTTTCAATATATTGTCTAGAGATATGATGAAGTAATATTTTGAAATCACACTTCAAAATGGAAGTTGACAAATCAAAAAATCAATTCACAATTTTAAATCAAAAATATCCAATTTATCAAGTATTGTGCACGTTTGCAATATTATTTTCATTAATACATTTAGGTTAAATAGATAAACAAACTGAAAATATGTTTTACTTCATAACCTATCATTATACTACATATAGCACATTGTCATCAAGCTGGCAAGCGGTGTTCCATTATACAATCGGATATAAGTTATATTAGTTTATTTGAATTAATGGCATATTAACCTCTGATTTTTATTTAATGCTAAATCCTATTTATATATATGTAGAGAAATATTTTCGTTGATAGTAGTTAACTCAATCTTTAAGACGTTGATTGGTCACACTTAAATGGTTTTACCGACGCCGACTAGGCCGATGACATAGCGTTACAGGCCAATATACCCAACCAAGCCGAAACACTACTGCATAGTTTGGAACGAGCCGTTGCAGGCATTGGACTCCATGTTAATGCACACAAAACTGAATTCATGAGCTTTAATCAGAAAGGCAACATCTCCACACTAGACGGAACCTCTCTGAAACTGGTTGACAAATTCACATACCTAGGAAGCAGCGTCTCATCAACCGAAAAAGAGATCGACACAAGGCTAACAAAGGCATGGACAGCTATCGATAGGCTTTCGATCATATGGAAATCAAACCTAACCCATAAAATGAAATGCAGTTTCTTCCAGGATGCAGTCGTGTCAATACTGCTATACGGATGCACTACTTGGACGCTGACTAAGCGGTTGGAGAAGAAGCTAGACGGCAATTATACAAGAATGTTAAGAGCAATATTGAACAAGTCCTGGTAGCAACACCCCACATGGCACCAGACATGCAGGACACTGCTGGAGAAGCAAGGCCGGACTCGTAAGTGATGTACTCCAGTGGACCCCCGCATATGGCCAATCAAAAGCAGGACGTCCAGCTTGAACATACATACATCAGCTATTTGATGATACGGGATGTAACCCCGAAGACCTGCCAGAGGCGATGAATGATAGGGAGACGTGGAGAGAGAGGGTCAGGGATATCCGTGCTAGCCGCACGACATGATGATGATGATGATGATGATGATGATGAAATGGTTTTAAATATTGCTATTTATTGTTTCCATACAGTTAAACAGTTTCAAATATTCATACCTATTGTTTGGCCTCAGACAAATGGTTTCAAGTATTACTTTGGAACACTAATTATCCTATTAAATATTAATCATCTATTTGCACACAGTTAAATGTTTTTTTAAAGTATTGCTACTTGATATTGTATACAATTAAATGGTTTCAACAATTGGTATTTAATACAAATAATTTTTATTTGATATAGATATAGATTCATAGTAAGAGATCGAACAGTTCGATTTAACCTACCGATGAGACATAAGCAGGTTCTACCCTTTCGAGTCACGGTGGACCTGAGAGTAATTTGTAATGAAATATTTCTTCACATGCCTTAAACTCCATGACGGCTGCCGCCATATCAGATGCAGTTTAATGCCATGTCAAGGACACATAATGGTTTCATGTATTGCAATCTTAAAATAACCATTCTATTCAATACCACTCACTCATCTGCGTACAGATTTCAAAATTTCAAGATTTCAAAAATGTAATCCTAATAATTCAATTTTACATTATTCATTTGTTGGAACACAGTTAAATAGTTTAAAGTTTATTATTTACTAAAAATATTTGATATATAGATGGGAATCTAACAGGCACCACTCCGGGTAGGACTAGAACTGGAATTAATAGCAATAAAGGGGTGCTCAGCAATCCCCGAAATCTTTTTGCTTTGGTTTCATGGCATATCAACTATTGTAGGTTATTTAATGCCAAATCCTCTTCATATATATATAAAAGTATGTTTACAAATCATATATATACGTGTTGCCTTCAATAGGTTTCCAGACCCATTGATCTGATTCTTTATGTACTTTATGTATTCTGTTTGTTCTTTTAGGTATATGTTAGCTAATTCATTTGGTACCTTTTTAAGTCTCAGGGCATTGGTATTGGTTGGATTTTCCTGTTGCATTTAAAAGCAGTTTTCATATCTGCACACTTTTTTCTAACCGCTAATGTCTCCCATGGGACTCTAGTTTAGCTGTTCGTTTAGTTGGTATGCATTCTATTGCTGCTTCTAAGTGGGCATTGACGAAATTATCATATTCGTCATTCTGAGTATGTGTTTCTGTCTTCTTCTGTAGTGCATCATTGTTCCCTATTATCCCTGTTATTAATCAGGGACCAGTCATAGTGTACAGTGGTTTTTGTTAGGGTCGTATTTCTTCGTAGGCTCAGTCGTATGTTTGCCGAGATAATTCGGTGGTCGGAGGTCACACCCTCGAAATAGGAATATGCCTCGCAATTCAATGCGCTATTATTCAATTTCTTATTTATAAAGATGTAGTCTGTCTGTGCTTTCTTATTGTTAGCGTAGATGTCGGTCCATAATTTTCACTCACTTCTCTAAAATTTTGTATGGAGGCATGTCAATCAATTTTCTAGCATGAAATCTGTTAGATGTTCCCCATTTTCGTTTGATGAGTTGTGTAAGCTGAATTTGTGGTTTACATTTTTCACAATTTGGGCATTCATGTCTCCATTAATGACGAGTACGTTGTGTTTCGGGATGCTAAAAACAAGGGCGGATAACATTATAGCAGGCCATCAGGTCAGTTTCTTCGCTAACATTGGTAGGGCTGAAGCAGGAGATAATTGTTGCGCGGGCGTTTTCCTTAAAAGTAGCTACCATCATCCTAGGTTGTATTTTCTCAATGGTAGTAATGATTTTAAAATCAACACCAACTATCTTGGCATATATACACCTTCTATCTTGGCATTGACAGATTTTTTTCTTTTCAGATGCAGTGACTAGCTACTATCCGTTGCCAGTATCGTGATATTTAATATCCTCGCTATGAGTGTACTAGTGCTCTTGTATGCATATTATGTCTATATTATGATCTATCGCCGATGCTTTCAGCTCCGGTAGTTGTTCTATTGTATTTAAGGTTCTAATGTTGAATGTCGCTATTTGTATTGTGCGTTTGCATTTTATAAATTTTTTGTTTCACTTTGAGCTCTGTAGCTGATTTTTCGAACACTGAGGCCATGGCTCCAACCTCAGCAGGAAGCACCCTTTTTTACCCGCGTGAAGAGCGATTAGGTTTGGACAGGTGTTTTGAGTGTGGGTCATGGTAATCTTTCCATGACTGTTTTTATTCTCATCTATAGAAGCCACCCATATAGATGAGCAGCAATTGTTCCTCGATCGAATAGAATAATCTGAGAATAGCTCAGCATCTAAAAAAACATTCATGCCCCAAAACACAATTACGGAAAATTCTCACCGACAACACAATATCAAAATAATAAACAAAAACTACAGATTCTCGAACCACTACATATTAGAAATATGCAAACGACACTTTATAGAATTAATTTTCAAACCAGTCCTAATGTACTTAAATGTCTTTAGCTACTGACACTAATTATAGAAACCCATTTAAAAGCAAACGCCATAATCTTTAACGGTAAAGACGCTCTTACAAAGTGGTAATATGCTAAAACAAAAGTTACGTCACTTTTGTAATAGATTCTCCCCTGATGATGGCCCAAAGTCGGGCAGAAAGTACTAGGGATACATACAACTATGGACAATACATAAATCAATCCCCCCCCCGAATACGATAAAAGTAATAAGAGGATTCGAATGGATCCAGAAGAAAATATGTAGACATAAAATGTCCATTATGTTTAATGAAATTTATATATATATATATATATATATATATATATATATATATATATATATATATCATGTTTTTATTGGAGGTCCAAAGAGAGAATAAAAATATTTGAGAATGAGTATGTCCTCAAAGAGATTCGTATTTTTTAGTATTTATTTATTTTGTTCTTATGTACGTGTATGCTTCCAGCTTGATTCTTTCGTCGAAGAACATGTATGGCACAAGGCCTTGTTAATGAGGTATTCAGTGAGACTTGAATTTATACGTATTTGTAGTTTGAGTGGTTATTAGTATTTTTTTTGTTTATGAAGTTCGTTCCTCTCTTTTTCTTAGACTGTTTTTCGCTTTGTCTGCTTTACCCCTCATTTTTTTTATATTTGATACATTGTGTGTGTGTGTGTGGGGGGTTGTGGTTTCAGATTTTACAAAGTTATTTTTTCTCTGTGTGTGAGTTGGAGTGGTTTCGGATTTAACTTAAAGTTATTTTTTCTTTGAGGATGTGTGAATGTGTATCTTGAGATTTTTTTTTGTGCATATATATATTCATATCTATGTGTGTCTGTTTCTATTTGTGTTTGTTCATGATTCATGTTTTATTTAACTTTGGTTTAAATTTATTTATACATTTCTTATCTTTTATTTAAACTAGCGTGTATTCGTTTGTTGGCATTATTTTAAATTCACCTCGACTCCATTCGTGTAGGCGTTTCGATACATTTAATTTTCTGTTTTCTGTCATTTTGATATTGCTCCTGTGAAATGATGTCCTTTTATTAAGGACCTGTGTTGACCCTATCTATATTTCTTTGCATTTGCAAAATTCAATTATGAAGTCTAGTTTTTCTTTGATTTTGTCATTGTTTTTAAGTTCTAGATTGTTTAATTTTTCTGTGAATAGTTCTGGGTTGTTTTTGTTGTTGGTTGCGAAGTAGGCAAGATGTTTCTTGATTTTTTTTTCAGGTTCCTTAATTCTCTTTGGGGTATTTTTCAGCTAATTCGAATCCCTTATTTATTAATGTTGTTGGGTATCTTCTCTGGTTTATGGTTGTGTGTAGTTCTTTTAGGCAATGTTTTTATCCGTGATTATGGTGTGTATTCTATGTGATAGAATGTAATGGATGGATTTTATACAGGTTTTCGACTGTTGCTTTTTGAAGTGGGGTTACTATTGGATGTCTATTTGTTTGTCGTTGATATCTCCGATGCTTTAGCGATTTACGTTTTTTATAAGGATGTCTAAAAATGGTATTTTTTTTAGATGTGTTACACAGTAAATTTTTTTTTGGGGGTGTAGGTTTTGTAGTAGGTTCATGCCTTCCCATGGGTATTTCCAGAATAAGATGCAATCATCCAAATATCTTTTCCATGATTTACTAAATTCTTCTTTCATGTCGTTACCTTATTTTTTTTTTCCAATTATCTCATAGATTTTCTTCTAAATATGTTAAGGTAAGGGTAGCGTATGTTGGCGCCATTTTAGATCACATAGCTGTTCCTAGGGTCTTGATATTGTTAATGTTATTGAATTGGAAGGAGTTATTATTAAGGTTTATTTCTATACCTTCTATGATGATTTTTTTTGTTAAATCTTTGGTGTAATGTGTCAGGGTATATATATATCCAAAATGAGATGGCTTGTTTTCCTAATTTATGTGGGATATTGCACTATAGGTTTGTAACATCAAATGTGACGATGAGTGTGTCAGGATCAATTTTTTCTGGTATGGAGTTTTTAAAAAATCTATGTTGTCCCTAATATAGCTTTTTATTTTCTTAAAGAAAGGTTATTGTTAAATGTCTATTAGTTTGATAAGTCTTCTAGTCGGGCACGACGGGTCTAAATTTGAGATCACTGGGGTTTTGGATTTCTATATATTCGGATTTTAATGTTTCTACGGCGTTTTATTTTTTTATTTGTTTGGACTTATGAATATATCGTAGTCCGTAGAATTTACTGGTTATGGAGTTTGTAAAGAATTTTTTTTTCTTTTTCAGTTCATGATTTATTGTACATTTTGCAGAATTTTGTGCTTTTTATATTATATTATTGTCTATGTTTGTATCTATTTGTTTGTTGTTCAGCTTTTAAAATTTCTTGGATTTTTGTTTTGTTGTACATTTTCTCTAAATTAACTACGGCCCTTCCCTAATCTGCTTTTATGATCATGTTTTCTTTTTCATGTGTATATTTAAGACATTTTTTTTGTGAAAGGTTATGTTTTGTAATTTTTTTTCTTTTAGGTTGATAATCGATAATTTCTTGAAGAATGTGTTTAGTTCACTATTGTTGTTGTTGTCTGGAAAGAATTTGGTCTCATTATTTATTAGGGAGTCATTTGTATCTCTTTTATTTTTGATTTTTTCTATTAGCCAAAATTTTCTTTCAGATTCTTTGAGGTCTGTTTTAAGTTCTCCTAAGTTGCTTTATGGAGTGGGGCAAAATTAAGGACCAACTTTGAGTAAGTTTATTTGGCTTTTATTTAACTTGTGTCTGGATAAGTTTACACTTTTCGGTTTAATGTTTCTTTTGTTTTTTATATTGTTTTATTTTCTCAGGCTCGTTTCGTTTAAAAATGTTTTTTTGTTTGTATTTCTTAAAAAATTGTAATTTTTGTTTGTATTTTCTAAAAAGAAATGTTTTGTGTTGTCGTTAATAGGGCTGTTTTTATTGTATGAAAATCGGTTTGTTTGTTTTTTCTGGAGTCGTATGCGTTGTAGTTTTGCTAATTTTGTCGTGTGTAATAGTTTATTAGTGGATCCTTTTTATAATGTTTTTCATTTGGAAAATGTTTTTTTTTCACTGTGGATTGTTTCTTCTTGAGGATTTTTGGCAATTTGTATGTATCTGGTATTTCGGAGAATTAATTTTTTCTTTTATACGTTGTTGTTTGTGTGTGGGGTTGTCTTCAGTCGCTGTACTGTCTTTTTGGTTTGTTGTTTGTTTGTTTGTTTAAGTTCTTTTTTTTTTTGTTTTTTATTTTCCTTTTCTTCGTGTTTTTTTTTTTTTTAATTTCTTTCTCCTTCTCTTTTTGTGGTAGCTATCAATAGCCATGTAGCTTTTTGTTCAGGATTTTTCGTGATTTTTCTTCCTTCTTTTTGCTTATGCTGCGACTCAAAAAACGTAATCTTCGTAACCGAATATAACAAAGGAAAAAAATATACACAGGGTCAATACAGACCCTTAACACAAGGACATCACTTCACAGGAACATTATCAAAATAACAGAAAACAGAAAATTAAATGTACAGAAACGCCAATACGAATGTGGGCGAGGTGAATTCAAAACAATGCCAAACGAACGACGACACTCTAGTTCAAATAAAGGAAAATAAATTTATAGATAAATTTAAACCAAAGTTAAAGAAGCCATGAATCATATACACTGAAATAGAAACAAACATATATATATATATGTGTGTGTGTGTGTGTGTGTGTGTGTGTGTGTGTGTGTGTGTGTGTGTGTGTGTGTGTGTGTGTGTGTGATTGTTTAATAGTAAACGCTACACACTGCAATGGCCTACATGCTCTTCTTCTTACAAAGTAGTAGTGAACATACAAAATTGGCACCGCTTGTGCAATACATCCTCCTCTGATGATGACCATAATTCGGGCAGAAAGTACCTAGGAAATAAACAATTATGGAAAATATTTCAGTCAATTCCCGCCGAATACTATAAAATCAATACGGCAATATGAAATTTTCGATAAGAAAATATAGACAGAAAATGTCTATTATGTTCAGCAAAATTTGTATTAATGAAGAAATACTGCCAGAATATATATATATATATATATATATATATATATATATATATATATATAATAGTAAGTAAGTTAGCGACCATAGTCGAGGGTGACCCGAAGGCTCCCTTTTCGATAGCTACTACACCAAGGTGTAGGGGAGGGCGCTACTCCATTCCCAGGATTGCTCCACTTTACCCTTGAACCGTACCTTATAATGCTGAGTGTTAAGCAAGGTGGTATCAAGTACCATTTTTAAAGTCTTTGGTATGACGCGACCTGATTGAACCCATGTCTCCCGGGCCATTGGCGAACACTCTAACCGCTGGGCCAATGTCCCATTATATATATATATATATATATATATATATATATATATATATATATACCAAAAAAAATCTTAAAACACACATTTACACATACTCAAAGAAAAAAATAACTCTAAGTGAAATCCGAAACAACTCCAAAACAGAACTTATCACATATCAAAAGCAAATGAAAGGTAGAGCAAACTAAAGGAAAAATAAATATAAGAAAAAGAGAGACGTGACCATCAGAAAAATAACCCATAACCAACTGAAAAGCATTCAAACTGCAAAGAAGAGTGAGTTCAAGTCTCACTGAATAACCCAAATAACAAGGCTTTGTACCATACATCTTCTCTGATGAAAGTATCAAGCTTGAAACATACTCATACATAAGAACAAAATAAATCAATAAATAAAAAAAATACAAATCTCTCCGGGGATATACCTATATATATATATATATATATATATATATATATATATATATATATATATATATATTTGTGTTTGTGTATGTGCGTGTGTGTGGGTGGTGAAGGATAGACAGGGAGACATTTTATAAAAAGAAGTGAACAAATGCTCAGCAGCAGTGTAGGATAAAGACAAAAAAAATGAAGCTCTTCTCATAGTAGTCTCATAACTATTGGATCTATGATTTCGGGAATTATTAACATATAGAAATTTTGAGAAAACAGAAGCAGAAGAAAAATTTTAATTCTAAGAATTTCCAGCGCCCGGCATGATGCAAGAGCAGATATATGACGAGGAAGGACCATATCTTTAATCCTATTTAATAAATATTTTAGTTTTAAACAAAATATTTCAGTTACGACTGTATTTTGTTCAATTACATATGATATATAATAACACATTTCTTTGAGTTTAAAAAAGATTGTGTCTATCTGCTTCGCTCGCCTTATTTTTCTTTTGAACTGAATGAGGTACATCATATCTAGCGATCTAATTCGTTCGTTTTCATATAATACAATCAACGATAAGCCTATAGGTGGTACCTATCAGATTAATTGCATAAATTACATTTAAGAGCTTGTCGCGTTCAGGCTGTTGTCCAACTGGACAGCAACTCGCAATCGTCTAAAGGGGCAAGAGTCAGGTTCTTTGTCTGATGCATGAGACCTCAAGTTGTCAGACTGAACATTCAAGAGGCCAAGGAAGAAACAGTTTCCTACATTCATTTTCAGATTATTCAGTTTGATAGATTGCAGGTTGGCTGCACAGTTGCCTCTTGAAATCATTCATTACTTTAATAGTCCACATATACTCAAACGCCTATTTTTCTCTGTTTAAAACCGAAAGCTTTATAACTAATCAACCGTGGAGTGGTGTACACGATATATATTTGTTCCAGGTTCTTTGAAAATTTATTTTCGAATAGTTTCAATTTAAATTAGAATTATCTCAAAACTTCTTTATTCGAAAAAGTGTTTATATTTGATTATATTGTTAACAAAAGAAAGAAAAAAACGAAAAAAAGAGTGACTTATAACTCCAACAAATGTGTATCTTCCGGAGTATATTGCTGAGCTTGTTAAATCAAAAAAAAAAAATATTTTCATCTTTGATATTAGACAACTGACAAATAACATGAAAAGTCGATCTCAACTTACACAAAGAAATTAGGTTTCAAATTTAAATTTTAATCAATAAAACAAAAGTTGAAAAAATAAAGAAAGCTTTAATCATTACAAAAAATGAAATATCATTTGAAAACAGCGAATTGGAAATTAGAACAATGAAAAAAAGGATTTTTTATAAATAGATTTTAAAAAAAAAACAACAGCAAAGAACATTATTATATTAAGAAGGTTCATTAACTGAAATGTTGATGAAATTCAAGGCCCAGCAGTAAAAAAACAATGTCTTGAGTCAAAAGATCATTACCGAAATATCGATTTTCGAGAGAAATATATCCAGCAGCTATTCTTGCCAATCTTGCCCATATTAGCTCACGTGTAAAATGAGAGGACAAATGGTTTCTTTTATTTCAAACTTCGATGAAATTAGCACGTTCCTCAAGAGCTACCTTTGGTTTATTATACAGGCTTTGGAAAAATCATACCATGCTTTTAAAATCGTCACTGCAGAAGTGCTAGTAATGGCAAACGAATGGGACTTGTCTCTCTGAAAAGCATCAGCCGCCTGGCCATTTCACTTGTTAGCAAAGCTTGGAATGGTGATTATCATGTGTTTGTGTTTGAAACTGATCTCAATACTGCGGGTGGCTAGCTTAGTATATCTATTTCCTTGTGACGGCCTCCACTGGGGATACCTGAGAGTTCAAGTCTTTTAAAACTGACTGCAGGCAAATAACGAACGGAAAGATTTGATTCTTCAAGGAATAAGAGAAACAGGAGGGAAATAGTAAGCTACAAAACTTTAAAGTGATCATTGGGAGATTTTTGCTCCTCAGGACAAGCATTTACAGTAATTTCACAGATTTTTCCGTAATATAATTTTCCTTTTACAACCAAGGAGGTCCACACGTTTATCTTAAAACTAGACCTTTAACTCCTATCTGTTCCCGACGTAAATAGAATAAAATAAATTGATAAAAAAGATAAAGAAATATAAATTTGATACGAATACATTACCCTTCCGTTGCAAATTCAAAATATGTCCTGCTGGTATGCCATACCATGTACTTTAAAAATCCATGCTTAGAACATTGCTAAAAACTAGAAATTAAATATCCTATTTTTATTTTCTCCAATATTTCAGGGGAATAACGGTGTCATATTAGTTAATGTGTTGGAATATGATATTCTTATAGACAATTTTGAATTCAAGTGGCGTTATAGCGTTCACTTTCGGACTAATACTCATAGGAAACAAATGTACTCCCTAATCCTTCCAGCTAGGTAATATTTAAATAGTATAATTACTGTCCTTAATCAACGATGGCTTTGGCATTAAATAACCCATGAAGCTTCATATGGCATTAATCACAGAAGCCAATCCAGACCAAATAGTATATCATAAGAAAAAGTGCGTGTGATTTTGTCTGGGTTATTAAAACTAGTTAAACATCGGCCGTTTTGAAAAAAAAATGTTTTCAACCGTTTTTCAAACATTATCCTATCGAATTTGTAACTTCTTATTCACCCTTTTTGTGGATTCCTGTGACCTACTTAAGTTTGACTGCTTTTTGGATATTAAATATTGATGGTATTCGACGGCCAAATGCGTAATATGTAAAAGGGTGAAAAAGAAAGAGATACCTCGACTGCTGCTTTATTGTACGTGTGAGATAAAACAGAATACAAGTTAATGTTTTATATTAAGAACAACTGTAAGATGTGAAAATAGTTCACCTGATTTTAGTGTTTCAGGGAGAAAATACGAAGACTATAAAGATTTCAAATGTAGGATGTTCGTGGTTTTGTTTTTTCGTTTCCTCTTACTTCTTGATGCTTTCTCTACGTCTTTTCGCTGATTTCTCTTTCCAGTTTATTCATTTTTTTCTTTTTATGGTTTTATATTTTGTGGATTTCTTTTTCTCTTATTATCATTTTTCTAAATTCTTATGCCTTTTATCGTCTTTCTACTGATCTGCAACTGTTCTTTTTCATTCTTTCAGCAGCCCTTCAAATATGCCAACAGTATCCATTGCTACAGGCTTTGTAATCGTGGAAAGAGAAATAGTAGAAACCCATTCGTCATCGATACTACAAAATTTCGGAGGGGCCGTTGTGTTATGTTTATCGTCGTTGGGAATGGATACTCAAATCCTGGACGAGGCTGATTACATTCAACATTGAAATGATACACTTGGGAAAGATATGAATACAATTATTCTCCCACCAACTATGGGTAAATTGTAAGCACACTTGCTTCCTTACCTTGGGGAAGAGAACCAATCCAGGAGAAGGGAAAGGGAATTCAAACCTGTTAAATTCTTCTTAAAAATTGACCTTGTATAACATCGCACCCGTACGACGGCTGGTTGGTAAATACACAATATAATTTACTGCGCTACAGAACCGGACAAATTGTACGAATTTTTTTAAATTAAATTCGTTTAAGGAATACAGTTTTATTAAAAGCAACGGTGTATATTCTGTAGAGACTTTGGTCTGAGACTATATAGAAAGAAAAACTTTCGTCTCAGGCGCTTCTCATATAGCATAGCTTGGCCTGAAATAACCTGGCGGAGCCCGTTGCTAAAAGTTTGGTTTGAAATCAGTTGTCCTTCTAATCAGGCTTATATACCAAATGTTATATAATTAAGGAATGATTTTTTTTATATTAATCATTTTTCGTTAATTATATTTTATCATTCAGTTTGGTGAGGTTTTGAACTTTTCGGGTTGTGAGTTCAGGTGTAAAGTCAATCAGTACAGTTTACGCTCGCTCGCAAAGGATATGACAATAAACATTGCCATAATAAACCCCCAGATAGGAAATGGGGCTGGAGTGTGGATGACGTCATGCTCGGAAGTGATGGTCCTGAGAATTTGCGGATTTTCAAAAAGAGGCATTTGAGAGTTGAGTTTTTGCCATTGTGTTGAGAGTTGAATTTTGACAGTTGAAGATGTAGTTGGGTGGTTGGATCTCTACCGACAGAGATCTAAACATCACAAGATGCGCCGCGCGTCAACATGGTTTGGTCAGCATAGTAAGAATTGTGTCTCTCTCCTCGTGAAGAAAAAAGGAATTCAATAAATTAATAAACGTGTTCGTACCTGAAACGACAGAGTCCGCCTTTGTTTGTATATGTATACGCGTATTGTACAGCATCAAAATGAAAAAGCCTATTCCATAACACTTACCCATAGTTTGGGGATAATCATTGGATTCCTATCTTTCCAGGCAAATTTGGATCAATGTAAAGTGCAAATAGCCTCATCAGGAATTGAACTCTTGTAATCAAGTCCACTTGCTACGGAGGTAATCACTATCCTTCGCGGGCCTTCAGATTATATATGTGCGTAATAGATCGCACACGCATACTTAATTATACACCCCACGCTATTTTTCCACACGCCTAATTCACAAATTAAAACTCCAACATTTTATCAGGAACCTGGCCGAAGATTAACGTTGTTTGGAATTGAATTTCGAAACAATAAAATACAATTATATATTAAAAAAAAGGTTTGTAGTCAATGGGCATGAAGCAAGAAAATGTTCACTTACTGACATGATTAATGACCAAATGATTTTACAATAAAGTATGTATTATTCTCTCCGCTATTGATTGATGAGAGAATAATCGCTTCGTTGGTATTCTCTTAAAAAGAATTTTAAATATTTCAAAGGCATACACGCATATGTGTCCCATTAATTCGATCAAACTGTATTTTAGAAACTCTTAACCAAACTTTAATTCGAAGAAAATGTTTCTCAAGAACATTTGTTTAAGTAAACTGTATTTTAGCAACAATTATTTATTTTGAAAAAAGTTATTTAAAGACGACAAGCAACATTTTTTTTTACTATGGTTCACATTGTTTTTTAACTCATTTTGCACAAACATGCGATTGTTTCTTTCATTGATATACAGAAATTATGCATTTGTCCCCATCGCTGTCAAACATTCCTCTTAATCATGCAATATATATTTCGTTATTTGTTGCCAATGTCTAAGTGTATTTCGATGACAAGAGCAGATAATAATAATAATAATAATAATAATAGTAATAATAATTATTATTATTATTATTAGCACAAAAACTAAAAACGGCACAATATCAATTAGCAGGCATATATATAAAGGAACAGACAGAATACATTCAAAATCAGCTAGATAAGATCAGAGACTCGGTGGAAGATAGGCAATCTAGGATAGCATGGCAAACAATAAACGAAGTGAGCAGAAGAAAGAACACAGCCAAAGCAAAACTTAAAGCAGCAAACCAACAAGAAAGAATAAAACTGTAGAAACAGCACTTCGAAAACTTACTTGGAAACCCACAAAAAATAACGCATGAACCAATCACCAGAATAATTAGCAAACAATTAGACATTAAACTAGGACCGTTCACACAAGAAGAACTCGACTCGGTTCTCAGAAAAATTAAAAATAGGAAAGCTGCAGGGCTGGACGAAATTCCCCCGGAAGTATGGAAGACCAGACAATTCGAAGACATACTGCTCCGACACTGCAACGCAGTATACAATGAAAATCCGATAGATAGATGGATGAAGGGATGCATACTCCCCTTCCCTAAAAAGGGGGACCTCGGATTAGCCAAAAACTACCGAGGCATAACACTTACATCCATAGCTGCCAAAATCTACAATGCCCTACTACGAAACCGAATAGAACCCAAAATCGACATCATACTTAGAAAAAACCAAAATGGCTTCCGAAGAAATAGATCCACGACCTCACAAATATTAACCATCCGCAGAATCCTTGAAGGTGTACGGGCAAAGAACCTACAAGCGACATTAATATTCGTCGACTTTACCAAGGCTTTCGACTCCATTCACAGAGGAAAGATGGAACAAATCCTACTAGCGTACGGCATACCAAAAGAAACCGTAGCGGCAATAACGATTCTCTATAGAAACACTAATGTAAAAGTACGATCACCGGATGGAGACACAGAATACTTTGACATTGTAGCAGGAGTACTACAAGGGGACACGCTGGCCCCGTACCTCTTTATCATTTGTCTAGACTACGTACTTAGAACATCGATTGACAAAATCAAAGAGAATGGCTTCGAACTGACGAAGAAAAGAAGCAGAAGATACCCCGCAACAACAATTACCGACGCCGACTACGCCGATGACATAGCGATACTGGCAAATACACCTGACCAAGCCGAAACTCTTCTGCATAGTTTGGAACGAGCAGCAGCAAGCATAGGCCTCTATGTTAATGCATACAAAACGGAATATATGTGCTATAACCAAACGGGTGACATCTCCACTCTAGAAGGAACCCCACTTAAACTAGTAGATAAATTCACCTACCTAGGAAGCAGCGTCGAATCAACCGAAAAGGACATCGAAACGAGGCTAACGAAAGCATGGACAGCTATCAATAGGCTATCGATTATATGGAAATCAGACCTAACCGATAAAATGAAACGCAGCTTCTTCCAGGCAGCGGTCACATCGATACTGCTATATGGATGCACTACATGGACACTAACAAAACGGCTGGAGAAGAAACTGGATGGCAATTACACAAGAATTCTGCGTGCAATCCTGAACAAGTTCTGGCAGCAGCACCCCACAAGACACCAACTGTACGGCCACCTACCCCCTATCACGAAAACTATTCAAGTTAGACGAACCAGACATGCAGGACACTGCTGGAGAAGCAGAGATGAACTCATAAGAGATGTACTCTTATGGATCCCCACACATGGCCGCGCAAAAGCAGGACGACCAGCTCGAACGTACATTCAGCAGCTATGTGAGGATACAGGCTGTTGTCCTGAAGACCTACCTAGGGCGATGAACGATAGGGAGGAGTGGCGAGAGAGGGTCAGGGATATCCGTGCTACCAGCGCGATATGATGATGATGATGATTAGCACAAAAGGAGTTTAAGGCGAGACACGACAGGGTCGGCAAGGTGATCCACTGGGAAATGTGAAAGAAATATAAATTTGACCATACAAACAAATGGTATATGCACAATCCAGCACCTATCCTAGAAAATGACACACATAAACTCCTTTAGGACTTTAACATACAAACGGATCACCTAATCTCGCCCAGAAGACCAGGCTTTATAATGATTAACAAAAAAAGAGAATTTGAAAAATTGTCGACCTTGCTGTCCTGGCTGACCACAGAATAAAACTGAAAGAATGTAAAAAGAAAGATAAGTACATCGACCTTGCTAGAGAATTGAAAAAGCTGTGGAACATGAAAGTGACGAGTGTACCAATTGTAATTGATGCTTTTGGCACAATAACGAAAGGATTAGCAAAAGGCCTGGAGGAGTTGGAAGTTGGCGGACGGGTAGAGACTATCCAAATGACAGCATTACTGAGAACTGCTAGAATACGGAGAAGATTCCTCGAGACTTGAGGATACATGATGTCGCTCAAACTCCAGTGAAAACCCATCAGCTAATACCGATGTGAAAAACCCTAAAAGACTAATAATAATAATAATAATAATAATAAAGAGAATATAGAAAAAGAATGATAGAGATCTGGCAAAATAAGCTAGTTTTCTGACAAGAAGCCAAAAACTCGCAGACTAAGATAGGTCAATAATAAAGAAAGGTTTATTTTCTGACATTGAAATACACCAGAAAACAAATAATGAACAAGACCCTTTTATAATATCAGATACACCATGTATTGCAAAACAAGAACTATCTAACTGAAATGAACCACCAACTTCTGAAAATAGAAACACCACACACCCAGACAACACAGAGAAAATACTAACAAATCAAAAAAAATTGGAAAATTTAAAGAGAATTACTAACTAAAAATACATAGAATGGAGAACAGTCAAGATGGAAACGGAAAAAAAATTAATCCAGTACTTACATGTATATCAACAAAATCATAACCAAATTAAATAAACCTATCTTTGCAGGAACCAAATTACTTTGTGAAAAAATCGTGTCTCCTTTAAAAGGCATGATTAAATAAATCAAAGACATAATGGAAAATTCGACTCGAAACGCAACTAAGAAATCTACGAAAATAGGTAAAAATGATAAAACAAAGAAAGAACACTGGAATATGTTGGGGCAAACAGGAAAAAGCAACACAAGATACAATAACAATATAACTTGAGGAAATTAACCAGAAAGTAAGAAAGAAGGAAGATTAAAAAGATATCAACAATATAGACAGAAGAGGATATTCCAAACAAGGAAAGGAAATTCTGCCAACCAGTTGAGGAAGATGGCACAACATACATCAACCGAATGCAAGAGGAACTGAAAACTTTTGGAGTAAAATATGACAACCAAGAGAACATAACAAAAATACCAAATTGATAAGCAACATAGAAAAAGAGTTAGATAAACTCGAAGAACGACTGAAAGCATAAATACACAAAAAATCTCACATTCGAAAACGCCTGGCCATGATGGAATATATGGATTCTGGTTCAAGAAATTCACCATCATTCATGGCAGAGTTGCACTCGAGATTAACAGGTGCCTATAAGAAGAACAAATACCCGAATGGATGACCAAAGGAAGGATAACATTAATCCTAAAAGTCTCCCTTAAAGAAACAACTCTGAACAACTACAGACCCATAACATGCCTTTCATTTGGAAAATACTTATGGCACAAATAATGGAAGATAATTATTTCTAACTAACGAGCCATAGATTATTCCCTGAGGAACAGAAAGTATGCTGTAAAAGATCCAGTGATCGGCCCATCCTCAACGAGAGCAAGACCAGACGGAAAAATCCAGCTATGGCCTGGATTGACAACAAAAAGATACATGATACAGGTATTAAACAATATCGTAGACTCTTGAAAATTTAGTATGTTATTGCTATTTTCATTATAAGATGACTGGACAATTTTTATGATTTCAGACTTAAATGAACAGCTACAGCAGGAATTGGAATACACCCTAATAAATCCTGATTGTCACAACTGGTGAATTTCAAAAATGCAATCTGGACGTCAGGACACTTTGGAAGAACGATATGCAATAAAATTATGTTTTTAAACTTGGAAAAATTATACACATAACTGGGAGGATAAGGGGGTTCATACCTTTCCCAATGGTGTTTGTCCAAAAGTGAACGTAATAGCGCGACTGGAGTACGAACTCGCTTACTACAATTCCGCAGTCCACCACTTTAACCATTACACCACGAGGACAACCCCTTTAATTTGGCTTCTTTGTTTAATGGCACATCAACTTTTGGAGGTTATTTAATGCCAAAACCATCCTTCGAGTGATACTATTTAACCCATAGCTGGGAGGATAAGGGGGTTCATACCTTTCCCAATGGTATTTGTCCGAAAGTGAACGTAATAGCGCGACTGGAGTACGAACTCGCTTACTACGATTCCGCTGTCCACCACTTTAACCATTACACCACGGGGACAACCCCTTTAATTTGGTTTCTTTGTTTAATGGCACATCAACTTTTGTGGGTTATTTAATGCCAAAACCATCCTTCGAGTGATACTATTTAACCAATAGCTGGGACGATAAGGGGGTTCATACCTTTCCCAAGGGTATTTGTCCGAAAGTGAACTTAATAGCGCGACTTGAGTACGAACTCACTTCCTACGATTCCGCTGTCCACCACTTTAACCATTACACCACGAGGACACCCCAGTCAGATTTTTTCAGCTATCATCTTGTTTCACTTGTTTTGAAAATGAGCAGGAAGGCGGTTTCTGATTTTGAGAGACAAAAATTTATCTGTTCAAAGCTAATCCCCAAGAACCTGGAAAAGAGAATTGATTAGAAATAATCAGAAGAAGAATCGAGACCATCAAGACCACAGCACTGTTAAAATCAGCTAGAATTTTTTGAAAAACCCTGGAGACCTGAGGAGATTTTCTATCTATTTAGACTCCAATAAAAAACAACATTTTACCGACGGCGTGAAGTACAGGATGCGGAAGCGAAATATGCAATAATTTTAAAACGTCTTTTTTTAGTCTGATTCGTCCAGTTTTTGAAAACATGTGATATATCTAAATTCCCATGATTATCTCGATTATTCAAGCACTTTTTCATTAAAATTCATAAACAAAAGAGTATACATAAACAACGTATTTTTTTTCCGTTAACTTGAAAAATTCTGTCTCATCACGTGATAAAATATGTATAATGTGCATATGCAGAATTATATATATATATATATATATGAAATTTTTAAAGGAAAACAAAAAAAAAACGGTCACATTAGGATTATAAATCTATTTCCATCCTGTTCTGAGTATTTTGTGTCTATTCTGTATTTTTGGTGTTATTGATTAATATCAATATGCTGTATATTGACCTTTGACCCGGCCAAACATGCCATTCAAAAGACGGTGGAAGTGCATATTCCATTGTCGTGGGCGAGCTTGGCTGACAAAATGGGACAAGGTAAAATCCTGCGGTACAGTCATAGACTGATTCACTGGAAGAGAGTGACCTGTGAACTGCATGGCAGTTATTTCCACTTGATGACGATCAAACATGCCATTCATTCCAAAGATTGAGTGGGCGATGGAACTATTATATAACTCGGTGATGACAGGAAGTCAGTTAGTTTGGAGACTAGTTTGGATGTCGGAGAGTTTGGTGACAAGATGTGGTAGAGAAAGCCAGCACTCAGCAGAAAGTTTGGCCCCCGGGCCTCTTGTTGAGCAGCCCTGGAGAGCGGGAAAGACACAACGCTGATGGCCATAAGAGTGGAGGTCAATATATTGCAGTTCTGTTCGGTCTCCAACTCACACACACAACCCTTTCAAATAAAGTGAGAGGTATATTTATCTAAGAACTGTGTCGCTCGACTTCATTGCCTTGTCGTCTTTATTATTGCGTCAATATGTATTCTGCATGTATATGTGTATATATGCATGTTTATCATATGTGACTATACAACAAATACCCATAACAGGATGGAAATAAATTTATAATCCTAATGTGACCGCTTATTTTGTTTTTCTTAAAGAAATTATTGCTCTGTGATTTTCTGTTACATTGAGCTCTTTACCAGTTGAATGATTTTTTGTCCTGACGGAATTATTCCCGACCCCGGGTTACCTGGACTGAATAACACACACACACACACACACACACACACACACACACACACACACACACACACATATATATATATATATATATAATTTTTTTTTAAATAGAACTCAATATTATATGTTTTAGTGTTTTAAAATCTAACTACAATTTGCCTTTATATATAGGGTTGTAAACAGTTGCATACACATATATTGTGATGCCGTTTCGAATAAATCCAGGTGTTTATTAATGTAAGATGCAGACATAATCCTTAACTCACACATTTTTTTTTATCCGTATACAAGAACATTACTCTCATTTTTAAATTTTTAGCAGTAGCCAAGAGAAAAGAAAAACATTCTATCTCGTTTAAATTGCTCATTTAAAAGCAGATAACGATTTTAATAAAGATAAATAAGACCTAAGTAGTCGAATTTCTGTCGCGATAAGTTTAGAATTTGATTAGAATTCTTCACTGTAAAGTAATGAAGATATGATTAATCTCGTTAGGTTATGGGTGAAGGATATGTCTTGGTTGATTTGACTCAGTTTCCATTTGCATTGTTCTCTTGACAGCACTGAAAATGAATGTAAATTTTTAAGTCAGTATTTACTTCACGATTTCAACGATCTACAGACTGGACCATTAGTAAATTCCTCACACGTGTATACGTATATAGTGAGCATCCGTTAGCAGTAAATATTTCTCCACCGGAGATCAGAAATGCATGAAACATCTATATGATAAAATGCACGTGTATCTCGTGATATACTGTTGTGTGCAGAACTGACTAAAAGTTGTATAGTTAATTACAAATGAATGATATCAATTTTAAATGGTGTAGTGATACATTACTTGAAAAGCCAAAAAGAACAAAATATGTTGGCCAAATACTCATCGACTGCGCGAATTTTATTCACATGCAAAATTAAATAATTTTTTTAATGTCTTTTTTCAGTATACGTCAGATAATCTATGGGTAAATTGGGATTATGAGCTCCCCTCCTTTCTTTATCATATTTACCAAACCCCTCCACTCGAGCAGGATATGACACAAGGTCAATTTTTAAGCGGAGTTTACCAGGTTTGAATTCAGAGTTTTCCTTCTCTTAGACTAGTTGCCACACCATGGCTGAAGAACACAGTCTGCCCTACTATTTACCCATAGCTGGAGGGAGAATAATTGGATTCATACTTTCCCCAAGGGTATTAGTGCTATGTGAAATGCAATCAGTCTCGTCTAGGATTCGAACTCGTGTCGCCGTGTCCATTTCCTGCGACTACAACCATTACACCACGGGCACCTCCTTTCTTTATAGGGAATAATGGATATATCAGCATCGGACTTTATCGTATTAAAAGAAGAAGAGAACAATCGAGAGAAAGAAGAAAACTTGAAGATAACGTTCAAAATTTATTTAGAACTGGTATCAATTATGGTTAAAGTTATTAGCTTGGCACTCGTATTGCGTCCACAAGGTTACCTCAAGTGAACGTTTATGTTTTTGTTAAATAGTGTAAAGCCAACTTTTCGTTCTTGTAGTCCTTTTTTATTTTGGTGGAGAGCAATAATCAAGCTCACATGGGCCGAATAGAAATTCCATATAACGAGAAATACATTTTACCGACAAAACAAAATGCTGTAGAAAAAGAAAAAAAAAACTCTTGACTAATGTAAACTTTCCTTCTGTGTCTATCTGTCAGCTTCTCCAGTCGGCTGTGGCTGCAGAATACACTGACTGCAACTCTTCGGAGAGGTAAGCCCCCACCCCCTCAATCAGTGTCCTGGATATGACACTAAACAATCTGATGGTGAGGTTCCACTGATGCTGAAGCTTTGAGGAATCCGGGGCACTCCTTCATTACCATCGCTCCCAGGTCCACTCTGGCCCGGAATGGTAGCAACTGATAGGGCCCTATCTATGGGTTAAATAGAACTAACTGCATACTTATGCTAAAATGAATGGTTTGAATTAGAACTGTTTGACTAGGCTGAGAGACTTTAAATGGAAGTGTTTTTGACAATTGAAGTGTACTTACATTTAAACTGTGTGCTTATTCTGGATTGACTAGTTTGAAATGAAACTGTTTTTACATTGAAAATGTACTTACACTAATCTGAATTGTTTAATGTAGAACTGTTTTTGACATTTAACTGTGTTAACAAAATCTGTACTTATACTAAGCTGAATTGAAGCTGTTTGAATAAACTGAATAACTTGAAATAGAAATGTTTTTGACATATAAACTGTGTACACATGCTAAACTGAATTTTTGCAATAGAACAAACTATTTGCATAAAATGGATTTGGAGTTAATAACCTACAAGGGTTGATATGCCATAAAAATACAACCAACCAACCAACCAACCAACCATCTATCAGCGCATCAAGTGGAACTTCTAAACTTTAAACCAGCTTCAAACTTGTGTCTGTTCCCTTTTTAAGCTGCAATAAATCTATTTTTGAGTATATCATTTGTTGCAGAACAACTAACCTCAACTAACAGGGTTACTGCAAAACTAAGTTAGATTGTTAGAATCTTCTCAAAAGGCAACGGACAGAAGCATTTTACTTTCAACTGACTAATTAATCCTTCCCTTTCAATTCTACTTGGGCCAACTCTAGGATCATTGTTAATTTTTTTTTAACACTCACTTGTGAGTTGAAGGACCCATGTTGCGAATCTCTGGTATAAAGTACAACATATAACACATTTTCCTTTCGAGAAAACAAACTTATGGCTTCTCTTTTGAGCGTTTGCTCCTCCATTGTTCCCATGTAATCCAATCGTACATCAGACACTAAACTGAGCGAGTAAATATTCGTGTGCCATTAAAGCACTTACTATCTACTGGAATGGTAAAATGTCAGATTCTGATATCTTTGACCGGTAAAATAACATCAGATGATTTTTAAGTCGATATAAAATGTTATGTGTCAATCTACGAAATACATACAAACCTCAAACAAAGGGATTCATAATCGATACATCTGTGGGAGCCTCAAGAGATCGAAATCCTAATGGTGAAATAAAATGATATTTACTTTTAAACCCAATCTTCCTCATTTTGAATGTATTTCATCCAATAAACACGTTGAACAAATATCTTACATTTCAAAAATTCATATGATATGTTCAGTTTATAACCAAGTGTAGATATTGACACAATTATTCTTTGTCGAATGCAAATTTATACTGGTTAACCCTTAGGCGTTTTAGCCACAGGATCTTATAAGCAGGCAAAATAATTCACGAAAAATCTAACGCAAAACTCTTCACCTCAAGGTTCACATTACTCTTTTTAAAGTTATTCCATTATTCTGTGAAAAGTAGGGATACATGAACATATGATTTATATAATACACACACACACACACACACACACACACACACATATATATATATATATATATATATATATATATATATATATATTCACGTCCAGCGTGAAGACTGATTCTGATATATGGGATTTACGGTGTTTAGCAAAGTAGTCAAAATATTGGGCCTAATGTGTATGGCAAAATAGCTTTTCATCTGGTGAATAGATAGATTGATTTTAACGAAATGTAATCAGCGTAGGGTTATTTTATGCTGAAATTTTAGGGAACTGCTTCCATTGTATTTACACATTCTCTATGAGTTTGTCAAAAGTTCTTTTTGTTCAAGTCTTATCAAATTTGTCAAAATTTCTGCGATAAAGATTCATAATATTTATCATTTGGAGTATTCGGACTGTTTTCCTTATCTTTGTTGTAAAATCTCACGTAGTTTCAGTCGATTCTCCCTCGGTCTTCTACAGGTATTTCTTATTTAACTCGAGAGCCTACTTGTAAGTGAAATTATCTGGCGGGTACAGGATCAATCCTGACTTTCGGTCAAGACGTTGTGAATGTAACAATAAATATGAAAGCAAGAGTACAAAGACTCTAAATGATTAAAAACGTCTAATCGAATAAAACAATTTTAATAGATCTATTGGAATCACAGTCAAAGGGAACTTTGGAATAATGGCAAAAACGGCAAACTACAAATTCCCCATGTTTTTAGAATTGGAGCTTCAACATAGATGATTTTCTTCATAAACCCGACAGGCTTACAGTGGGTACACACCACGTATTCTAAGCTCCGTCAACAAGGCCATGATCAGTCTGATATCTATAGCTTACACTTTACAAGGACGAACTTAAGGGTCATTGATGTTTTTCCTTTTATATGAATTATCAAAATCTGCCAATTTTACTTGATTTGAAGATGCATTTGTATCAGATAATACTGTTATTTTTCTATATCTTAAAGAGCAAATGTTCGCGTATATGTTTGGGGTTATCTTCTCCCCCGTAGTTTTATATATGTGTCACCTCGTCTTACACTTTATTTGAATGTAAGATGCAATGGTCTGCGTCTAAGACAAACTTGCAGTTGTGAACTTTTGGAAAAAAAGATGTTCATTCTTTTGATCCTCTTTTGCTGTGGTTTGAATAGTACTGCTATATTCCTTTTACAAATCTGGTGTAGGCATTAAATATCACACAAAGATAGATATAGCCTTAAACAAAAAAAAACAAAAAAACAGAGTAAACTAAACCATTAAGCTGAAAAATATTAATGGAATTACATTCTAGACACCGGATCTAGAAAGAGTTTGCTCGAAAAAATACCCTACATCCTTTTTATTCTTCTTATCTGAATACTTAAAACTAGTCCTCAATCGGCAAGAAATCAAAACATCGCTCTGAATTCCCAACTTGAGAACCTTTAAGAATATATAACAGGTTTGTCGAACCAACTGAAGAGAGTATCACGAAAATACTTACATCAGTGTTTCTAAGAGTGAATGCTATAATATTCAAGGTAATTTCAAAGAGTCACAATGAATATATTTGAAAGAAAACTATAATTATTTATTTTCATCCAGAAGTTGTTCAATCTTGTAAACTTTTGCACCATCTTCTTAAGGAAACATGAACACTCGTATAATAATTGTTCTTTCAAGGATGCACACACAAATACGTAAAAATGTGCACCTACGTATTATCTACACTCAAATAGAAAGAAAGAAAGAAATGAACGTAGTTCCGTATGGCTTTTTAATTAGTACATGAAAGCTGTATCGATTTTATCATAATATCAAATCAAATTAACCCAAGTAAACAGTTCTAATCTTCATGTCCTACTATCAATACAGTTTATTGTCAATTTCTAACAGCGTGACATTCCCTGCGTTTATTTCCGAGTGCTATTATTGGTTCTAACATCATTTTATATTACAAGTAAACTCCAGTGACATTTATGGCAGTAAATATTACTGCAATTGTTCAATTAAGAATTTATGATGTGGAAAAATACAGTAATTGATAAATGTCTACTACTTTAATATTTTGTTTGAGCCAGGAGAAAAATACGAAAATGTTGCATTAATTAAGTCTACAGGGGAATCTTTAACCTGCAAATGGATCCATCTTGAGCGGAAATTGTCTTGAAAAAAAAATGCAGTTTGTCTTATTATTTAAAACTTCACATTGTCTTTCTGGACACATTTAGGCATCTTTATAATCCATTATCGTACAGATCTTAATCTATTATTACCTTTCCAATAAAATAAAAAATTAAAAAAAACAAGAAAAAGAATGTAAATTATTTGCTTTTGTGTAATTCCATTTTTAGATATTAAAAGAAATTAATGTTTATCATAATGTCTGATTTAATTGTAAACGTGTTCAGTAACTAATTGTTTAACCTCAAATAGAAGCCAGAATCTTAAATACTGATTTTCAATACATGCTGGGGGAAAACGATTCCATCTTTAGAGGAAAAAGTTCAAACCCAAATAAAAATCAGCCTTTAAAATACTGATTTTCCATACAGTATGATGTAAAAGAATTCCAACTTTAAAAGATAAAGGTCATGCTGAAATAGAAACCTGGCTTTTAAATACTGATTTGTTCTGAAAAGGAAAACTTCAAGTCCAAGGAAAAGCAAGGCTTTAAAGTAAAGTTTGTTGTCTACACGCACATTGAAAATATCATATTGCTACATTCTTTGCATTTTTAGCTCTCACTAAGCCATGTAGTTAGATTAAATAATGTCTGTATCAAACAAAAATGGTTTGTTTTCTTTTTCATGCACCTTCCTAAAAGCAGAAGTAGCACTATTTGTGAGGTCAAAAGCGGTAGCATAATCCCCACTGGTTCAATAGTTGGGGCCTCTGACCCGTAAAAAAACATAGATTAGAATGATGATTTCAATGAAATGCACATTGCTCTTTCTATCTTTTAAGATTGTCATCACATAATCATTTTCTTTATCTTATCTGCTGTACATAAAAATGTCGATGAAGAAGCAAAGTTAATAAAATATTAAATCTCTAATTTGCGAACATCCATATTTTGACGAAGAATAAATAATCTGATAATATATTAAGTAATCAGATTAATTGTTTGCAGAATGGTATGATTAACGGTAAAATCAACTTAATCACTTTCTAAATAGTTTTTAGAGAAGTCACATACCCACAAAACATTGTTCTCGTTCCAAGATAAGGGGCTGAAGGACTGTACCTTGCATTGTCAGTAGCAAGTGTGTCATCACCTATTCTGTACTCTTAGGATTTTATAAATAAGGACCAAACTCTGAGTTTTGATTTTTGAGGTTTTTATATTAGTTAGAAAGGCTTGAATCAAAGGAATAAGGAGGCTTTGGTAGGATGGAGACATTATTTTTGGTCAATTCTCGATCACAGAACCACTATCTAAAAAGTTATGATATTGTTTTTTGTTTTTTTTTGTTTCTTTCTTCTTCAGATTGACAACTCGTATTATTGTTAATACATCAGCAATCACTCACGGCACGAACGCTGATCAAATCAGATGAGTGTTAAATTTTACCAATTTTGCAGAAATAGAGTAAATATTGCAGAGTTTCTTGGTCATCCAAAAATTAAACATAGCCACATAAATTATTTTGCCCTATATTTAACCTGATCTGCACAAGTATATGCAAGTTGTTAATAAATTATTTTGGCAGATTTAAATGTATCAACAAAGAGAGCGCCTTTGTTGAAATGAAAGAATCAAAAACGTACCCCATAAATAAAACTTCAAGAGTTGAACATTGGTTTGATTTTCTTTTAAGTAAATGCATCAATCATTTTTATAACGTGAGGCATGGTATTTGAATTTATAATTGACAGCAGGCCTTTATGAACACTGAGTATTTTTAAACGTTTCATTTTTGGGAGGTAACAAACCAACCACAAACAAATTAATCAAAGATTATTCAGATGGACATGCATTTTAAGAGGCTATACTTGAACCGAAAATGTAAAAATTGATCATGTGATTTAAAATTTGGTTTAGAGTTGAAAAAGAAAAACAAATAATAACAAACAACTGCATCAACAAGCATGCAATAATTTAACAAATCATAACATTAATGAAAAATATATGAAATATCTCATTCAACCAAGAATATTGTAATTCTCTCTTTGAAAGTAGAATTTAAACACCAGGTTTTCTGAAGAAAACATTGAATTTCATGTTAATGAAAAAATATGTAAAATCCTTAGTTTAAGGAATAAATATTAAATCTCTAATATAGAAAAGAATGATGAGTAATTTATTAAAACTTTTGTTTAAGAAGAAGGAGACTATTCAAAACTACATACTTTAAAGACAAATTCATCAAGTTCATAAGGCTTATTTATTTTTTAAAAAAAAAAGCTATTTATTTTGGACGAGTTTTTTTTTCATAAATCTAAACTCTACATTGTTTGAAATAGGTTTATTGAAAAAATATTTTAATCTCATAAAATATTTCTTTTGAGGCTATACAAAATGGTGGCAATTCAAATAGAGTATGTTGGGCTTGTTTTAGTCAGAAAATGTTTACAAATATGGAAACATGGTATAACCACAATGAACATCAGTCCAAAAGACATTGCTTGTAATGGAAATACACAGATTCAAAGGTAAAGAAAAGATTCCGGGCTCAGCGGTCTATATAAATGGATATGTTGAGAGTTTATGGGGACATGAAAGACACAGTCATTATTAATCTACTTGGAAAAGGTAAAACTAAAAATGAGAGCTTTCTATTAGGACCTCTTTGGTATAATTCACCTCTTTTGTTGAATGAACTTCATATTATATCATTACATAAAGAAGATATTCTAAATCCCTTGATTTAATAAACAATATTAAACCCATAGTAAAAAAAGAAGACATATTATCTGACTGTCTATAAAGGGATTTTCCCTTATTTAAGAACCATTATATTAGATTAGTTGTTCAAATTTCTGAGACGAAGCTTGATGATTTTTATCATTAAGGTTTTTCGGACTATTGTCTTCATCTTTATTGTTATTTCCTCAACGTTTCGGCCGATATTTCCTTCGGCCTTCTTTAGGTGTTTGTCGAACTCGGGAACCTTCACGGAACTTCGAACTACGTTCTTTATTGAAACCACGGGGGTCGCCTGTTATGATTCCGTTTGCCATAACCGGGTACAAGTGTTAAGTATTCCTTTATATTACTCGCCTGTAGTGAGGATTGAACCTGCAACCTTCAGATGATTGTCTCCTTAGAAGCTCAGGGAACCAACGCCTATAACCGTGGTGTAATGGTTATCGTCGTAGAAAATGGACACGGTGACACGAGTTCCAATCTTGGACGAGACTGGTTGCATTTCACATAGCACTCATACCCTTGGGAAAGGTATGAATCCAATTATTCTCCCTCCAACTATGGGTAAATAGTAGGGCAGACTAGGTTCTTCATCCTTGATGAGGCAACTAGTCTAGGAGAAGGAAAACTCTGAATGGAAACCTGTTAAACTCCGCTTAAAAATTGACCTGCTCGAGCGGAGAGGTTGGTAAATATGATAACCGTTACGTCATGTGTCCTGCTGGGCAATTCAGAGTGAAATTTTTTGGGTATTATAAACTTAATGTTCTTACTTTAGCTAGAAATACTACTATTATGTATGATTTTTTTTTTATATGAGCACGTGGTTTCAAACGTTTTGGAAATAAGACTAAATAAGACAATAGTCCGAAAAACCTTAATGATAAAAATTATGATATTAGATATTCAGTTAAAGCAATAGAATTGATATGTTTTTAAAAATTTCAAGATAAAATTTGCGTTATGTTTTCCTTCATCAAATATTTACAATTGACCTATGACAGTAGAAATAAATATTATTATCACAAGTAAGTTATTGGACGGTCTGCAGTCTTGTGACCAATGTTATACTCATAAAAGTCTTACACTTCGATTGATCAATTCCAGTCTTTCATCTCATATCTGTTCGTTCTTCACTTCATTTGTCACCTGGGTCGTCTTGATGCATATTTCACGTTGCCATCTTTGTTCTTGTTCGTTGCAGAGGAATAGAAGTGTGACTGCAACTTCTTGGGGACGTTTTCGTTTTTATTTCGAGGCAAATTTTCATCATTAACCACTCAGCCTAAACCGGAAACCAGTAAGAGCATGACGGAGCATTCAATATATCACTTTAAGAGTTGCTCACTAAATTACTAACTCATTTTAACTCAAGAATTGTGTTGTGGCCCCGGAAAGGGTCATTAATGAAAACGCAAATACAGACATTTGATAACAGATTATATTATACAAGAAAGATACAGTTATATAGATAAGGTAAGAAGTCTCGTACTGTTGGAATAACACCGATATTGATCAGCTTCTGGCAGCGAAATCTCTCAGTACTAATAACGGTGAGAAGAGTCCATTATGGTGAGATAGGTAAGGCTCCCACAATAAATTGTTATAGTTATCTGGCAGAAATCATCCAATGAAAGAGTATGATGGAGCATCCACCCTATCACTTTAAGAGTTGCTAACTAAATTACTAACTTATTCTAACTCTAGAACTGTGAGAGTAATCTGGCAGAAATCATGCAATGAAAGCCGTGGTTACATAATGACAACGAGTTCAACAGAAGTCAATCATACAGGCTAAACTGTTGTATCTTTCCACTCAGAACTTAACTTGAATGCTACTATATAAGTCAAAAATAGATCTAACCCATCAATCATACTTTCGTCTTTTTCAAGATATAAATTTTCTTTGTATTTTTAATTTATTTTTAATGCACGTTACAATGATTCCTGGTAGATTAAAGAACAACTGTATTGCACATCCTAAAAATTTCACCCAAGACAGTAGCTGCAAAATGGCTCCATCAATATTGAAGAGGTTTATGCTTATACCATATATATATATATATATATATATTTACTGATCATTAAAAGATGTATTAATCTATCTAACAGTTATGTTGCTTCATCAATTAATAATGCATTATCCTACAGGGAGAATATCTTCTTTAGAAATTATTCTTTTATTTTATAATAAAAACGTTGCTAAATATAACTGTAATCGTTTCAGCATTTATTAAACACATTTGTCTCAAATTGGCAAAAAGTTGTAAATATTTTTGAATTCGAAACAATGTTGATTGAAAGGTTTTCTCGAAGCCAATTCGTTTGGCAAAATATGGATTGTGTGGTTAATTGCAGATGATTAATGTGACATAAATCTTTTAGAAAGTATATAACTTTAAAGATGTGATCAGGCAACCCAGGTATTCATTCAGTCAATTTAGTAATAGCGGATAATTATCACACACACACACACACACACACACACACACACACACACACACACACACACACACACACACACACACACACGTATACCTATATATGTATATATATATATATATATATATATATATATTAAAATGATAATTCAACAAAGCTCATTAATTTTGATATTTTGAATTTCATTATTTCTCTCATTTGTGATCTACACATGTTTTTGATTTTAAGTCACTCTTATTTGATCCAAATAATTTAAGTTTTGGATATTTTTAAATTGTACATATAGTTTTGAAAGGGTTTTGTGTTATTTTTTCACCTCCAGATTTGTATCTGTGAAATCCATATGAGCGTTAATTGTCGGTGAAGACCTCTGTTTCAAGTAAATAGTGTTGTTTTCGTTCTAAGTGTGTGTGCGTGTAATACCAAGGGATATCAAACATCAGTGAACTTAAAGTAAGACCAATTCTAGCAGACCAATCATCCCCAACACTAACAGGCTCAACAAACTAATATATATTTCATACCATCCATTCCTAGAACAAAACTGATCCTAGTACACTCATGCTTACACTTGACGTCACAAAACAATTCTGTGATATTCCCAGTAAATGAAGAAAACAGGCCACCTCATTTTGGATAGAAAATACCTAGATATATTACACCAAATATATAACAAAAAATCTATCACTTATGGCATAGAGCTAATACGAAATCATAACTCTTCTGCATTAGACGACAAACATTACATCTAACCTGGTATTGAAACGAATATTGCACCAACATATGCCACCCTAACCAAAATGGCACCGACATATGCCACCCTAAAATCTATATTAATCACAGGAAAAATACAACAATATAAAAACATATTTGTGAATTGAATTGCCATGACCAGAAAATCCGGGAAACGTATTTTACTCGATCATTGAAAAGATACCTGGATAATTGTTTGATGTCATAGAAATGCCTATAGAGCAACATAAACAATTTCCATAATTTGCTACAAAACCAACGCAACAAAATAAAATTTACCGTAGAATACAATTTTAAAGACCTCACAATATTTAGACATCATCATTAGAAATCAAAACTGCCAAATCATCTAATATATATATATATATATATATATATATATATATATATATATATATATATATATATATATCAGATTTATATATTCAATTCCATGGAATTAAATATATCAATCTAATATATACTTATTTATTATCATTATTACATAATAGCTCTATCCTATGTATTGAGCACCCTCCATATTATATTGCACTTGGTTCGACACAAACCCACAAAGTGATTCAGTGACAACCAACACTTTTATATCACATACCTACAGAATCTAACAATAATCCTATTTCAAGATGCATCACCTCTAAAAGTGCATAAAATTCATCACTTATAATTTAGAATCTGCAACATAGTCTCTAACAAACCCCTTAAAAAACCTCGCTTGAAGAAGTATGCGTAACAATCCTCAAGAGAGAATATTCCACGAATATAATGAATACGGTATCAAGATTAGCAGAAAAATACCATTTGAAAAACAATGAGCCCCACTAAAACACAGCAACAAATATCCCTTAGCATATGTATCAAATATCTATTCACAGAAAATATCAAGGAATATTGATCAACTTACCAACAATGTTTGCATTAAAAACATACAAGACGAAACAAAAATCATGAAAAGCAAAAAGCAAAAGAAAAATGAAAACAAACAGTAACTGGAGTACACATGGTGCATCCAGTCTTAAACCCCAAAATGAAAGATGTGATGTAAGTATTAAAATCTTAGAAAGAAAATTCAGTACCTTCGAAACCCGGAAATCAATATTCATAATAAAAAGAAATTTAAGCAGCGATTAAAAATGTAATCTGCATAATAAGATTCACTAAGTGCAACAATGTATACATGGACTGCACTCAAGCATAAAACAAGAGAGTCTCTTTACATAAAGACAATATTAAAAGGCTAAAAGATGGAAAACATTATCTATAAAAAAAAATTACAAACACCATAAAGGGGACTTTGAAATAATGCCAATATACCTGGCCGACCATTCTTTACTCCGAAAAAAGAATTAAAATTGATTGATAGATTTGAATCAACATTAAACAGAATTTAATTACCCTCCACACACAAGTAACGAAACACATATCGAATACTTTTAAAATAAATCTGTATAGGATTTAAAACGCATTCTCTCACATTTTAAAGCCACTCTATACCCTTAAAAACCATGTATGTATACGTATGCATTCACCGATCTACAAAAAAGAGATAGACAGATAGATAGAGAGAGAGAGAGGGGGAGAGAGAGAGCAGCGAAAGAACAAAAGATAAAATCAACTCATCAATCTTGAAAGTATAAGTGGGGATGAGTGTCCGGATACATGAGTATACGTACATCTATACATGTGTTTTACAAAAAAAGCACAAAAAACAAGAGACTTAAATCTTTGTTATTCACGGACAATTAACCCCAAAGGACATTCTCTGACGCAAAATCTGAAATTAATCAAAATTCCAAGAACCTATCGGCCACCAATATAAATAATGTATGCTTGAATGTATGTATATGCATACATGAATACGCATATGCACACATACACATGTATGTGTGTATACACATGAAGAATACATAGTTATGTATGTATGCACCAAGCTTTTACACAGACTAGATGTCTTCATGGATAATTAAGTCCAATGGAACATTTACTGAACAAAAAACTGGAGTTAAAGAAAATTACAACAACCTATCAAACCAATCTTTAATATAGATATAATAGCCTGATATAACCTATTTAAAAGAATTTAGCTGAAGTTGATGCCAAGCCCGAAACACGTGCTGATCACTTGAGTATGAAATAATAAAAACTTAAATAACATATTTGAAATCGTTTTCCGACTTATCAATTTTAAAACATTCATTTTTCTCTCGTTGGATCAATATATATATATATATATATATATATATATATATATATATATATATATATATAAACAAAAATGAAACAATATTTAGTCATATTAGGATAATAAATTTATTTCCATCCTGTTAAGAGCATTGATATGAATCAAAGATTCTAAAATCATTTTTAACAGGACTTCATTAGATGCAATAGGAAAATTTTGAAAAAATTAAAAAGTGATGAAGTCCTGTTAAATGTTTTTTAGGGTCTTTGATTCATACCAATGCTCTTAGCAGGATGGAAATAAATTTATTATCTTAATGTTACCGAATACTCGAAATGATATAATTTGCTCTGTGAACTTAATTACATTGAGCTCTTCACTAGGAATATTTAAATATTCGAAATTTGAAAAATTTATTTGTCCAGACGAAATTGTTCCCTTCTCCTGATTTATTGGTTTGAAAAATCCCGTATATATATATATATATATATATAATGATAATAGATAAATATATATTTATATATATATATATATAATGATAATAAAAAATCAATATTATATATATATATATATATATATATATATATATATATATATATATATATATATATATATTAAATCCATGGAAAATATTCTACAAGCTTACGTTACAAAATACAGACAGAAACCGTTAGGATTTCGTTTACGTGTGGTTGTAAGTGTGTGAGTGAATGTGGGTGTGTGCGTATGGGTGTATGTGTTATAGTTACGTGTGGATATGTGTTTTTATGTTAAGTCAGGCCAAGAACGTAACGCGTTGGGTTTAGCGAAAATGGATTCAAGTGTATATTAATTCGTTACATTATTTCTTTTGGTGACTATAGCTATGGAACGAAAAATCATCACTGCAAGTCGGGGAGAATGAATAAGAATTTGATTTGTAAGCGTGTATGAATGGTTGTGCTATGGTAGATTTGAATTACAGTGGGTATAAATAAGGTTATATTATGTTGTAATATGTTGGTGTTATATTCAGGGGAGGGAATTGTATTATAATGATTATAATGATTATAATAAATAAATGAAATATTGCGCAAATGTTATATACTATGGATCTCATAGTTGCTGTGTGCTATTTATTATCATTATTATATAATAGCTCTATCCTAGATATTGAGCACTCTCCATATTATGTTGCCCTTGGTTCGACACATAACCACAAAGTGATTTTGTGACGACCCACACTCTTATGATATATATATATATATATATATATAATTAACATTGGAGAAAATTAACTCATTTATCCCTGTTCAAATCGAAGATGAAGTTGTCTGTATTTAATATAGCACGAAGACTCCTGGAAAAGGTATGCATCCAGTGATTTTCTTTACAGCTATACCTAAAATGTAAGGTGAACTAGGATTTGGGCCTTATTATGGTAAAATGTCTTTGAGAGGAAAATCTCTGAATTCAAACCTGTTAAACTCCGTTTAAAAATTGACCTTATGCCGTGTGCTGAACAAACAGAGAAGTTGGGGAAATGCATATATACATAGACAGACACACCAAAACACACACACATACGCGTGTGAGCACACACAGACACACACATACACCACACACACATGCATATACACATATATATATATATCATGACCTGTTTTTGCAAAGTTGGAATCACAGACCAAAAAGTTTTATTATATATATATATATATGTATATTAAACCTTCTAACTTTAATGTAGGGTTTTGGTCAAATAATTGATTTGTGAGATATTACAGTAATAATGGCCGTTGTCGCTATGTCCACACAATCCTTTCGTAGAGCTACATATGGCCTATGACCAATATTGAGCAGTATTTAATCATGATTATAGCAAATATATATATATATATATATATATATATATATATATATATATGTGTGTATATGTGTGTGTGTGTGTATGTGTGTGTGTGTGTAAAGAAATGAAGATTTAAAAATAAATCTCCATCTTATGAAAATCGTTAGGTTGCAGTTCTAACAATTTAATATTGATGCTACCGAAATTCGCTCTGAACTATTTTTACCATATGGTTGAAGAATTCATTTCACATTTTATTCTACGCTTCTTAGACTGTCATTCTGTGTTGTTGCACCGTAACAAAAATTACCGAAACGATTTTTACAAGATCACGAACTCACGGACTAAATGATCCTATCGAAAAGAGCTTAACGTTTTACGTGTTTTAAGATCACCAGAAAGAAATACAGCACAGCATTTAGCGAATGATTTGACGATGTTGCCGAAAAAATAAAATCTATTTGTGTAGTGTGTGTAAATTATCACGTTGTTTAGTCGTTCTATTCTGATTACCTGTCATATAACATTTTAGTGGATTTCTACCAATCACTCGTTGTTTATTTTAATTTATACAAACAACTACCATAACTCTTTTGTTTTGAGTAATTTACTTCCAACGGCAGACAACATCCGATGCAACCAACAAAACTTCCAGAATTTTACTAGACTCTGGTAAGTACTCGTAATCTTCATTCACGAAGATGAACGGAGTTTAGTTTCAGAGTTGCTTTCCCTAGACTTTTCCCATCCACAATTAACGGTCGAGACGATGGATCACTGTTGAATGAGTTAGGTTTTCAAGTCAGAATTGTCTTTCTCCTAGACTTGTTCAACAGTAAATACTTAAAAGCCTCTGTGGTAAGGTGAAGAGGAGAAATTGCCCAGCTTATTTTCCAATGACTCCAACCAGAATTTGAAATCATCTCATCGTTTCCATTTTCATTCATTTTCAGTTCATGCATATATGCGTATGTTTGCGCATGCTGGTGTGTGTAGTTTTTTTTTTCCCTTTTTTAATCCATGGCATATCTATTTGAATTATAGGCAGTATAAGCTTTTCTTTGTGTTCTTATCCTATACTTTACGAACTTCTGCAGAGAAGCATTTCTGATCAGAATTCAATTCACGTATACAAATACATTTTTAAACAAATTATATTCGTAGGTAGAAAGTTAATGAAATCCAATCATATGTTCATTCACAAGATATTCTATTATCGTCTATGACTTCTTGCTTTAATATTGTAAAACTCGAAATGTTCTGTCGAATATTGATATAACAAATTCAATGCTGTGAAAGTGTGTTATTGTTTGTTTTTTTTTAAATTGATATTACTCGATTTTACCCTTGCATTTGTATTTCATTGAATCAGTATTTTATCATTTTCTAGAATAATTCCATATTTTTGTACAGATGAGTTTTGGCCAAAGTGGACCACAAATTAAAAGTAAATAGTAGACACAACTTTTTAGAATATATATATATATATATATATATATATATATATATATATATATATATATATATATATATAAAAGCACATAAAACAACACATTTTCATAATATAAAGGAAAGCAAAAGCAATGCATTTTTATGCAGAAAGTATAAGAAAAAATGAAAGAAAGAAGTGGGGATAAATGAAGCATCTATCTATCTATCTATCTATATATATATATATATATATATATATATATATATAGAGAGAGAGAGAGAGAGAGAGAGAGAGAGAGAGAGAGAGAAAGAGAGAGAGATAGACAGAGGGAGATAGGGACAGAGAAAAATAGACAGAGAAATATATTTACAGAGTGAGAGAAAGAGAGAGAAAGAGAGAGAGATAGAAAGAGAGAGAAGGAGGAAAGAATAATTTAAGGTGGATAAATAGGAATACAAAAGTAAGACTTAATATAAAACTCAAAAATAAAATTAAATGTAATATATTTTATAGAAAAAGGATTATTACTGAAAAAGAAAACTATAATTCTAAATTCAAAATATTAGTCTTTTTTAAAACTCACGAGGGAAAATAAAGTAAAAAAAAGTAAAGTTGGCGACCATCGTCGAGGGTGACCCGAAGGCTCCCTTTTCGATAGCTACTACAACAAAGAGTAGGGGAAGGTGCCACTCCTTTCCCTGGATTTCTCCACTTTACCATTGATTCATACCTTATAATACAGAGTGTTAAGCAAGGAAGCATCAAGTACCATTTTTTGAGTTTTTGGTATGACTCGACCTGGAGATTGAACCCAGGTCTCCCAGGCCATTGGCGAACAATCAAACCATTATGCCAATGTCTGGTAAATGAGGGAAAGTAGATGCACATTATATTCCACTGCTATAGATAAACTCCTGCTATATTTGTCTAACCTCACTCTGCATGTATACCAATATATGTATTAATCTACCCCCCCCTTTAATAAAGGCTGCATAGGACATAAGGTCAATTTTTCAGCGGAATAAAGCTGGTTCGAATTCAGATTTTTTTTTCTTTTCTATGACTGGTTAACCAATCAAGGCAAAAGAATCCAGTCTGCCTTACTATTTATCCATAGCTGTGTGGTAAAAGAGATACATTCCTGCTTTTACCAAGGGCACAAGAACAAGGTCAACCCCAAACCGCCTCGTCTTGTATCTGAACTCTCTTCTCAGATTCCATTTCTGCGAGCGATAACCGTTTTTCTACGCCTTCATGTACACAGATTTTATTACAACGAAGTTGGAGTTAACTATACAAAAAAAAAAAGCATACATCAACTAAAAGTAAATGTATGTAGGAACTGCAAAGACAAAGCAATCAAATTTAATAACCATCAGAATGGATTCAATGTTGAGCTCATCTGTACAGGATGTCATGGTTGCAGACATAAAATAATTGATCAAAATCGAGGTTCAAAATATTCAATATGAACTTGTTGCTTAGTATTACGAATATATAAGGAGTTGGATGCCGGTGTCACCTTGGTTTGTCATCAGAGAAGGTATACAAATCCGCAGGACAGGTCTCATGTTAGTCATTACGTTCATCATCATCAGTAAACACGAAGTTTTAATTCAAGGCAGTAGACATCGTAAAATCCGTAATATGGCTGTGTAACTTGATCTTCTAAGTCAGTGGTCGATGTAATCGATAAGATAAAGCATCGCAAAATTTCCTCACTTTTGGTTCCATATAAATTGAACTGAAGTCAATTTCCAGATAATGGATCTAAATGATTCCTGTGGTTTATTGCTTCAACCACGCAGTACTGTCTCGTCAGTTTCAGATTTGCACACATATCCAATTAGCTATCAAGTATTATAATGATTGGACTTACGTAAGAATCATAAGAATTCAAAATAACAACAACAAAAAAATGGCTTATTGGTCTAGTAGGTAGAGTGTTCGCCAATGGTCCGGGAGACTTGGGTTAAATCCCAGGTCGCGTCATACAAAAGACTTTAAAAGTGGTACTTGATACATCATTGCTTAACATTCAGCAATATAAGGCATGTATCAAGAGTAAAGTGGAGTGATTCAGGGAAAGTAGTAGCGCCCTCCCCTTCACTCAGTGTAGTATCTATTGAAAAGGTAGCCTTCTGGTCACCCTCGACTCCGGTCACCAACTTTTACTTTATTGAGGTATAGGGAATTATCTAAGACGAATAGGATATATAAACATAGGATAGCGTATTCACTCCTTACAATGAAAATAAGAAAATACTGGCGAACGTTTTGAGAAAAATTTTGCTAAATTGAAAATGCTGCATAAATTCTTTAACAAAAGACTTTAAAAATGGTACTTGATATCTCCTTGCCTAACACTCGGCGATATAAGGTACGTATCAAGGATAAAGGGGAGCAATCCATGGAAAAGAGTGGTGCCCTCCCCTAGACTTCAGTGTAGTAGCTATTGAAAAGGGAGTCCTTGACTGCGATCGCCAACTTTACTTCATTTTTTTTAATTTCAAACAACCACGAAATCATTTTTTTCCTGTAGCACTAACATTCCTTGGGTTAGTGGTAATGATGCGAAAACATGGAAACCATGTTTGGCCTCAGAGTCATCATAGGATGAAGATTTTATTTGAAGAACACTTTCATACAACAGTCATCGAAACACGAGGGAGACAGAGTAAGGGATATACTTTTGTTATATAGAACTAGTACGGGGTCCCGTGCTTGCGAAACAGACGAACCGAAATAACTGGCTCAGACACCTCCATCCCCTCTTGGCCAAAAGAGCTGTTGCAGCTTCAACTCTGCGCACCCGACTTCTGAAGTGACGTCACTTTGTAACTGCCGAGTTTCGACAAACATAAAAAATACATTTTCTTATATGATATATATTAATTATTTCATCAGCTAATCATGGTAATGACACGTGTTTTAACTTTCATGCATGATGTCACCACTGTCGTCAGCTGATGAAGTATTTATTTTCTGACCTCCGTCTTTTAACCAATGTTTTTTTTAAACAACCTGTCAACTCTATATCTCGTCACACATGCAATAATTGCATTGTATGACCTACGCAGGCGACGTACACATCTATTCAAATCTCACGACCCAATTTACAATTTTACCAAAACAATTAAAAAACTACATAATACATTTAAGTAAAAATCAGTTATTATATTACAATATAAGCACAAACATAAAAAAAAAAACATCCAAAACAATTCCCCAATTCCGTTATTCAAAATCCTAGAATACCACAAATGGAAACTTACCCAGTCGGCTGGAGCTGTAGAATACAACGAGTATCTTGATATGACACGACATAATCTGATGATGAGGTTCCAGTAATTCTGGACCTTTGGGGATTGGGGATTACTCCTTCATTGTCATCGCTGCCAGGTCCACTCTAGTCCAGGGTAGTAGCACCTGAATGGGGCCCTATCTATGGGTTAAATTGAACTAAGCTGTGTATGTATGCTAAACTAAATTACGTGAAATAGAATTGTTTTGATATTTAAACTGCGCACTAATGCTAAACTGAATTGATTGAAATAGAAATGTTTTTGACATTGAACCTCTACTTAAGCTTAACTGAATTGTTTAGATTAAAACTGTTTGACTAAACTCATCATCATCATTCATCATCATGTAGTGCCATCGGCACGGATATCCCTGACCCTTTCTTGCTACCTCTTCCTATCGTTCATTGCTTCTGTCAGGTCCTCAGAGCTACACCCCGTATCCTCACAGAGCTACTGGATGTAGGTTTGAGCTGGTCACCCTTCTTTCGCTCGGTCAAATGAAGGGGTCCACAGGAGTACATCACTTATGAGCTCGTCCCTAATTATCCAGCAGTGTCCTGCATGACTAGTTCGTCTAATTTGGATAGTTTTCGTGATGGGTGGTAGGTGGCCGTATAGCTGCTGGTTTGTGGGGTGTTTCCTCCAGGACCTGTTCAATATTGCTCGCTGCATTAAATGGCTTAAGATAGAAATCTTTTCGGCAATTAAACAGTGTACTTACATTTAAACTGGGTACTTATGCAAAACTGAATTTTTTTAAATAGAACTGTTTTTGACATTGAAACAGTACTTACGATAAATTGGACTTTTCAAAAAAATAGAGCAGATTATTTGAATCAAAATGATTTGCTATTAAATTATCTACAAAGGATGATACGCCATAAAATCCAACCAACCAACCAACCAGCAATTAAATTAAAAAAAAAATTATGAACATGTTGATCAAACCTTAGATATTACGTACATAATATTACAAATAGATATCCAAAAACAGAAATTATGCATATATCAAAGACAAATTTCTTTAGATAATTACCATTATAATTTAATAAAATATCCAATAGATTGATATTGGAAAAATCAATCCATGATAGAAATTCTAAATAAATCATAATACTTGTTCTATAATATTAATTTATTTTAAAAATGTTTGTTTGTCTCAGATCATATTTAGTTTCAATGGTTTCAGTGGCTATCTGTGGGAGAGAGGATGTAGGGTAACAAACATTATGGTGGTAGTAAGACTAAAAGGCCGGGAAATAAAAGTAAAGCTTACCACTTTCTGTGACGATCAAAAGGCAGTATGTAACGTAATTGACCGTCTCATAAAAAAATGAAATTGAATCAATAGGTTAATAAATGAATAAAGAATATGCTTCGAGTGGCCAGACCGAGGTGCCCTTAGTAGTTGGAACTTACTAGAATGAAGCCGAGGCTTCGAGGCCTTCTGCGCAGGCGGAAATAAGGTGATGCCTCGTTCTTGGAGAGAAAATTGAAGGGGACCGGCGTAGAAGAAAGTCAGATCTAAGTTTTATCCTAAGAGAAGCCGTTACATTTTAATATAATATATAAACCAATCGTTCTCTCTCTTATCGGACAACGCACGGTAGTATTACACCTATAAGCCATATAGGAAAATACTAAGTGTCTGTGTGGTTTTTCTTTATCAAGCTTTGCGTTCTCCGAAATATGCCTAAGTGAGCAAGTGCGTACCTGTACTTGCTTGCTACCTATACCAATGCCTATGCTACCATGGTAGATGAGGAAAGATAAGTCAATAGAAAATAAAATGAATTTCTTCAAAATGCAAGAAATCATAGAAAGTTAAGATGGCTATGGGTATGTAACACTGATTTCCAATGATTCAAATCCAGATTATCTCATTTTTAGTCAACACTCCAATATATATATATATATATATATAAATATATATATATTCTTCAATCCAGTAAATCCGTAGTTAGGAATAATTCCATCAGGACGAATAAATTATTCAAACTTCGAATATCTAAATATTCCTCGTAGAGATCTCAATGTAAATAAATTTATGAATTCCTGTTAAAAATTATTTTAAAGTCTTTGATTCACATCAATGCTCTTGACAGGATAGAAATAAATTTGTTATCCAAATGTGACCGAATATCGTTCTTTTCTTGAAATGATATATATATATATATATATATATATATATATTGATGATGGGCAATTATGTTAAATTCTCTTTTTTTTTTGTTGATTATTATAAGGTCTGGTCTTCTTGGCGAGATTAGGTGATCGGTTTGTATGTCAAAGTCCCATAGGAGCTTATGTGTGTCATATTCTAGGACAGGTGTTGGGTTGTGCATATACCATTTTTTGGTGTGGTCAAATTTAAATTTCTAGCACATTTCCCAGTGAATCTCCTTGCCGACCCAGTCGTGTCTTGTCTTATACTCCCTCCGCGCTAATATGCTACATTCACTTATTATGTGATTGATCGTTTCGTTTCTGTCACCGCAGAGCCTACATTTGCTATTTTGTTGAGTCTCATCTATTCTAGCTTTGATAAGATTGGTTCTTATGGCGTTGTCCTGTGCTACAATGAGGAGAGATTCCGTTTCTTTCTTAAGATTTCCTTTTGTTTATCAGGTCCATGTTGTCTGGTATAAAATGGTGTTTATAAGTCGTTTAAAGCGGCCCTGGAGATGATTTTTTTTTCATTTTTGTTTTCTAGTTATTGTCATTCTATCGTATATCGTGTTGTCAGTATCGTAATGGCTGTAATCAGTCCTCGTTCGTGTTTTTCTATGTAGTCTTCGAGCTATTTTTATCGATGCGTCAACACTGTCTTCGATACTGGCAAGTGCCCTTTTTCCCTCTTTTCTAGATACATATTGTCTGTCTATTATTATTATTATTATTGACAGTTTATCGAAATTCCATATTTAAAAAAAATCCGTGAAACATATTAAATAAACTAAAGACGAAAAAATTGTAATCATTAACAGAATTAAATATTTGGTTTTCGCCCTTTGACAGTTATCATAACACCAAGTTGGATTATAAAAATCATCAAGGCAATGGTTATCATTAGCATTACAGTAAACGTGTGCCAACAACAAAGATTTCCAATAATTTCGTTCGTGTTATAACTTCTTTAGACGGCAACGTGTGTCTCTGCATAGGTAATGGATATTAACTTTTACTGCTTGACTAAAACTAGCCTGCTACGTGTAGAAGTCAATTGGAGAAAGAAGCCTACATGTTTATCCAAACTTCCTTAACAGTGTCCTGCATCTTTAGTTTGTCTTTCTTAAATGGCTCACAGGATGCCGTTCTTTAGAACGCTGCTTCCAGGATTTCTTCAAAAACAGCGTCATTGATTAGTCTCTATTTAGCCTTTGCTCCTGGTTGGTCATTAAATTGAGTGCTGTGCAACCATATATTAGCAGTGACAAGACTACAGCTAGGATTAATCCAATTTTTAACTTAATCACAGGAATCTGTTACCATATGGTCGATAACCTATTGATAGTAGTTCACGTGTTAGCTGTGTGAATTTTGACACCGCAAGAATTTGATAATATATTGCTATTGAGGTATATAACCGGCTCATTGGCCTAGTGGGTAGAGTGTTCGCCAATAGTCCGGGGGACCTGGGTTCAATTCCAGGTCGCGTCATACCAAATACTTTAAAAGTGGTACTTGATACATCATTGCTTAACATTCAGCAATATAAGGCATGTATCAAGAGTAAAGTGGAGTGATTCAGGGAAAGTAGTAGCGCCCTCCCCTTCACTCAGTGTAGAATCTATTGAAAAGGTAGCCTTCTGGTCACCCTCGACTCCGGTCACCAACTTTTACTTTATAGAGGTATAGGAAATTATCTAAGACGAATAGGATATATAAACATAGGATGGCGTATTCACTCCTTACAATTAAAATAGGAAAATACTGGTCAACGTTTTGAGAAAAATTTTGCTAAATTGAAAATGCTGCATAAACTCTTTAACAGAAATGTCCTAAAGGTAAATACCAAAACAATATGCACAGACCTATTAATAAGCAAAATGATACAATTTTAAGGGGGTGTCCTCGTGGCGTAATGGTTAAAGCGATTGACTGCGGAATCGTAGTAAGCGAGTTCGTACTCTAGTTGTGCTATTACGTTCACTTTCGGGCAAATACCCTTGGGAAAGGTATCGGACCCCCTTATCCTCCCAGATATGGGTTAAAAAGTACCGCTACTGTTCTTCTAGGAGAATAGCATTGGCATTAAATAACCTACAAAGGTTGATATGCCATTAAACAGAGAGACTAAACCAAAGACTAAATACAATTTTAAAAACCAATAACCTGGATAAATCTGTAAGAATCACGAAAAATGCCATTTAGATGAACATTTCCTCATAAACAATGAAATTTCTTAAATCTTTTGGGTGAGTCTCCGTGACATAGTGGCAAAAGGGTTGGATTGCAATATTCATGTGAGTTCAAACTGCCGCTGACTTATAACATTCACATTTGGACTAATACCCTTGGGAAAGGTTTAAACTCCTTTAGTGGGTAGAGTGTTCTCCAATGGTCCGGGAAACCGGGATTCAATCCTAGGCTGAGTCATACCAAAGAATTTTAAAATGGTACTTGAAAGCTCCTTGCTTAACACTCAGCAATCTAAGGTACGTATCAAGTGTAAAATGGAGCCATCCAAGGAAAGGAGTAGCGCTCTCCCCTACACATCGGTGTAGGGGAGAGCGCTATTGAAAAGGGAGCCTTCTACTCGCCCTCGACTATTGTCGCCAACTTTACTCCTCTCCCTGCTATGGATTAAATTGTCCCACTAATGTTCTTCTACAAGAATGGATTTGACTTTAAATGAGCCACGAAGGTCGACATGCCTTTACCTTAAGAAATGAAACTAGTTACATCCATAGGAAGATTTTTAAGAATATCAATAAAGAACATATATAAGCTGAAAAGAACAGAGATGGAAAAGGTGATTCTATCTCCTAAAACCAAGTTTTTCAAAAGAAATTGCAGTATCAATACAAAGTGATCAAGTTATAGAGACGGTACAGGCAGGTCCCCAAATATTTAATAGAAAATTGTGAAGAAAGTCCAGAGGAGATTAAGTTAATTGTACGTTGTGGATTGTGTATATTATCATAATGGGAAAAAAGATTTGGTGTCAACATTATTAAATTATCTGCTGCAAGAATAATCTGCCTAATTCGTAATTTTTTTTAAATTTGTAAATGATATGTTTTTGTTTTTGATTTTTTAAAACTATAGCGAAACTGAATATTAAGAGGTAATTAATTTAAGACTTAATCAATCAGAGAGATTGTGATGAGAACACTCGGAGAAAATTGGCAATAATACTGTGAGGCCTATTCTTAAATTTCAGGCTTTAATTCTGTTTTCTCCTATGAAAAGCAGTAAACACATATAAGAATATTTTCAACGCGAAATTCTGAATATATATATATATATATATATATATATATATATATATATATATATATATATATATATATATATATATATCAATAGTCATCCATAGACAGATGTGTTTCATTCTATCAGAACTCATCAGTGTGGCGAGACAGTATCTTCCCGAAGCTGGTATCGAAACCCGGCTGACTCAAACGCCAAGTCCAAGTTTCTAACCATACAGCCAACGAGGAGATATTAGCTGCGAAGTAAATTTTTTTTAAACGGTTATGAATCACAATTACTATTGTTTACGTACATCCGTTCAAATGGTTGCCGGGACCTCAATTCATCTTTTGAAGAGGCTTGTATAGACGCTAATGGCAACACGATTACTTCTTCGCTAGAGAACTCAACTCCACAGGGGTAATGGACTATATATATATATATATATATATATATATATATATATATATATATATATATATATATTGGGGATATGGATGTGCTATTAAATTACTTAAACATCTCTCCTACACGAGCTCACTGACTTATTTCTTTGTGTCATTAGTTAAAGCATATAAAGTCCAAACACCTAAAATTATTCAATTCGAGCCAATCAAAGAGAACCAGCAAACAAATATTTCCGGAGATCTTTCAATTTCACTGTGTTTATTGTTCGTGTCATGTTTTAAAATTACACCGCTTGTCGACAACACATTCCCAAGTAGATGGATTTCATGAATCCCTCTTTTCCTGGATCAAACTATTTGAAGAAAAGAAATTCATCATGAGATGTAATGGAACTAATACTTATAAATTACATAGAAAAATACTGGAATCTGCTTGGTGCAAAGGCATTGTTATGTAAAATAAGTAGATGAAGACGATTAATAGGATGAAATGAAGATGTTGGTTGGTTATTTGGGTTTTATGGCATATCAACCTTTTTAGGATATTTAACGCCAAATAAATTTCTATGAAAATAGTTCTATTTCAAACAATCCAGTTTAGCAGAAGTACGGAGTTTAAATGTAAGTTCGGTTTACTTGTGAAAAACATTTCAATTTAAACAATTCAGTTTAGTCAAGCAGTTCTAATTCAGTTTAGTATAAGTATAAATTTTGTTTACATAGTAAAATGTCAAAACAGTTATATATATAAAAAATCACTTTAGTGGTAGTACAGTTTCAATGTCAAAAACAGTTCAATTTCAAATAATTCAGGTTAGCATAAGCACGCAGTTTAAATGTAAATACGGTTTAATTGTCAAAAACATTTTTATTTCAAGCTATTCGGATTTGCATAAGTATGCCGTTAGTTCTATTTAACCCATAGACAGGGCCATATCAGGTGCTACAACGCCGGGCCAAAGTGGACCTGGGAGCAATGGCAATGAAGGGGTGCTCCGTATTCCCCAAAGCCCCAGTATTACCGGAGCCTCACCATCAGATTGTTTAGTGTCATATCCAGGACACTCATTGAGGGGGTCTTACCCCTCTGCAGAGGTGCAGTCAGAGTATTCTACAGCCCTAGCCGACTTGGCAAGATGAAATGAATAGAAAATAACTTTTCTCGAAGAAAACACGAATAAATGATATAGAATTAAAAAAAATGTGGAATTAGAATATTAGTCTGTCAAAATTATTTTCATTTTTGAATGAACTGAAATATTATGACTAACGATTTAAAAGTGATTATCAGGTTTTTGAAGCTTATGAATCCCTAAATTCACTATCTTTATAGGATTTTAGCTATTCTGAAACTTTTAAAGTCCTTGTAGTCGAGTTTACTAATTTGGATTTTAAAGCATTAACATTTACAATAGACAGACATCAAATTCTACCCTTTATATCTTTAAAAATGTCGCAAATTATTCAAACAGCTATATGGATAATTCATGAGACAAAGTGAGAATATTTTACAAAAGATAACTTGACATTAGTAAGAAAAGTTATAATGAAAGCAGTAACTGATTCTCTTTTAATAGTAACACAAAATAATTCTCTTGGGACTAACGCCAAAATTTAAATTGATCATACCAACAGAAAAGCAATTTTATGTTATATGGAAACACCATTTACTCATTGAATCATACTATGAACTAGAACAAGAAAAAACAAGATACTTGAAATCGAACCCGATAGTAATTGTGCAAAAGAAAATGATTAGGCAAAACTAAGAAATGGTACATACATAAACCAGATTCCGTCTTAGAAAATGAGAATCATGAAATACTCTGCGACTTTAAGATATGAAATACCCCACTCAATCCCTGCTAAACGAAAAGACTTAAAAAGAAAATAACGAGTCGCTATGCTGTAGATTTTGCTGATCCAGCGAACCACAATGAGAAAATATAAAAGATCGAAAAGACAGACAAATGTTTGGAAATTACCTGAGAATTGAAAAGTTGTGGAATATGAGCATGGGGCTGATTGTAATTGTAGTTGGCGTAGTTAGGAGGTGCCCGTGGTGTAATGGTTATCGTCGTAGCAAATGGACACGGCGACACGAGTTCAAATCCTGGACGAGACTGATTGCATTTCACATAGCACTAATACCCTTGGGAAAGGTATGAATCCAATTATTCTCCCTCCAGCTAGAGGTAAATAGTAGGGCAGACTAGGTTCTTCAGCCTTGATAAGGCAACTAGTCTAGGAGAAAGAAAACTCTGAAGTCAAACCAGTTAAAGTCCGCTGAAAAATTGACCTTGTGCCATATCCTGCCCGAGCGGAGGGGTTGGTAAATATGGTAATTGTAGTTGGCGTGCTTAGAACTGTCCCCCAAGGTTTGGAATGTTTCCAAAAGACTTGAAAAAGAATAAAAAATCAAAGGTAGAATTGAGACCATTCAGACCACGGCATTATGATCGGCTCGAATACTCAGAAGAGTCCTGGATACTTTAGGGCCCTTACACTCCACTTCCATACAAGATCATCAAATAATGCTTTTATGAAAAACTCACAGGGAGTAAAATAATAATCCTAAGCAAATGATGTCAATACACAAGGGCTTACAGAAAAGATGACAATGAAGTACTATGTATGAAAAACAAAACAAAACAAAACAAATATATATATATATATATATATATATATATATATATATATGTATATATTGCTAATTCCTGTGTGCCTTTTTTAGTTTTAGGGCATTTGTGTTTGTTGGGTTCTTCCTATTGTATTTGGAGGCAGTTTTCAGGTCAGCAGGTTTTTCTCTCACCGCTAACGTTTCCCATAGGACTCTATATTTAGTTCTAGGTTTTGCTGGGATACAATTCGCTGCTGACTCGAGGTGTGCGTTGACGAAATTCTCAAATTCGTCATTTGGGGTACCTTTTTCTGTCTTCTCCTGTAGTGTCTCGAATTTGTTTCTCAATGCACATACATATCTCTAATGTCTCTGTTGTTAAGAAGGGCCCAGACATAGAGTTTGGTGGTCGCTGTTCGTGTGGCGTTTTTTCGTAGGCTTAGTCGTATTTTTGCCGTTACTATTCTGTGATCGGAGGACACACCCTCGAAAGAGGAGTATTTCTCTCAGTTTATTGAGCTATTTTTTCATCTTTTTGGTTTATAAAGACATAGACTATCTGTGCTTTATTATTGTTTGCGTATGTGTAGGTCCATAATTTTCCCTCCTTCTGAGAATAGTGTAGTTTTAACGATTCAAGGACCTGATTAATATACTAAAACAAGCAAAAAAACTGTTTCCTGAAGTTAATAACAGTAAAGTCGACATTAAGTCAAAAAGTAAAATAACATTTGCTTCGTTGAAATTGGTAAAGTTCAAATAAAGACCAGTTACATTTTTTAGATTAGTCACTAAAAGAAGAATTGTGCATTAATATTCCTGAGATCCTCTGAATAACACATACCAGGCTTTTTCCTTAACTGGTCGTCTTAGCAGGGAAAGAGAACCCACCCTGTCCGACTAGTTACTCATTAGTTTGCGGAGAAGAAAAAATGTGGTTATCTCAATGGAATTAGCGCAGAATGGAATATAAAAATGTATCTTTCAGAAATTTAGATCATTGGTACTGAAATTTGATAAAACAATCATTTAAGAATTTTGGAGAAAATAAAGTGATCTTAAGGCGACAAGCAGAGCAATATTAAAAATCTTACAGTAATACATCGTCTTTAAACTTATGCATGGTCTTTAGATTAAAGTCGTGTAGAATATGAACAAATATTTAAAACTCATAAGCAAAAAACAAAAACAAAATAAGGAAAAATATAAAGAAGCCAAAGATAAGCAAATAAAAGAAATAAAATATAATAAAGTAAACAAAGAACTAAATATTTGATAAAAACGTGTAAATCACGTGTGAATATTCAGCTGGACATTTTTCCACGAAATTATTGGATAATTACGTTATTAGTTGGAAGAAAATTAAATTTATACTTTATTAAGTTTTCTTTTTATCCACATGAATTTTATCTTCGTTTTTATCTGGGAACTGAAATTTTTAAAATAGCTGAGAAATCTACTTCGCAATTTGACTGATTTTTCTTTTTCATTATCTGTTAAATGTCTAGTTGATAATTTATGCTTAATAGTTAAGCCTATAAAAATTAACCTTTATAAAATAGAAATAAATGATTATACATTTTTAAATGCAATAAACTTGAATAGAATGTTAATATGTAAAAGAAATGCTTCTAAAAATTTTAATTTCTATAATTTCTATAACTGCCAGGAAGACGTACGAGGATCATAAAATAAGTTTCCAGAAGTTTTTTCGTATGGGTACTTTTATTGATAGTACACACATAAAACTCTAGTCCCCTTCGAAGTAATCTCCTCCAGCTGTAATGCACTTGTTGTACCGTTCCAACAACTCCTGGAAGGCCCCATGGTAGTCCTCTTGTATGAGCATGTCAATGACCTTCGTCACAGCCTCTTTCATCTTCTCAATTGTCTCATAACGACAGCTTCTGAGCTTAGTGAATAACAAAGTCACAGGGAACAAGGTATGGGCTATTAAGTGGGTGAGGAACTGTCTTGATGCCAATCTTAGTAAAATAGTCAGTGACTAGGATGGAGTGGTTGACTGGTGCATTGTCCTGGTGGATGCCACGGACCCGATTAGAAGAGTGCTGACCTCTTCCCAAGGAATCTCTTCCTGAATTCCCTTAAAACCTCAACATAGTAACCATATCCCTAACCGTTTGGCCAATTAACTCTGGTGTATTGACTTCCTTACTCCTCCCACACCTCTTATCATCCCTCATAGACTCGCTGCCGGTCTTGAATCTCTTATGCCACTCAAAAACTGATGCTCGATTCATGCAAGAAGGTCGAAAAACAGTCTGACCTATTCCGTACGCTTCTGTGTCATTTTTTTCCAAATTTAAAATAGAATTTTATTGCATATCGTTCTTCTAAAGTGCACTCAGGTTCAGATTGCATTTTTGAAATTCAGCAGCTGTGATAATCAGCCTTTAGTAGGGTGTATTCCAATTGCTGCTGTAGCTGTTCATTTGAAGCTGAAATCATAAAGTGTGGTCAGTCATCTAATAATATGTATAGCAATAAGATACTGGATTTTCAAGAGTCTACGACAATTTTAAATGCCTGTAAGCAATAAAGTCTGGAAACTTATTGAATGCACCACGTATATTTCATTGTTAAGTGAGACTGAATATCGCTGAGAAGAGACCAGAACTCAATAAAGTAAATACTATCGCAGGAATGCCTACCTAAAAAATAATTTAAAGTTCTGATTTTTTTCCGGAGAAACAAAACACTCCTCAATCATTTACTATTCGGTTATTCATATTTACACAAACCCTCCGCTCGGGCAGGATATGACACAAGGTCAATTTTTAAGCGGAGTTTAACAGGTTTGAATTCAGAGTTTTCCTTCTCCTAGACTAGTTGCCTCACCAAGGCTGAAGAAGATAGTCTGCCTTACTCTTTACACATAACTGGAGGGAGAATAATTGGATTGATACCTGTCTCAAGGGTATTAGTGCTATGTGAAAATGCAATTAGTCTCGGCCATGATTTGAACTCGTATCGCCATGTTCATTTCCTACGACGATAACTATAACACCATGGGCACCTTCACATTTGCTATTCGGTTATTGCCTTCATACAAATTGTCCTTATTGCATTGTTTTATTTTGCAATCAAAAGAGATTCATTTTTATTTTCAGCTTTTCTCTTCTGAGCCAAGTACCGCTCATCTCCAATGAAATCTACCCTGTTTGCCACTAGAAGTATCCATACAGTTGTTTTTTTCTTCGCATTTTTGTTTTCTAGATCTTCTTATTTTACTGTTGGTTCAAATGTTGACATTGCTGTTATTCGCAGCTGGGATTATCCTTTCTTTGCTCGTTTTTGTGTATTCACCTGATCCTTGAATTGTTGTATCTACACAATTCGCAACGTTTTTGAATCCTCTTTCTCCTTCTTTTCTTCTTATACGGCCCTTCTACGTCATCACTTCGGTGTAAAGAGAATGAGATCAATTTCTTTGGAATTATTTTACTCCTGGGGTGTTCTTCACACAGGGCGGCCCTTTCTTGCTACCAGGGCTTTTTTGAATATTGTAGCAGATCTTAACTCTGTTGTCATCTGGTTGATCTCCTTCCTTACACTGATTTCAAATTCTTACTGTCTTTTTTCCCAGCATTATTATTATCATCATTATTATTATTATTATTATTATTATTATTATTAGTAGTAGTAGTAGTAGTAGTAGTAGTTCATCCTTTGCGTGTTTTTATTCAAGTTATAATTTGATGTCTATCATAGCAAGTTTGTCGCTCTCCAGGACACTTCTAAGTATTCTAGCAGATATAAACAATTCTGTTGATGGGTTGTTTTTGATTTTATTCCTTATTCCCTTTGGTATTTTTGACGAAACCTGGGAGACGTTTTCAAGTGCACCAATTACCATTGGTAAAATTAAAACCATGTTCAATAGCTTTTTAAAGATATTGTTCAAACATTAAATAGTTGCTTGCCCAGTCAGCTGGGGCTGTAGAATAAACAGACTGCACCTCTGCAGAGGGGTAAGACCCCCCCCCTAACGAGTGTCCTGGTTATGACACTAAACAATCTGATGGTGAGGTTCCAGCAGTGCTGGAGCTTTGGGGAATGCGGAGTACCCCTTCACTGCCATCTCTCATGATACACTGAATAGCTTGAAATAGAAAAGTTTTTGACAATTAAACCGTACTTACACTTAACTGAATTATTTCACATAGAACTGTTTTTCAACATTAAAACTGTATTTATACTTAACTGAATTATTACATATAACTGCTTAAATAGTTTGAAATGGAAATGTTTTTGACAATTAAACTGTGTACTTATGCTAAACTGAATTGTTTTGAATAGAACAGATTATTTACATAAAAATGGATTTGGCGTTAAATAACCAACAAAGGTTGATATGCCATAAAACCAAATAAACCAAACCATTAAATAGTTGCCTATCTTTTCTTTTTCTTTCCTTTTTTTAAGGAACCGTAACATCTACAAGATGATAAGTTCTTTTTGTATGTCACATATACATTAGTATCTCAAAGTTCCTGACAGTATAAAGCATCTCATTTTTTAAAAGATAGACTCTGCTTTGTGCAGACACCATTCGTCAGCGTAATCGAATCTTTATCTCTTGCACAATTCCCAGTGGATCTTTTTTCCAATTAATTCTTTATTAATATTGTATTCCTTTTTGTACTAATTTGCTTCTTTCATTTATGATGGGATTAAATATTTCATCGAAGTCTCCATATAATGTACATTTACTATTATGTTCCTTATGATAAATTATCGTTTCGATATAATTAGTCGTTATAGCAGGTTTTGTACTGCAATTTTGCAGTTTTACCGTTTCTGCTTTGGTTAAGATTGCTGTTACTGGTTGCTGCAATTAGACTGAAATATTTTTGTATGATTCTTTGATTGGTTGGTTGGTTGGTTGTTTGGGTTTAATAGCATATCAATCTTTGTTCGCTATTTAATGCCAAATGCATTTTTATACAAATAATCAATTCTATTTCGAACAATTCAGTTTAGCATGAGTACACAGTTTAATTATCAAAAACACATTTATTTCAAGCTATTCAGTTTAGTCAAACAGTCCTAATTCAAACAATTCAGTTTAGTATAAGTATTTTTTGTCCACACACAGTTAAGCGACTAAACAGTTATTTTTCAATCAATTCAGTTTAGCAGAAGTACGCAGTTTGAATATCAAAACAGTTCTATTTCAAGTAAATCAATTTAGCATGAGTACTCAGTTTACTTCTATTTGACCCATAGATAGGACCCTATCAGGTTCTACCATTCCGCATTCCCCAAACTTCAGCATTACTGGAACCTCACTAACAGATTGTTTAGTGTCATATCCAGCACTCTCCCTGGTGAGGAGGAGGGACTTTTAACCCTCTGTCGATATTCAGTTGGTGTATTCTACAGCCCCTGCAGAATAGGCAAAATTATTCTTTGAATTGTTGCATCAATACTGAGTAGTCTTATATATATTTCGTTTTTGACACATAAGTCTGCCTATGTTGTCTCTCAGATATTAAGTATTTTATTCAGGTATAAATTACCCTTTCCTTTGGTCTTAGTCCCTCCCTTCTCTATTTTCAGAACAGTCCTCAGTATCTAAGAAGGTTGACTGCTTACGTGTTTATTCTTTGATCTGATCACTTTTCCTGAGATTGGTTTTCAGACATTTTCTTTTTCTACTTTATCATTCTGTTCTAACTTTTTCTTTCATCTCAGTTTATTTGATAGTGTCCCCTTCCGTCTTGCAATTTCCCCTTTCTCCAAGGTTTTCTGATGATCACCTGATTCGGTCGCTTTTTTCTTTCTGTTTGTATTTACTATTTTCCTCCATTTCATTATCAATGTAGCACATTTTAAAATGCCAAATTCCATTTCGACATTCTAGCAGAATATACTTTACGTTTTTTTTTTTTTACCAGGGTTTCAAGTTCTTTTTCAGTCTTTGGTTTCTTTGTTTATTGATGGCATATCAACCTTTGTAAGTTATTTAATGCCGAAGCCATTCTCCTAGAAGAACAGTAGTGGTACTATTTAACCCATTGCTTGGAGGATAAGGGGGTTCATGGCTTTCCCAGGGGTATTTGCCCGAAAGTGAACGTAATAGCGCGACTGGAGTACGAACCCGCTTACTACGATTCCGCAGTCCATCGCTTTAATCATTACACCACGAGGACTCTCCGTTCTTTTTCAGTTTTGGCCCATATCCAAGGGTCATTAATATATATAAGGTGGTTTATATCTTCGTATGAAATTGTAAATTTGTAACCCCCAGTGCATTTCCTAAGTATATTATTGTGTGGCATCATAGCTACAACAAATAGAAGTGACGACAGTGAGTCTCCCTGGATGATAGCTCTTTGAATTTTCACCTCTGCTTGGGGTTGTCTTCCTGCTGCTAATTCCACTTTCCAGTTTTCCATGGTTTTCAAGGTAAAGTTTATAACTCTACCGCGTAAATTGAACATTTTTAGCCATCTTATTACCCACATATACTGCAACATATCAAAGGTGTTTTTCAAATCTATCCCTGTAATTGCTATGTAATCATTATCATTATTATAATTTAACGACTTGTGATTTTTTTAGACTAGCATAAACTGGTGGGGTTTCCATGGAGTTTAAATGACAGCAAGTCTCCTCGAGTCTCCAGGACTCTACAGAGTATTCTTGCTTATCTTAAGAAAACTGTAGACAGAATGGTCCCAATTTATCCTCCAATTTGAAATTATTCCAATACGTTTGGGGACGTTCAAAGTGCATCCACTACATTTGGTATCACCTCACCCATATATTCCCCAGCTTTTCGTCTCTCTGGCAGGGTCCACGTGTTTGTTTATTCTGACCAAAATAAGGTGATAGATTTATATCTCAACATCTAAGAGAATTTTATCATTTTATATGAGGGATTCTGGTTTGTGCATATGGCAGTATAGGGAGATTTCAAACTCTTGCACAATTCACAAGGGTTCACTTTTCCCACCCAGTCATGCCTACACTTTTATCCCTTTTTGTGCAGCATTCGCTTAATCAGTAATTAATCGTTTTATCTCTTTGTCAGCATAACCTACAATTGCTACTCTGTTACATATTATCTATTCTTTCTAAAAATAATTGATCATTCTGCCTTTTTATGCTGCTATTAGAAGAAATTCAAGGTTTCCGTTTAGATTTCCTCTTCTAGACCAGCTTCAGCTTTTCTTGTATGCAATAACATCAGTTCTTCTTTTTTTTTTTGCTTTAAATATCCCTACGATTGTTTTCTTTTTTCTGTTTCTTTATTTTTGTTGTTTTTTTTTTTACTGTACAAATGCTGCCACTCCTGTTTTTGGCTGCTGTTATAACTCTTTCTTAGTTTAAGCTAGTTCTTGATACTTTTTATTGTTGCATCTACGTAATTAAAAATGCTAGCAATTCAAGTTTCTCTTTCTTTTCTTGATACATGCAGACTATGATATATCTCAGATTTACGTCTTGGGCATAGTCACCAATTTCCTTGTACTTTGACCCAATTCGTCTACTATACTCTACTGTCTATTTAAAGAAAGGTCTCGAGTATCTTATTATCGCAGCTGCCCTGGTGTTAATCCCTTCAGCTACAGAGCTTGGTTTCGAGAAATATTCTGTTTCTTCTGAGGTACACTTTCCTTTTTTTTCCTTCCCATACGCTTGTTTAACTGTGTCCACTTCTAATATTCCCAAATATTTGTACTATTCCTTTTCTCAAAGTGTCTTCAAGCACCCTTGCTTTGGTATTTCTATTCCCTCCGCTGAGAATTTTCTTTCGTTGCGATGAATATGTTTTCTTATGTGCAATCTCGCTTCGCTAGTTTCTTCCTTGAAATATCCATACTGTTGTTTCTCTTCCCAATTCTGTTTCCTCATTTTCGCTTTTATCTGTTATTGTGTTGCTAATACCATTATTATTTTATTCTTTTGAGGGTTTTTCACACCAGCTTTAGCTGATTGTTTTTCACTGGAGTTTGAGTGACAGCAAATTTCTCCAAGTTTCCAGAACACTTCTCAGTATCCTGACCGATCTTAGTAATGTTGTAGTTTGGACAGTCTCCACTTGTCTTCTTCTTTCCAAGTCCTTTGGTCCCTGTACCAATCATTTAGTGACTGTACCGAGTTCGCCATGTACGATTGGCATCACCGTAACTTTCATGATCCATAGTTTTTTTTCAGTTCACTAGCAAGGTCTAGGTACGTGGTGCAATCAATAAGATTTCAGACTTTTTGGAACAGGCATTTGAAATTGTCGTAGACTCTTGAAAATTCAGTATATTATTGTTATACATCTTATGAGAAGACTGACCAATTTTTCATTATTTCAGATTCACATGAACAGCTACAGTCCAGACCTTGTTCCCTGTGACTTTTAGTTATTCCCTAAGCTCAGAGGCTGTCGTTATGAGACAATTGAGGAGATGAAAGAGGCTGTAACGAAGGTTATTGAGATGCTCACACAAGAGGATTTCGATGGGGCCTTCCAGAAGTTGTTGGAACAATACAACAAGTGCATTACAGCCGGAGGAGATTACTTCGAAGGGGACTAGAGTTTCATGTGTGTACTATCAATAAAAGTACCCATATGAAAAAAGTCTGGAAACTTATTTGATGATCCCCGTACTTATCCTTCTTTTCACTTTCTTTCAGTTTTACTCTGTGGTGAGACGGAACAGAAAATTCCACTGTTCGGCATGTTCTCTTTTTTTGTTGATAATCACAAGGGCTGGTTATCTGGCCGAGAATTGATGATACGTTTGTATCTCAAAATCACAGATAATTTTGTGCGTCAAATCTTCTTGGATGGATTCTTGGTTATTACATTTTTTTTCTTTTTTACAATGACCTACTAGCCTTTCAGTACGCCTGAAGCGACAATACGTCACCTCACATCTCCTGAACTCTGAGAGCAAAAATATTATTGGTATCACCATTTTCATGTCCTTCGGCTTCTTTTGTTATCAACTAGTTTTCTTTCTTCTGGTTTTCTTTTATTTTTTTCTCTAATCTTGGCTAGAAAAGTAAAATCCATCAATAGGCAATTTGCTTTTATTATTATCAATAAACACATCAGGTTTCCTTAGCGAGATATAGAGATCTGATTGTATCACAAAGTACCAGACAATTGTATGAGGCTCATTTTCTAGGAAAGATGTTGCTTTGTGCATATACCATCAGGTATTATGGATAAATTTTAATCCCTTGCACAATTACCAGTTGATCTCCTTTTCCAGCCCCTCATATCTTGTCTAGTACTTTTATTTGTCTAAGCTGCATTCACTTATGATGTGATTAAAAATTTCATCTCTCTCGCCTCATAATTTTACACTTGCTATTCTGTTGCATACTATGAATTTTCGCTTTAATATGATTGAGTCTTATACGTTATTTCTTTTCTGCAATTTAAAGGAATTGACTTTCTTTTAAAGCGTTTACTTCTTTTTAGCAACATCAACGTCTTTTCATGCACAATCTCGTCAATTTGTCGCTTAAAGTAGCCATTACGTTATTTTTCCACAATTCTTGTTTAGAGGTTTTGTCGTTTTTTTCTGTTTTTCTTGTGTTGCCAAAGGTTAATCTCTACTTGTTTGTTCCTTTGATGGGATCTCTGTTGTAGAATTTGCGCCGAGAATATTTTTTAAAAATCCTCTATAAGTTCTCTTCTCTTATTTTTTTCTTTTATATCTGTTTGATGGTGTCCGCTTCCAGTATTGCCAGGTACTTGATTTGCTTGTTCTCCAAGGGCTCTCATGTTTTCCTAATTTAGTTGATAAATTTCTTCCGTTGTTATTTTTTACCATTTTTATTATCAACATTGCAAATATGAAAAACCAAAATTATTCTGATGCCCGGGTTGTATATTTTCATCTTTTGGGTTTCTATATTATTATTATTATCATTATTATTTACTCCTTTTCAGTTTTTCGCATCAATATTAGCTGATGGTTTTTCACTGGAGTCTGAGTGACAGCAAGTCTCCTCAGGTCTCCAGGACTCGTCTCAGGATTCTGGCCTTTCTCATCAATGCTGTCATTTTGATAGTCTCTACCCGTCCTCAAACTTCCAAGTCCTCCTTTAAATAATCCTTTAGTTACTGTGCCAAAAGTACCAAACACAATTGGCACAATCGCTACTTCCACGTTCCACAGCTTTTTGAATTCTCTAGCAAGGTCGAGGTATTTATCCTTCTTTTCACATTCCTTCAGATTTATTCTGTGGTCCGCCGGAACAGCGAAGTCGACAATTTTGCAAATTCTCCTTTTGTTCTTGATTATTATTAGGTCTGGTCTTCTGGCCGGGATTAGGAGATTCGTTTGTATATGTTAAAGTCCCATAGGAGTTTATGCGTGTCATCATTATTATTATTATTATTATTATTATTATTTAACTTCTTGAAAGTTTTTCACATCAGAATTAGCTGTTGGTTTTCCATTGGAGTTTGAGTGATATCAAGTCTCCTCAAGTCACCACGACTCTTCTCATTATTTTGAGAAATCTTAATATTAATATAGTTTGGGTGGACTCTGCTCGTCTACCGATGTTTAACTCTTCAAGCTGTCTCACAAATCATTTGGGATTCGTTCCAAGCACTCCAGTTACACCGTCACCTTCAAGATCCATAGTTTTACTTAGTTCTCAGTCAAGGTGTTAGAGCTTACCTCTCTTTTCCTTCTCTTTGTCGTTTAGTATGCTCTGAGAGAGAGAACCACCCGAAGAGTGGTCTTTGCCACCCCGGCAAAACCATTGTTCGGGTGGTTCTCTCTTTTTTTATTGTTGTTATCTACCACTAAGCCTGTTCTTCAGGCCGGGATGAGGGTATTTATGTCTATATCAAAATCGCAGATATGTGTTTATGCTTTATTCTCTAGGGCGCAGTTTGGTTTGGACATATTGCTATTGGCAGTATGGTTGAATTTCAATTTCTTGTATAGTTCCTAATGGACCACTTTTCCCACCCCGTAATGCTTACTCTTTTTGTGCCAATTTGCTGCATTCATTCATATTGGTCTTTATCACCTTTTAACCTACACTTGATATTCTGTTGTGTCTAATCTATTTTTGCTTTATTGTAGTTAGTCCTTATGGCGATGTTTTGTTCTGCTATTAAAAGGTATTCGATTTCTCTGCTTAGGTTTCCCTTTGTTAGTCATGTCTAGGCCATCTCATGTGTATTATTATAGTTATTTTACACCTTGCTAATATTCCACGCCAATTTTAGCTGGTGGTCATTAATTGGAGTGTAATTGAGAGAAAGTCTTCCCAGATCTCAAGGACTCTTCACCGTATAAAAGCCGATTTCAGGAATTCTGAACTCTGAATGGACTCGATTCTTCCAATCCCTTTTCCAAGAGCATCAACTACAATAAATATCACCGCCACTTTCATGTTTCGTAGCTTTCTTAGTTCTCTTGAATGGTCTAATATTTATCTAACTTTTTGCTTATTTTTGTTTTCACTCTCTGGTCCGCCGGAATGACATTATTATTATTATTATTATTATTATTATTATTATTATCTATCATTAGAGTTTTTCACATCAGCGTTAGCTGATGGTCTTTCACTGGACATTGAGTGACAGCAAGACTCCTCAAGTCTGCAGGACTCTTCTCAGTATTCTAGGCGTTCTCAATAATACTGTAGTTTGGACAGTCTCCACTCGTCTGCCAACCTCCAAGTCCGCCAGTCCCTTTAGTAATCCTTTAGTTACTGTACCAAAAGCACCAATCACAATAGGTATTACTGTCACCTTCTTGTTCCATAGTTTTTTCAATTCCCAAGCCAGGTTGAAGTACCTATCCTTCTTTTCACTTTCTTTCAATTTTATTCTGTGGTCAGCCGGGACAGCAAAGTCAATAATTTTGCAAATTCTCTTTTTTTTTTTTGATTATAATTAGGTCTGGTCTTTTGGCCGAGATTAGGTGATCCGTTTGTATGTCGAAGTCCCATAGGAGTTTATCTGTGTCATTCTCTAGGATAGGGGCGGGGTTGTGTATATATAATTTGATCGTAGGGTCAAATTTCTGTTTCTTCCACATCTCCCATTGAATCCCCTTGCCGACCCAATCATGTCTAGTCTTATATTCATTCTGTACTAATTTGCTGCATTTGCTAATTTTGTTATTGATGGCTTAATCTCAGTCACCGCATTGCCTACATTTGCTATTTTGTGTTGCGTCTCATCTATACACGCTTTGGTATGATTGGTGCTTATTGCGTTGTCTTGTGCTGCTTTAGGAGAGATTATGTTTCTCTGTTAAAACTTATGATTATTCTCATTTAGAGTTTTTCACATCAGCGTTAGCTGATGGCTTTTTTTTATTAGAGTCTGAGTGACAGCAAGTCTCCTCAAGTCTCCGGGACTCTTCTCAGTATTCTGGCCGTTCTCAATGATGTAGTTGTTTGGATGGTCTCCACTTGTCCGCCAACTTCCAAGTCCTCCAGTGCCTTTAGTAATCCTTTAGTTACTGTTCCAATACTTCATCTGAGGTTTTTTACATTAGCGTTAGTTTGTGTTTTTTTCACAAATATCTGAATGGCAGCAAGATTACTTTAATTTCCAAGACACTTCCGAGTATTCTAGACGATCTTAACACTGCTATGGTCTGGATTGTCTCGATTCTTCCTCTGATCAATTTTCCCAGTGTCTTTTCCAGGGCTCTTCTAAGTATTCTAGTTTAATTTAGCACTGATGTTGTCCTGATGGGCTCGATTCTTCCCCTGAACTCCAGTATGCAAGCTTAATTTAAGGATGCTGTGGTTTAGAATGTCTCTCTTCTTCCTCTGAACTCCAATATGGTGACTTAATTTAACGTTGCTGTAGTATGGATTGTCTCGATTGTTTCCCTTAACTCCAGTTGCCATAGTCTCTTTTCCAGGACTCTTCTAAGTATTCTAGTCTAATTTAACGATGCTGTGGTCTGGAACGCCTCACTTCTTCCTCTGAACTCCACTATGCTAACTTAATTTAACACTGCAGGTGTCTGAATGGTCCCGATTCTTCCTCTGATGGTTCCACAGCCATGACCCTATTTACCAACCCCTCCGCTCGGGCAGGATATGACACAAGGTCAATTTTTAAAGCGGAGTTTAGCAGGTTTCAATTCAGAGTTTTCCTTCTCCTAGACTAGTTGCCTCACCAAGGCTGAAGAACATAGTCTGCCCTACTATTTACCCATAGCGGGAGGGAGAATATTTGGATTCATACCTTTCCCAAGCGTATTAGTGCTATCTGAAATGCAATGAGTTTCGTCCAGGATTTGAACTCGTGCCGCCGTGTACATTTCCTACGACGATAACAATTACATCACGGGCACCTCCACAGCCTTACCACCCGTTCCAAACACACCAAACACAAAACTAACACCGTCACCCTCAGGTTACGCAGTGTATTTTTCACTTCTCTAGCGATCTACAAGTATTCATGAACGTTTTCTGTTATTTTTATTGCCACAAGTCATCATCATCATCATGTCGTGCCGTCAGCACAGATATCCCTGACCCTCTCTCGCCACTTCTTCCTATCACTCATCGCCTCTGGCAGGTCTTCAGGGTTACATCCTGTGTCCTCACATAGTTGCTGTATGTAAGTTCGAGCTGGTCGTCCTGCTTTTGCACGGCCATATGTGGGGGTCCATAGGAGTCCATCACTTATGAGCTCGTCCTTGCTTCTCCAGCTGTGTTCCGCGTGTCTGGTTCGTCTAACGTATAGTTTTCGTGATGGGGGGCAAGTGTCCGTATAGTTGGTGTCTCGTGGGGTGTTGTCGCCAGGACTTGTTCAATACTGCTCTCAACATTCTTCTTGTGTAGTTTCCGTCTAGTTTTTTCTCCAGCCGTTTAGTTAGCGTCCATGTAGTGCATCCATATAGCAGTATCGACACAACCGCTGCCTGGAAGAAACTGCGTCACAACTAATTTCTTTGTATTTAGTATCGCATAGTCGTAGGGATTTTTTTGCATCTCATTCACAAGGATGGACTGTGGTTTGTGCATATAGTATTTTGAAGAATGGTTAAATTTTTATTTCTTTCACATTTCTCAAATGATTATTTTTCTAAACCGTTCTTGTCTAATCTCGTACATTATTTATGCTAGCTTGCCGTATTCTCTTAGGCTGCCAAAGAGGATGTGCACATGTATAGCGAGTGCAACAATTACAACTGGTTTCATCGTCACTTTCATGTTCCATAGTTTTTTAGTTCTCCACAAGGTCGAGGTACTTATCTCCCTTTACGCATTATTTTTTTTATAGTTATTTCCTTGTAACAATAATGATTATTATTAGAAAAAATTGAAATCATATAACTGCATTCCTTGTATTGTGATATAATTAAATCTAAAAATTATTTTAAATGGTTTGTTTTTATTGAAAAGGCATATCTAATTTAAACCATATAATTTCTTGCAATTTTATGAACTTCTTCGGGTTATATAACCTAATACAGGTTCACCCCAACTAGTTAATCAGTCACCTTAGATCCACATCCGTATATCATTCTTATCCCACTGGGTTTTTCAGCGCCCTTCAATATAACTTTTGTCCCAACATCTCTCTCTCTCTCTCTCTCTCTCTCTCTCTATATATATATATATATATATATATATATATATTGCACTATATGGTTGACTATCGTCTGTAAGTACTATATTCTGGGTAGGAATCCTAAGTGTAGTGCTCAACAAGGAGGTATATTCGATCTGATGTTTCAAAATTGAATGCAGTACCACCATGTGTATAGGATGCAGGTAATTAAAATTAATCAGGTCTGTAAGAATTTCTTTTGCTCGTGGTTTCAGATACACTAACTCAAAACTTTATTTTTTTTTTTTTTAGGTTAGAGGTGAATGAAGAGCACGACTCTTTATAGATAAGGAAGAAGATTAATCATCAACCACTGAAAACGTAGGGATTTTCTTTTTCATTGACGGAAATTTATTCTGAAAGTTATGTTCAATTTGTTCAGTTAAGAGAGTAAGTTTTAATTTTCCCCGTGAAATTCATGCTACATCGCGATTCTCTCGCAAAGTTGCTCGAAGGAGGCTTGACGAAACAGACGGATTCTCTATTTAACCAGAGTAATTTAAGACATGGACAAGGACGTAATGATAAAATTTAAAAAAAAAAACAAGCACGCAAGCTATTTTTTAATCTTAGAAGTATTTTTCTTACCAATTTCCTTAATAAGATGGTGTGAGATTATTTGTTATTTCAATGGTGGAAATATTTATTCCATCCTAAATTTTAGCCAACACCAAAAATGAGAAGGTCTGGCTTAACCTTCCAAAATGATAAAAGTTTCAGTCGGTGGCGTAAAGTCAACTTTAGTTTTTGATTTCTTCTCCGGACCGGTGATCTAAAATTTGACATGTTAGCTGTCGACCCCATATTTCCGTTGATATATAATAAAAAGAATCGAATATTTCATTAGTTTAAACTACTCAGCTGCTTACTCGGAACAATAATATTTCAGAACAAATTAACTGAACATGTTTCTACTACTGATATGTAAGTAAGTAAAGTTGGCGACCATAGTCGAGGGTGACCCGAAGTCTCCCTTTTCGATAGCTACTACACCAAAGGTGTAGGGGAGGGCGCTACTCCATTCCCTGGATTGCTCCACTTTACCCTTGAACCGTACCTTATAATGCTGAGTGTTAAGCAAGGTGGTATCAAGTTCCATTTTTAAAGTCTTTGGTATGACTCGACCTGGGATTGAACCCATGTCTCCCGGGCCATTCCTTGCTTAAAACGTATTGCAGTTTATTGTAAAGAGAAAAATAAAATACTTCCTGTTATCCATGAAGTTGAACGACATCAATCACTAAAAAGAGAGCGCAAAATGATGAAAGAAAAATGAATATAAATTATTTTATTTCATCTTTTTCTTATCCTGCTTTCATTTTTTTTCTTACCATCAGTGTTATTTCTTGATATTTTCTGAGGGATAAGAAGACATTTCAATTCTTTAGAACGCTTATCTGTATTCTAACCTAACATGGCAGTGCTATGGTCTTGATTGTATCAATTCTACTTCCTATCTCTAGTTTCCCTGATCTCGTTTTCATGTTCCTTGGGATTGTTCCAATTGCTCCATCAATGATAGGGAATTCTGTCATTTTATTTTCCACAGTTTTTGTTCCCTGACAAGGTCTAGTTAATTTTTTTTCTTGTTTTCCTATAATTTCACGCTATGATCTACAGGAACAACACCAGCCACTGCCTGGCAAATTATTTTCGTTTGTTTAACTATAAATAGATCTGATCTTCTGCCAGGATTGAGTGGTCCGTTTTCATCACTGACAATTATCTTTTATTTTCCCTTAGAGATTCTGGTCTATATATAAATCAGTGTTCACTTTCTCCTGCGCCATACTGTTATTTTTTTTATTGCAACTGCAAAAAACATATTAAAGGGCAATGTAAAAATAAGAACAGATTGCACCGAAGGTGATCTAAATTATTTTTCTCTCCCAATTGAAGTTAGGCTTATGATTTCTTTCTGGTTTTTATTTTCCTTGATGTAGTTTTTAATTCTTTCATTTTAATATGTTTGATTTCAAAGTCGAACCTATCGAATATTTGACTACAAAGTCAAACATGGTAAAACAAAGGAGATAAAAAGCACATCTAAGAAAAATAAACTGAAAAAAATCATAAGAGTAAATTCAAGTGTAAGACAACAATCGTTATTGTTATTGTTGTTGTATTTAAATCCCCTTTAAAAGACAAACAGGCGCATACAAAATATTATTCTCTCTCTCTTCCTTTGTCCTCGTCTGCCACTCTGTATGTCTGTCTACCCAGAGCCTGACTGACAGATCATGTTATGGTGGGAAAAATACAAAAGTTGACATCTAAAAATATGTAAATATATATGCAGAGAGAGAGAGAGAGAGAGAGAGAGAGAGAGAGAGAGATGCCAGAACCTATTAAAGAATTTGTTAAATTTAATTCCTGCTAAATTCAAGTCAGCTATTGCACATCGAAAACATAGCACTCATGAATGTCTTTACAAAGTATCTAATCATCAGCAAACATAAACCGTCTATTGTTCCTCTCATAGACGGGCACAAACATCCACCCTATACATACGCAAACGTATATATATATATATATATATATATATAAAGTAAAGTTGGCGACCGTAGTCGGGGGTGACCAGAAAGCTCCCTTTTCAATAGCTACTATACCAAGGTGTAGATGTTGTATTCTCACGTGCATATACATGTACATACATGCAGAATCATAAAGACACAATAAATAAACAGACGAGCGAAGACTTCTGTAGAAACATATGTACCTCTCACTTTATTGTAAGGGTTCGAAAAGGGTTACTCAAGGTTTTATGGTGAGAGGGAGTTGGAGACCGAACAGAACTGCAATATATTGACCCCCACTCTTATGGCCGTCGGCGTTGTGTCTTTCTTGTTCTCCAGTGCTGCTCAACCGGAGGGCCGGGAGCCCACTCTGCTGACTTTGTCTACAAATTCTTGTCACTGACTTCTCTCGTCCCCAACTCTCTGGGGGTCCCGAGGGCCCCGTCCGCCTGGTGTGGCTTTCCCTACCACATCTTATTACCAACTTACTTTTCTCCAACTGACTTTCTGTCTTGACCGAGTTATATAATAGTTCAACGCCCACTCAATCTTTGGAATGGCATGTTTAATCGTCATCAAGTGGAAATAACTGTCATGCAGTTCAGAGCTCACTCTCTTCCGGTGCATCAGTCTATGAGTGTATCATGGCATTTTTACCTTGTCCATTTCGTCAGCCAAATTCACCTACGCGATTTCTTTCGATTACTGGCCATTGGGATGTGTCACTCCCTTCCGGTGCATCACTTTCGAATGGCATGTTTGGCCGGGTCGAAGGTCAAAATACAACATAGAGAAGTGCTCTACTCTTTTCCCTGAGTTGCTCCACTTTACCCTCGATAAATACCTTATAATGCTGAGTAATAAGCAAGGGGTTATCTAGTACCATTTTTGAAGTATTTGGTGTGACGCGACCTGGGATTGAACCCAGGTCTTCCTGACCATTGGTGAACACTACCAACTAGGCGCGCGTCCGTGTGTGTCTGTGTGTGCGTGTGTATAATGAATTTTATGAGTAGTATTGGCAACATATTCCATCAATCTTTACTTTTTTTTAGATAGAGCATTGAAAATTGGTAATAATGATTAGTATTTTCTTTTACTTTTATGATTAGTTGTTTCCATTTCATTGAAATTCTCGAGGGTCATCAATCAGCATCAACGAAGAAAAGCTTGAATTGATTGAAAATAAGGCTCAGATTTGAACGTTTCTATGAAGTTTAATTTGTAGGGGAATGGACCTGTATTTGGTATTTATATTGAATAAGGTTGAATATTCCCCACAAGTCTAATGTTTTAGTTTAGAATTAAGGTAGAATAAGTACATGGATAAAGTGGTAAATGAATGAATTAGGCCAGTTAAATAAATGAGTGAAGATATGCAACAAATAATGGTTGTAAAACGGCGGGGACAAAATGAACATTTAAAACAAGGCGACGAACAAAAACCAAATTTATATTCTACAACAATAAATCTTACACTGATACATAAAAAATATTACAAACTCTACTAACAAAATAATAGTGTGTATATGTGTGAGCTCGTGTGTGTGTGTGTGTGTGTGTGTAACACAACTAAGCTACAAAAAGAATTACAAGTTTAAAATGTCCTTTTTCTATGGTTAGAAACAGGCAGTTTCTCAGAGACGGGAAAGCGTCTCATAGTCCTTGAATATGAATGTCTGCGAGGCCCATTTATGATGTTGCTGCTTCGGAGAAATTTGGTCAAAGAGAAAGAGGGTGCGTGAAGACGACGTATTTATAGAAAATACGCGTCTCGTAAGTGGCTCAAAGACGCAGGGCTTGAATATACGCGCGGACCTAGTATTAAACATGTCACGTGGTCCTCCTGGCCAATGGTGTCCCGATAACTGAATATTGAGCGTCCGCCATCTTTGTGGGAACAAGTGGCATACCGCCCAAAATAATTTATTGGCGTGTAAAGTCCTATAAATTTAATGTACTAGCTTCTCTACCAAACACATTTTCAAAGGGGAATTTGTTAGAAAAGGACAAAATGAAACATTTCAAATTTATTATTTACCTTATGCTTGACCTCTCAATATATCAAATTAATCATTACTTTCCACGATTAATAAAAGTAACATCATCTATTTTAATGGGGAGCATTACTAATCATTAAATTTGACCCATATTTTAACTCCTATACATTTATATTCGCTTTTTTTATAGCAACTCTCTAGGGTCAATTATCCATGTGAACGGAAAGAAAATAAGGAAGAGAAATAGAAGGGATTATTTTTCGGTGAAATTGACCTAATACTTTGTTTACTGCACTTGTTACTTGACTTAGAGGACTACGAAAACATTGGTTTTTGGATGAAATCTTACCTTCTAAATTCTTGGTTTGTTTCCTTTGTTTTTAATGGCATATCAACCTTTGTAGGTTATTTAATGCCAGAACCATTCTCTTAGAAGAACGGTAGTGGCACTATTTAACCCATAGTTGGGAGGATAAGGTGGTTCATACCTTTCCCAAGAGTATTTACCCGAAAGTAAACGTAATAGCGCGACTGGAGTATGAACTCCCGTACTACGATTCCGAAGTCCATCGCTTTAACCATTACACCACGAGGACACCCACTTATAAATTCTCGCTGGATTGTTTGTCATTATTGTTTGCACTTCATATAAATACATGTATGATTTATTTATCATAATTTTTATGAAATACGAGAGTCAACTGAAAAGTTACAAGGCTAACCAAGACATTTTTCTGTGATGAGACCAAATGCTGTTTATTTTCAACATAGCCTCACATCCTGTTCCCATCCATCGTTCATCATCAGAGCTATGATTAGAATCATCGGTCAAAAATTTCACCCCAGCAGATAAGAAAATATCCGCCCACTTTTGACTAATTCTGTATTTACTCGCGAATGATTTAACTTTCTGAGATCTAATTTTAACCTTACATTAGAGGGTCAAATCATACGCGGGATACATGTAATATAATGGCCTAGGGATTTCGTTTTATGCCTTTGAGTTTAGTTTACGCTGTGAACCTTTCGGCTCAGTGCATGGGTTAGCTTGGTGCAACATGAATGCAGGTGTTCATGCGCGTGCGCGGGGCTGACATGTCATTCAGAGATGTCAAAATAAAAATCCCAGATAGGGGGATGTGAATGACGTCATGCACCGGAAGCACGTGGAGGATTTGGGGAGATTCGAAAAAGTCAGTTAGTTTAGTTGAGAACTAGGCTCCGAACGGGAAGGGTCGACTTTCGGGGCTCGCTTAGGCCAGACGAATTTGTGCGCTACGAGCGCCACACGTGTTGGGTGGGGGTAGATGGAAAAGCCAGCATTGAAAGATTATGCATCTCTCTTCCATATGTCGAAACCTTTAACTCAAAGGTAATAAAAGGTTTCGTACCTGAACTAAGAAGTCGTTACGTGTTTTTCGTGTTTCGGGATTCCTATGTTCTATGTATATATGTTATGAACATGCTATGTACGTTTCACATATCCGTATCATGGGTATGGTACATACAGTCTCAGCTTCGCCAAATATTTACAAATTAGTTTGGGCCAAGTAGTTATAGACACAAAGTTTCCATCTCGCGTAAGGTGTGGCCCCAAATATTCAGCTAAAATTTAGAACTCAGAAAATCGCATGATGAGCGATTATTGATGGTATATTTTCTTATCTAAATTTTTATTAGTTTTCTTCTATAGTTACACATTTTCGTAGTTTTACAACGACGACGAAGAAATAACAAGATTCGGCAAAGATACTGAATATTTTCTCAGTGAGATTGAGTAAAACAAAACAAAACAAAACAAAACACTGACAATTATAATAAAAACAAATTAAATAAAAAAAAAGTTATATCTTAGTAAAATAAATGTTAATGACATCTTTTCGTTTGTTTTTTTTTAGATATATCTTATTCATGATTTAATATTTATTTACTGCGTTTTTTCATCAGTGATCTTTGGTAGTAACATTTATTTATTTATTTTCTTATTTTCTCTACGTAATCTTTCTTTATTCCATTCTTTCCAATTAAGTTTCCTATTACCCCGTTTTCCGTTCTCCGTTCAATATAATCAGAACGTATAGTCTTCGTTTTTTTCACAGTATCTCCACATTATTTGCACATACCGTAACCTTTTTTTCATATTTATAATGAAATAACATTCAGCTTTACCTGTGTTGATTACGTTCTTTATTTTTTTTTTTAATTTTCGGTTATGAATTTGTTTTTTCTACATAAAAGATTATGTTGCTTTTGCAAATTTTTATTCCGCAGAATGTCTTTTCCAATTTAAATATATAAACGTTTTGATTTGTTTCGTTCACTAATCTTTGTCGATTTAAAATTTGAATATTGCGTTGTGACCAGTGAATCGACGATATGAATTATACATCATCTTTCCCGCCACGGAAAAAGGCGTGGATATTCTGATGCAAATAAAATATTAAAGAGAATAATTCTAAGAAATTTGTTTAAAATACATCGGGAAAAAATCAAGAATGCATAAGAATGAAAGTTAAAGCAAATAAATTGTGAACTTTTCCACTTTTTGGCACATAAACAAATACAAAACAATAATAACAACTATTGCTGCAGCAGCAGCAGCAACAAGCAAGTTTTGGCTTAGGGATGATACATATGAAGCTATCCAATAAGTGAATGCCGCAAACTAGCACAAAAGGTAGTACAAGAACAGGTGGAACTGCATGGAAGCTAATTCACTGGGAACTGTGCAAGAAACGGAGATAATAAAATATCAGTTAGGTGAAGAAAGAATGTGCTGCATTATTGCAATACCAATCGTCGTCGAGATTTTTGGAACAGTTTTAAAGAAACTGTAATAAAGAGACTCCCTGAACAGAAGAAAGTTTAGAAAATGAATTAAAACCATTCAGACTACAAAACTACTAAAATCAGTTAGCATATTTAGCATAGTTCTGGAGACCTGCAGGGACTTGCTGACCTTGAGATTCAATAAAAATCACTAGAAAGTGATTATGCATATAAGAAAAAACAACACTGTATTAATTGTTCTGGCAGTTGTAATCTTACAGTTTCGAGCGCTTGTATGGTTATTATCCCTAAAAGCTTCGCAAAAAGAGCGATCAACTCAGTCACAAACATTTAAAAAAAACCCTGCATAACCCGGGAAATGTCCACTCTACATTTCGGCTCAATTAAAATGTGGTCATCAAAAAACAAAAAACCCCAAAAAACCTTGCAACTCGTTGTTCTTCATAGCTGCTCCTACGTCAAACATCTTCAAAAAATATAGGGGAAGAATTTTCAGCAAATTATTTCTACATTTACCGTTTTGGGTCACCCACTTAGAGTCCCATTTATCGATCAAATAGATTATGAATATTGGTCATTTTTACAGCATATCAAACCTTATGGGATATTTAATGCCAAATCATGGTTATACACATACATGAATATATTTTGTATGTGAATAGTTTGTTGGCAACATAATTTCTAAATAAGCCAGTGTTAATTTATTTTCACTCTGTGAAATAGTTTCAAGTATTGTATTTCAAGTATTTTGTTTAAACATTGAAATGGTTTCAAATATTGCTATTAACTCGAGTAATTCTACTCATCAAGTATTCCTATCTCATTCAAACAATTTGCATGTATGATTTCAAATTACTAATAAAAACAATCCCTTGTACAAAATTGAACAATTCTATTTGACCTATTGATGGAAATTTAATACGTACTACGAGGATGATTAAATAAGTTTCCAGACTTTTTCGTACGGACACTCTGGTCCCCTTCGGCTTCAATACACTTGTTCTACCGTTCCCACAACTTCTGGAAGGCCCCATAGAAGTCCTCTTGTGTAAGCGTGTCAATGACCTACGTCACAGCCTCTTTCATCTCCTCATTTGTTTTATAACGACAGCTTCTGAGTTTAGGGAATAAACAAAAATCACAGAGAGCAAGGTCTGGACTATAGGAAACTTCCTGAACTCCCTTAAAACCTCAACATAGTAACACTAACCCTAATTCCTTGGCCAATCAACTCTGGTGTATTGACTTCCTTACTCCTCCCACACCTCTTATCATCCCTCACAGACTCCCTGCCTTCCTTGAATCTCTTATGCCACTCAAAAACTGATGCTCGATTCATGCAAGATGGTCGAAAAGCAGTTTGAAGAATTCCATACGTTTCTGTGGCATTTTCTAAGTTTAAAACAATTTTATTGCACATGTTTCTTCTAAAGTGTCCTCACGTCCAGATTGCACTTTTGAAATTCACCAGCTGTGACAATCAGGCTTTAGTACGGTGTATTCCAATTCCTGCTGTAGCTGTTTGTTTGGACATGGAATAATAAAAATTAGTCAGTCATCTCATAAGATATATAGCAATAACATATATAATTTTCAAGTGTCTATGACAATGTTAAATGCCTGTACAAAAAAGTCTGGAGACTTATTGAATGCACTACTTACCTTTCCGGATAAGAGTGGTCTCTGAATGTAATGGTAATGAAGGGGCACTTCACATTACCCAAAGCTACAATAGTTGAGGCTTCACATCAGGTGCAGTTTAGTGTCATACCCAGGATATTAGTTCTGGGGTCTTATTACTCTCCAGAAGTGTAATGGCATATTCTATAGCCCTAGCTGAAATGATGGGCACACAGTTAAATGGTTTCAAGTACTGCAATTTTACACTGTTAATAGTGTTTAATGTTATTTCTTTCCATGCATAGATTAGTATGCCTTCACTTAACAGTTATACTTAGTCAAAAACTATGGAAAAAATATATAATGAAGATGGTGAATAACTATATTAAATAAACATATCCATATTGTATGGAAGTATGGTGAATGATTTATCACTCCGTATATATATATATATATATATATATATATATATATATATATATATATATATATATATATATATATATGTATGTATCTATATATATATATATATATATATATATATATATTGAGCACTCTAGAGAAGGAATTTACGACTGCCACTCGCATAAGGCAAAGCACTTCGAATGAATTGAGCCCTCTGGTATCCGGTAAGGTATAAATGTAAACAAATGAAAGTTACTACTAAAAACCTTATAATTCCGAAGATGGCGTGGTTCGCTTGTTGGCTGAGCGGTATGAGACTAAGTGTAACGTAATGATGGGAGGGTTTCGATTCCAGCTTCGAGCGTACTACGTGTCTAGCCACACTGAAGAGTTGTTTCTTTGTATAACAACGAAACAATCTGTCTGTGGATGACACGATATATATATATATATATATATATATATATATATATATATATATATATATATATATATATAATTATTTATTCATGATTAAAGAGACTGAAATACGAGGAAAGGTTAAAGAGAAACATATATAGATATGTATGATGAGATAAATAGATTAAAATCGTGGAAGTGATAGAAAAAAGGTATATATAAATATAGATAGAACAAGGATAGAACAAAATAGCCATATACATATATAGATAGCAACAGTGAAACACTGAAATGGTCGGATAGATAGATAGATAGATACTGAAGAGACAAGGATAGATAGATAGATAGATAGATAGATAGATAGATAGATAGATAGATGAATATACCAAAAAATTAGTTGATGGATAGCTATAGAGATTGATCGAGAGAGAGAGAGGAACAGATTTGAACAGAGTGAGATAGATAGATAGATAGATAGATAGATAGAAACAGGGATACAGTTAATTAGATAGATATGAAGAAACTGAAGAAGTTTTCTGGTTAACTGATTGGTTTTGTCTCATGTAACATGTAAAATGTCTCATATAACATGTCAAAAGGTTTTCATGCAACATGCCAAAATGTTGTTCCATGTAATATCTAAAAACGCTGAAAAATATCAATATATAGCATAAGTACAATTAATGTTCTTTAGTTAAAGGGATTCATGTCAGTGTGTATGTGCGCGTGTGTTTTGTGGGTCTCTTCGTGTGTGTCTTCTGCTTCTGTGTATGTAAGGATGTGTGTGAGAGAAAGAGTAAGAAGGTGAGAGAGAAAATGAATATATTTTGTTACAAAGAATGCCATACAATAGTCACCCGTGGAGATTCAGTCAGGCAATTGGTCTAGAACTAACTACTTTTACAACTTTTGATTAGTATTTGATGACAAATATAGCTTCGTCGAAGGCAATCCATTTAGAAACTATTCCATTAGCTAAAGAGCTGTCGTGGTGATTTGCAAGACATTCATGCTAGGAATTCCGGTATTTGAACCAAAGTCTTAGCTTGCATCATATCCACGTGACTAACATATAAGCAATAAGTAAATTCTGCTTTATGTCATCCTAATGTTTATAATAGGACTTGGGGGGATCGAAGAGGTAATTTACTAAGCTTTTTGCTTATATGTGGCACAAGGCTATATGAAAGGGGCACCCAATGAGACTCGAACTCACTCGTGTAGGTTTGCTAGTCGAGCTTGCTAGCCATTACACCACCAGAGGCGCCTCTTGGGGGGGGGTCGAAGAGACCAGTTCTCACGTCACACAGGCGGTCTTCATGGTGTTTTAGAGTAACCGGTATACTCCACGTTAAAGACACAATCTTTGCGATCTGCAGTTATATTTTTGGTGTTTCCATCAAGAATATGGTAGATTGTCCACTGGTTGAAAATAAAACTGCTCTGCTACTTTAAAAAACGTTTCCACAAATAATCTACAGGAGTATCTTTGAAAAAAAAACTTTCAAAAAAGGAATATTTTGTATTCTTAATAAGAATTCTTTTCTTCTTTTTTTTCATAAATTTTATAATCTTCTTTATAATGAGCTGAATATTGCAATTTGAAAAATTTGGATTTTTTTGACTTGAACTCGGAAATTTGTAACAACACTTAAAATACTTTCAACTCTTTGTAAAACCAAATTTTAATATTAACTTTAACAGAAAATTACTTCTCTTTTTCTAATTCTATAAAATAATTTTGCCTTTATTTTTTTAATCAATGATTTTTCTATCAACGAGGTCCATTCAAGAAAAGGAGGACGATTTTAAAAAAAAGAACAATAAATATCTTTTCACGTTTGTTTTCTATAAATGTAAATTTTGGATTGTCTGAAATTAATTTATGGTAAAATATATAGTTACCACACAAAATAGTTCTTCTTCGATGATATAAATTGGTGGCTCATCGATCAATTTAAACAGAGGTATCTCATCAAGATTTTGGTGGTTGAGAATTGCAAACCATGTGAAATTTATAGAATAATAGGTAATGTGTACGGAGAAGCAACCATAAATCGAAAAGCCCGTCCATGGATTGTAAACATACTAATTTTCCGATAGAGAGAAAGTTCCATGCACAGGGGTCCGTCAAGAAGTTTATGCTGTCAGTCTTCTAGGACAAGAAAAGATCCATCACAAATGATTTCCTTGAAAAAAGTCAAAACTGAAAACAATGCTTCCAATGGCCAACACTTTACATAAAATGTCCATTATTTATTTAATGACCTACATTTTTCCATATCTTCGCATGGTAACTATGTATTTAATATAAATAAATTTCTTTGCAGTTCTTTTTTTCTTTTATAAATCCATTTTAGAAATTTGATTTTTTTCTTTATCTTCCAGATGAGAAATCTCTTCCTCTGTAAATGTTTAATTGATGGTAATCAACCTAAAAGCTACTGGTAGGATCTATTAGATTAACGGTTCCTAACTAATGGTCCTCTAGGTACAACTATGGTTCTTTCCATACAACTTTTAAAATCATCTCTTCCTTGATGTTTATTTTAACATAAACAGTTTCACGAGAACTTTTCATATTGACTTCCTCCATGACTACATAAAATCCATTCAGTTGGAATTTCGATTAAATCCTGTCTTTTTAATCCCCTTATGCTTTATTCTAAATACCTCTGAATCATATTTAGTTTTGACTTACTCAAATTCCGACAGTCAACTATAATCATCGTGGAAAATCTTTCTCACCAGCTATATCTGATGGCCATTCACTGAAGTCTGAGTGATTTCAATTCTCTTCAAGTCTCATGGGGTCTTCTCAGTATTCTGGCCAATTCCAACAATGATATAATTTAGATTGTCTGGGGTTGATTCCTAACTCTTCCAGTCCCTTTACGAAGCCTTTGGGGATCGTTTCAAGCGCACCAATTACAATTGGTATTACAGTCACCTTCATGTTCCATAGTGTTTTCAGTTCTCTGGGAAGGTCTCTTCTTTCATTCTTCTTTGCCCAGTCGGCTGGGGGTGCTGTACAATACCCTAACTGCACCTCTGCACAGGGGTAAGACCCCCAACGAGTGTCCTGGATATGACACTAAACAATCTGGTGGTGAGGTCCCAGTAATACTGACGCTTTGGGGAATACGGAGCGCTTCTTCATTGCCATTGCTCCCAGGTCCACTCTGGCCCTGCGTGGTAGCACCTGATAGGGCCCTATCGATAGGTTAAATAAAACTAACGGCATACTTATGGAAGACTGACTTGTTTGATTAAACTGAATAGCTTGAAATAGAAATGTTTTTGACAATTAAACCGTACTTATATTTAAAATGCGTCCTTATGCTAAACTGAATAATTTCAAATAGAATTGTTTTTTGACATTGAAACTGTATTTACACTAAACTGAATTGTTTAATATATAACTGTTTTGACTTGTAACTGTGTGTAAACAAAATCTGTACTTATATTAACCTGAATTAGCTGAATTAGAACTGCTCGACTAAACTGAATAACTCGAAACAGAAATGTTTTTCACAATTAAACTGTACTTACATTTAAACTGTTTGCTAATGTTAAACTGAATTATTTGAAATTGAACTGTTTTTGACAATAAAACTGTCCTTACAACAAACTGAATTGTTATATATAACTGCTTGAATAGTTTGAAATATAAATATTTTTGACAATTAAACTGTGTACTCATGCTAAAGGTTTTTTTTAATGCAACTGATTATTTACATAAAAATGGATTTGGCTTTAAATAACCGACAAAGGTTGATATGTGATAAAATCCAACAAACCAAACCAAGCCAATCTTTTCATTCTCCTTGATTTTCACTTTGTACTTTGACGAACCAGCAAAGTCCACTGTTTTTTTTTTTTTTGTTTTTTAATAACAATCAATAGGTCTGGTCTTCTGACCGATATTAGGTGATTCATACATATCTAAAAAGCCCAGAGAATTTGATGCATCTCATTCTCCTGGAGGGATACAGGTTTGTGCATATACCGTTTTGTAGTTCGGTCAAATTACAATTTCTTGCTAAATTCACTGTGGATTACTTTCCCCACCCCGTCGTGTCTCGTGAATCTAGCAAACTAGTGCTAAAAGCGTGAAACTCTTTCTGCGCTAGTTCTTTGCGCTCGTTTATTTGATTATTCGATTCGTTTCTATCTCTACATAACCTACATTTGGTATTTTGTTGTGACTTATCTATTTTCGCACTAACATAGCGTGTCTTTAAGACATTATTTTGTGCAGCTTTTTGATGAGATACAGTATTTTCTCTTTAGGTTTCCCTTTTGTAGCCAATCCAAGTTTGGTAGTGTGATATTTCACTGGGATGACACTTGAAATATCCATATACTATTTTTTCCTCTTATTTCTTTTTTCTTGTCATTGTTGTTCAGTAGATGTTATCAATATATTTTCTGGTCGCTGTGATCAGTCTTCCTCTGCTTTTTTTTTATAATATCTTTTAGTCGTCATATCGAAGCATCAAAGCTGTCTTCAACATTAGTGCGTCCACTTCCGCCTTCTTTTTTTGACACATATATTCTGAATATGTTATCTCTAGAATGCAAGGACTTATGAATGGTCATTAGTTTTTTTATTCTCTGGTCCATTTAATGAAGTTCTTCCCGCGTCCCGAGCAAAAAGAGACCCGGGTATCTTACAAGGGAGCCAGCCCAGGTATTTATCCATTAGATGAGATTTCAGCTATTTAGTTTGGTTTCGTGTTGTTTTCTCGTTCTCCTGAGATACGTTTACTTAATTTTTCTTTCACTATTATTATTGTTATTATTAGTTAATAACTTCCCTGTATATTTATACAGGCCCCATATATAAACACATATACCTCACAGACACGCGCACACACACATGCGACGGAAGTCATTGTGGTGTAGTGGTCAACGTAAAGGACTGCGAAATTGTAATAAGCACATTCGATATTCTGTTGCGCTATAACTTTCACTTCTGAACATATATCACCTGGAAAGGCATGAAGTCTATATTCTATTCACTTATAGTTTATATAGTCCCACAACTATTATCTTAAAACGACAGCTTTTGCATGAAATATTCCTCGATATGAAACATATTTCACGACATGAAATATCCAAGTCAAACCACACACACACACACACACACACACACATATATATATATATATATATATATATATATATATATATATATATATATATATGTAGTCATTCACAGACAGATCTGTTTCGTTCTGTCAGAACTCATCAGTGTGGCAAGACATATTAGCTTCCTGTATCCGGGATCGAAACCTGGTTGACTCAAATACCAAGCCAAGTCTCTAACCCTTCAGCCACGAAAGGCCATTAGCTGCAAAGTAAATTTTAAAGGGTTATGAATCACTATTACTATTGTTTTCATACACCCATTCAACGGCTGCTGAGACCTCAATTCATATGTATGAAGAGGCTTGCAATAAACGCTAATGGCAACGCGATTACATCATTCACCAGAGAACTCAACCCCACGAGGGTAGGGGAGTATATATCTCTATAGTCATTCACAGACAGATCTTTTTCGTTTTATCAGAACTCATCAATGTGGCTAGACATATATATATATATATATATATATATAATCAACATCATGTCGTCCCGGTAGCACGGATATCCCTGAACCTCTCTCGCCACTTTTCCCTATCATTTATCGCCTCAGGCAGGTCTTCTGGACAACATCCTGTATCCTCACATAGTTGCTGAAGGTATGTTCGTGCTGATCGTCCTGCTTTTGCACGGCCATGTATGGGGGTCCACAAGAGTACATCACTTATGAGCTCGTCCCTGCTTCTACATCAGTGTCCTGCATGTCTGGTTCGTCTAACTTGAATAGTTTTCATGATAGGAGGCAGGTGGCCGTACAGTTGGTGTCTTGTGGGGTGTTGCCGCCAGGACTTGTTCAAGATTGCTCGCAGCATTCTTGTATAATTGCCGTCCAGCTTCTTCTCCAACCGTTATATATATATATATATATATATATATATATATATATATATATATCATAAACATCTCACACTGATTCTCTATCACCATTTGTCTTTACCATGCATCTCTTTCGGCAGGTCTTCTTTATAACATCGTACAGATCTGTATTAGACAAGTTATAGTTAGACGTCCAACACTTGCACCACGTTGCTATGAATGGGTACATAAGAAAACGTCGCTTATGAGTTCTTTCTTACTTTCCTCAAGTGTCCCATACGTCTTGATCGTCTAATTTGGATTGTTTTAAAATTAGAAGGTAAGTGGCTTAACTGGTGCTCTTTTGTGAGTTGTTGCTTCAAGTCTTTGTTCAATATAGCTCGTAGCAATTTTGTGCAATTCCCGTCTAGCTTTCTATTTAAACGATCAGACAGAGTCTACGTGGTGCATCCATATATTAGAACTGACACAACTGCAGCTTGAAAAAAGTTGCGTAATATTTTATCGGATAAGCCTTACATCCAATTACCTTTTTTTATTGGATAAGCCTAAATATATATATATATATATATATATATATATATATATATATAGCCACACTGAAGAGTTCTGATAGAACGAAACAGTCTGTCTGTGGATGACAATATAAACTCTCCCCCATGGGGGTTGAGTACTCTGGCCAAGAAATTGTCGGCCGCCGCTCGTATAATGCAAAGCTCTTCGAAAGAATTGAGCACTATGGTAGCCGATAGGGTATAAAAAATGTAAACAAACGGCTGCTGCTGCTGTTGCTAAATAAATACCTTAAAATTCCCTTAGCCAACATGGTCCCCTTGTCGCCCGAGAGGTCTGAGATTTAGTCTAACGTAATGTTGGATGGGTTTCGATCCCGACTTCGAGCGTCCTGCGTGTCTAGCCACACTGAAGAGTTCTGATAGAACGAAACAGTCAGTCTGTGGATGACAATATATATATATATATATATATATATATATATATATATATATATATATATATATATATATATATATATATATATATATATATATATATTGAGAGAGAGAAAGAGAGACAGAAATAGAGAGAAAGATATATGTGTCTACACTCACATATGTGCACCTTTGTGTCTTATTTAGTGCAAGAGACTTCGTTGTTGAAGAACAGTGATATTATAAAACCGACATGTTGGAGGGTTGCGTTTAGAGGTTTCATAACTTTCCCAAGAGGAATAGTCAACAGAGAATGCGATAGCCCAAATGAAGTTCGAAATAGCGCCGCTACTTTTAAAAGTAAACCATTCGGCGCCAAACCCAACGACTACAAGCAATTAAAAAAGCATATGCTTTAAGTTAAATTCAAAATACTACTTTATTTGCCTTGGTTAAGACTGATTAAACTTATCAACTCCACTAACAAATGAGCAGAATGAAGTATTTGTTTTCAGAAACTCATATGATCTTCTTTTAGATTTAAAATTATGGATATGGAAATTATAGAAATCGTTGTGTCAAGGTGGTAAAAGTTATTTAATAAGAACTGAACAAACAATATTATTTGACAATGAATACACAACGTATTTGTTCCAAAAGTATCAGTTTTAGAAAATTAGCAATAATTTGGAGTATTTTGAAATCCAGAAGAGATTACTGAAACTTGGCAAAAAGAGTGAACTGTGAGGAAAGACAGAGAGAAAGAGAAAGAGAGAGAGAGAGAGAGAGAGAGAGAGAGAGAGAGAGAGAGAGAGAAGAAAGGATTGAGAAATCAATTAAACATATACGTTGATTTTATTGAAAATATCTAATAAAAAAATGTATTTAAACACGCGATGTCCAAATGCAATTTTTTTTTATTCAAATTAGTAGATTATATAAGATATTTCCATAAAGCCTAATTT
>OY757919.1:7103385-7120885 GCA_963585895.1 Sepioteuthis lessoniana | reverse complement strand
AGGTTCTTTGCCCGTACACCTTCAAGGATTCTGCGGATGGTTAATATTTGTGAGGTCGTGGATCTATTTCTTCGGAAGCCATTTTGGTTTTTTCTAAGTATGTTGTCGATTTTGGGTTCTATTCGGTTTCGTAGTAGGGTATTAGGAAAGCTGCAGGGCTGGACGAAATTCCCCCGGAAGTATGGAAGACCAGACAATTCGACGACATACTGCTCCGACACTGCAACGCAGTATACAATCAAAATCCGATTGATAGATGGATTAAGGGATGTATACTCCCCTTCCCTAAAAAGGGGGACCTCGGATTAGCCAAAAACTACCGAGGCATAACACTTACATCCATACTAAATATATGTCAACTAATTGTGTGTATATGTATATATACGAGGATCATTTAATAAGTTTCCAGACTTTTTTCGTATGGGCACTTTTATTGATAGTACACACATGGACCTCTAGTCCCCTTCGAAGTAATCTCCTCTGCAAGGCACTTGTTGTACCGTTCCAACAACTTCTGAAAGGCCCCATAGATATCCACTTGTGTAAGCGTGTCAATGACCTTCGTCACAGCCTCTTTCATCTCCTCAATTGTCTCATAACAACATCCTCTGAGATTAGGGAATAACTAAAAGTCACAGGGAGCAAAGTCTGGACTATAGGGAGGCTGAGGAACTGTCTTGATGCCCATCTTGGTCAAATAGTCTGTGACAAGGATGGAGTTGTGGACTGGTGTATTGTCCTGGTGGAAATGCCACTGGCCCAATTTGAAGAGTGTTGGCCTCTTCCGACGGAATCTCTTCTTGAACTCCCTTAAAATCTCAACATCGTAACCCTAACCTTAATCTTAACCCTTTGACCAATCGACTCTGGTCTATTGACTTCGTTAATCCTCCCACACCTCTCATCATCCCTCAGAGACTCCCTGCCTTTCTTGAATCTCTTATGCCACTCAGAAACAGATGCTCAATTCATGCAAGATGGTCCAAAAGCAGTCTAAAGCATTACATACGTCACCAGCTGTGACAATCAGGCTTTAGTAGGGTGTATTCCAATTGCTGCTGTAGCTGTTCATTTGAACTTGAAATCATAAAAATTGGTCAGTCATCTCAAAAGATATATAGCAATAACATACTGAAATTTCATGAGTCTATTACGATTTTAAATGCCCTTACAAAAAGTCTGGAACCTTATTTAATTCTCTCCCATATATATGTATGAATATATATATATATATATATATATATATATATATATATATATATATGTTGCATTGTCATCTGCTGATTCATGCTGAAATACACATATATATACTGGATACATACCGACGCATTTATAACAGACGCATGATAAACGACAGATGCAAGAATAAAGGACGCAAGAGGGAAAACGCAGGAAGACTTCTTTACAATTATATTTACCTCTCACTTTATTGCAAGGGTTCGAAAGGGTTGTTGAAGGGTTACATGTGAGAGCGTGCTGGAGACCGAACATAAACTTCATATTTTGACCCCACTGTTATGACCGTCACGTTGTGTCTTTTTTGTTCTCTTAGATGCTCAACCAGAGGTCTTGGGGTCCACTCCATCGGGGCTTTTCCGAGGGCCCCCTCGGTCGGGTGTAATCTCCCCTACCACATCTGGTCTCTAGCTGTCTGGAATTCTGCTGGCAACTGCATCGGGGGTTTCCGAGGTCCCCCGAGGTCGGGTGTGGCCTTCCCTACCACATCTCGTCTCTAACCCTCTGGGAGTCTGCTGGCAACTGCTTTGGCACCCCAAACTGAACTGAGTTAAATAATAACTCAACGCCCACACGATCGCCTACTGGATCTTTGAAATCGAATGTTTAATCGTCATCAAGCGGAAATAACTGTCATGCAGTTCAGAGGTTACTCTCTTCCGGTGCATGACTGTAATGGCAGAATGGGACCTTCACCTTTTCCCATATCATAAGCCTTAATCCGCCCACGCGATCTCTTTCGATTACTGGCCGTTGGAATGTGTCACTTCCTTCCGGTGTATCACCTTGGAATAGTATTTTGGGCTTGGTCGAGGGTCAAAATATAACATACATATATATATATATATATATATATATATATATATATATATATATATATATATATATATATTAGGTGAGTGTGTCTGTATGTCTGTGTCAAGTGTGAATTTGTAGATAGGATGGGAGGAATTTCAAAGAAATCTTTTAATATCATTCCTAAGTACGGAATAATGTTTGCAGAATTAAATTAAACTAGTAAAACATTTGCAATAAAATGAATTCTCGATTTTAAACAGTTTCTCGAAAAATAGATTAAAATGTAATCTAATATGTGATTGCCCAGACTTTCTTGTATTGGATTTTCTATCCTTTAATGCGTATTTTACTATGTCTTGTTTAAAAATGTTATTGTCGTTGAATTATTCGAAAGAATTCGCTTTGACAAAAGTCAATAGTTTAAATGTCATTAGTAGAAAATAGAAAATGTGGTTTGTCTGGAAATAGTACAATGCTGTCACAGATAAGTTTTAGAATGAGCTTCTTATTAAAAACCGCATGACAAGATCGTCTACCACTTAAAAAAGAATCTCTTCATCCAATATTATCAACGTCATGAACCAATCTGAACTTAAACTGTAAGTCTAAAAGTTCGTTTGATGAGATAACTGGATTTCCTTGATTAAACATATACACTTATATCTTTTGTCTGTGATCTACTGTCCCGTTTTTTCTACCTAATCTAAAAGGTGTAGTATCTACCGACGAAACGATACAAGGACAGTTTTATAAAAAAAAAATCTTGTTGCCTATGACTTTGACCATGGCCATTGACACACCGAGTGTCGTTTAGAGTATCACCATCAATATGCAGTCTCCTGCTTCGACACCTGTACAGTCAACCTCAAAGACAGGAGGCACATGAGAAAAACCGGCTACCCTCGTTCTAAATCTTCTGCTGCAGCTCTGTGGCTGCATTACCTGTCCCTTTTTGGTCAGGTCAGCTGAGAGCGTTCCTGCAATAAACATGGCCTCTTGTCTTGTTAATTTAATTTTATTTTCATGATAACTGTAGTGACCTAACCGTTTGCTCGCACTTTTGATGGGGCTTAGAATCTGCTGATTGCGTCCTCTGCATAAAAATAAGACACGCCTACAAAAAATATGGTGACGTGTGTATGACACTAAACTGCATTAAGTGTATTCAATGGCTGTTGAAAACGTGGAGTGACTCTTTATTGCTATTTTTCTCATTTCTAGTCTTATCTGTTTTAGGACTTCATTTACCTTAAATATATCAGCTTGAGAAATATTTGTATTAGATGGTAATACAAGAAACCATATTTCAGTTAAATAGCTATAGTAATTATAATCCATAAAATTTTGTGGAAATTCATAGAATTGGTTAGGAAGTGTTTGTTTAAAACACACACACAAACACAAACAAAAACACCCCCCCACATATATATATATATATATATATATATATATATATATATATATATATATGAATAGTTGTGATACCCCAACACAGTCTGTCTGTGGATATACTCCCCCACGTGGGTTAAACACTCTCTAGGAGAAATTTGTCCGCTGGCACATACGCATAAATGCAATAGCTCTTCTCATGAATTGAGCACTCCAGGTAGCCGATAACGTACACATAAAAAGATTTACGTTAAAAAATCCCTTCGCTTACGCTGAGAATGGTCATGGCACTGGTGTAAGATATCCGACTGACATAAAAGCATCTCGGGTATTTAGTCACACTTCAATGTGATATTCTGCAAGAGGATAATATATATATATATATATATATATATATATATATATATATATATATATATATATATATATATATATATGTCACTTGGGAACGGTGTGAATCTAATAAGTTTCCAAACAGCAATGGGTAAATATATTGGGCTCTTTAACTTTGAAAAAGCTGCCGGTCTACGAGAAGGAATACTCTGAATTTATAAACGTCGCTTACAAAATTGACCTCATCTCAAATTCTTCTTATACGGAGGGGTTAGAAAATACAGTTAATTAAGAGATTCAACAAATGAAATGGGATTTCAATCTAAGTTTGAATTTTAGCTTGTTTAATTCATCATCGGGAAGTCTTTAAAATTTGTTTTATTTGTTTGTTTGTTTTTTAATGAAACACGTTTTTTATTTCTTTTTATTGTTTGTTTTCTATTTTTTCTTTTCTTTTTTTCTCATTTTCGTTTTGGCTTCTTGAGCAAATCTACTTAATAGATTTTTAAGAGGAACATTTGAACGTGTTTAATTATGAATTCAAAGTCGTCATATAGATTTCTCTCTGGATTCTTATCATTACAGAACGCATTAAATTTCACTGAAATTTGAATTACACCAAGTGGTTTATAAACCAAAATTATAGAAGATCACATATAAAGAAAACTGTCAAACAAAGAAAGATTTGAATGAACATAAACTTTGACACTGTTTAATCATATTTTTAAAAATATTTTTTGAATTAAAATTGTCTGTTTGTAATTAAGATAAAGAATCAAACTCTGATACAATTACAATTTAATGTAAATGTTTAATCTTTACTCGATATCACTTATCTGGAGAATTAAAAACAAAACAGCAAGCACAGTTTATTCAGTATGCTTGTAGGAGAAATAGCAATTTATTTGCATTTGTAAAAAAAGGTTATTATTTTAAAAATGAACGTGTTCTGGGGTGTGGTGTTATATATATATATATATATGTATATATATATATATAAAGAGAGAGAGAGAGAGACAGACAGACAGACAGACAGACAGACAGAGACAAAGACAGATTGTACCGGGAAAAATAATTTAATACTTTTCTTTTGGGATAATTGAGTTTAAACAAATTCGCTCTCTCTCTCTCTCTCTCTCTCTCTCTCCCCCTCTCCATATATATATATAAAAATATACATATTTGATTGAACATATTAGACATTTTTTGTCTACAAATTTTTTGTTAATCCTTTCGAATTGCCGTATTGATCTTATGATATTCGACGGGAATTGGTTGTTAAATCTTCCATAATTGGTTACTTCCCAAGTACTTACAGTCCAAATTTGGGCCATTATCAGGTGAGGATGTATTACAAAGGTGATATAACTTTTGTATGTACATTACAACTTTGTAAGAAGAGTGTTTGTACTGTCGTATGGTGTAGCGTTTACTTTTCGAATTTGTTTCTATAAATAGCGTCAGTAGCTAAAGACATTTAAGTACATTAACTGTGGTTTAAAACTTAATTCTTTTAAGTTTAGGTTGTATGTTCATAATATAGATTTATACTCTTAACGTTAGTAGGAACATTTTAGGCAATTAATTGCTTTAAACATATTTTTCCATTATTAGAAGCTTATACAAAGCTAAGTCGATTTAGAATCGAATATGTAAAAAGATCTGCAATGTTTGATGTCATTCTTGACTCTAACTTTCAGATACAATAAGCAGATTCCTCATTACATTGATGTCGGTATTTTGTAGAATTATTAGCTTTTATATTAACTTTTGATAACCAGAATTTCACTTTTTTTTGTATATTTGTACTTTTAAACTTCCATCGTTGATTTTACATCACTTATGTTATCCCTCACAGTCCAGATGCTAGTTCATTAGAACAGAAACGCCGTATGCCCTTTGCTCCACAATAAATATCTCCTACTTGGATTACCTTGTTATCAATTTTTCTCGGTATTGATTATACTCCATTATTTACATCCCTTAACCTTTGATATAGTTAAAGTGCGTATAATACAGTGGGAGGATAGTAAAGGAAAAGAAAACATAAAAACTGAAAATTATGTAGATATCTTGGAGCGGTCGTATCGATACTGCTGTTTGGATGCACTACTTGGACGCTAACTAAACGGCTGGGGAAGAAGCTAGACGGCAATTACACAAGAATTATGCGAGCAATATTGAACAAGTCCTGGCGGCAACACACCACAAGGCACCAACTATACGGCCACCTACCTCCTATCACGAAAACTATCCAAGTTAGAGGAACCAGACATGCAGGACATGAGCTCAAAAGTGATATACTCCTATGGACCCCCACATATGGCCGAGCAAAAGACGGACGACCAGCACGAACATACATTCAGCAGCTATGTGAAGAAAAGGGATGTAGCCCTGAAGACCTGCCACAGGCGATGAACGATAGGGAAAAGTGGCGAGAGAGGGTCAGGGAAATCCGTGCTGGCGGCACGACATGATGATGATGATTTATATAATATCGACCATAAGTTAAGGAACAGAACATCAAATATTCTAATGATTTTTTACTTGAAAACCTTTGCATGTAAGTAAAGTTAGCGACCATAGTCGAGGGTGACCCGAAGGCTCCCTTTTCGATAGCTACTACACCAAGGTGTAGGGGAGGGCGCTACTCCATTCCCAGGATTGCTCCACTTTACCCTTCAACCGTACCTTATAATGCTGAGTCTTAAGCAAGGTGGTATCAAGTTCCATTTTTAAAGTCTTTGGTATGACTCGACCTGGGATTGAACCCAGGTCTCCCGGGCCATTGGCGAACACTCTAACCGCTGGGCCAATGTCCCGGTTTTCCCAAAATATTCTTGGAACATTAATGTATTTATTACATATAAAGTTTTCTAAATTACCTTGTAAAGTAAATTAATAGTGAACTAAAAAATCAAAAATATACATTTTCTCATTGTCAAACGCTGTTGAAATATATTAATTTACATTATTTTTTAAACAACTTGATTACTAATTTTGATTTATAATGAGCTGTCATACATCGTTGGATGGAGGCGAATGCACGTAATTGTTTAACTCGAGAAGAATTTAAAAAAACTCATTTTTGCAAATCATGAGAAGGCAAATCGTATACTGAAATTGCTGGTATCGTACGAAGGCAAAAAAACATTATTTATTGTGTAATCAGTAGATATAAAGCTGACAAGACATTTGAACCGAAACCGAGAAGTGGCAGGCCTCCTATGACTATGGAACTGGAAAATCGTACGATTGTTAAAATGTTTTTAAAGACCGTTTCGTGACAGCAACGTCCATTTCTCTTGTATTTTGTAAACAAACCGGAAACCCAATCCCTATAAAAACTGTTTCTAGTAGTAGGTTAAATAAGGAAAAATTAGTGGCACAGGTTCCATTTCGCTAACCACTGATTTCAAAGAAAAATCAAGAGCTTAATCTTGGTTTCGCCACAGGGCATATCAGAGAAAGAGAAACAATGGAATAGGGTCCACTTTAGTGATGAATCTGAATTCAACTCGTTTGCATCTGATGATTAGAGGTTTGTAAGACGTAAAAATGAAATTTGGAGGGGGGCGTAATAATGTGGGGGAGGATTTCTTCAGCAGGAGTAGGACCCATTTCACGGTAGTATTAATGCCAGTGTTTATAAAGAAATTCTTCGTCAGCATGCACCTCCTCATTAATACAAAGGGTCAGGTGAAATACAATATTCATGCGAGACAACAGGCCTTGCCACAAAGCTAAAACTGTGATAAGTTTTTTTGAAGGGGGACGAATCGCTGTTATGAAGTTGTCACCTCAAAGCCCAAATATAAATCCTATAGAGAATTTATGGAAAATCATAGGAGATAAATCTCAGGAGAGAAATCATTAAAATGTTGATGATTTATGGGGCTTTCTGAAAGATGAATGGGAAAGTATCACTAACACCTTTTATAAGGGGTTAACTGGCTCATGTTGGTGAAGATGCAATGAGGTAATCCAATACAAACAGAAATTTAGTAAATATTCAACTTTTCTGTAGTTATATATTGATCGAACAAGGATCTATGGTGCGTTCCTTAAGTTTTGACCAGGGCAAAATGTATATTTTTGTTTTTCAGTTGACTATTAATTTACTGTAAAATAAAATTTGAAAACTTTATATGTGATAGATACGTATATGCTATATATGTCTATATATATTTTGGGAAAATTTCATATACGTACATGCAATTTTTTCTCGTAAAAAGCATTTATATATTTGGGTTTGTTCCGTTCCTTAAGTTATGGCCGCTACTATATATATATATATATATATATATATATATATATATATATATATATATATATATATGAGCACGTGCGTTGATTTTTTGCGCAGAATCTAGTAAATTTCTTTCTTTTTATCATCTGGGAAATAACAGTGAAAAGAAACAGTGAAATATTCGTCATCTCTCATTTATTCTCTATGAAGATCAGCACCGTCACGGAATAGCGGGGAAAAATAATGTTGGAACCATTATTAATTGCTTTTAGATGCGCTGATTCTAACATAACATTTTTTCTACATCGAATTTTCCGCTAAAACGTTCCTCCCTGAAAAAAAAAAATAGAAAAAAAAAAAAAGAAAGGAAATGACAAAAACTGAACAATTATTTTCTGTAAATATTTTCTGTTCTAAGCAGATTGTTTCCAATATAGAAGAACTTATTTGCTGAAACAGAAAATAACTAATGACTTACTGCCCCTAATATTTCTATGTAGACTCCCTTATCTTTAGTTTTGTGAGTACAAATATAGAAACATACACGTCTTCAATTCACTGTTTCCCTCTGTCTGTATTTCAGATAAATAGATAGAAAGGACTTTATTAAAATATTGTGTCATTCTTTTATGAATTTTGAATGAAATATATACTTCGCTTCAAATGAAATTATCTCTCTGTCACTCAATCTGTCGAGTTTCATTTCTCTGAAGATATAGTTATCAATTATAGTATTATCACTCTATCAACTTATTGATATTCTTATCTATTTATCAACTTGTTTATTTATTTACCCAAATCTTTAGAGGTTTCGCAAAGCCAATACAAAACCATCTGCTGCTGCTGTTGCTAAATAAATACCTTAAAAATTCCCGTGGTCCGCTTGTTGGCCGAGAGGTCTGAGACTTAGTCTAACGTAAAGTTGGACGGGTTTCGATCCCGGCTTCGAGCGTTCTGCGTGTCTAGCCACACTGAAGAGTTCTGACAGAACAAAACATTCTGTCTGTGGATGACAATATATATATATATATATATATATATATATATATATATATATATACGTGTGTCTGTGTGTCGCTTTGATTAGCGATCATTTGACAAGTATAAAAACCTGTTATGAGCATTATATAGACGATTCTATATTACATACGTATGTTACATGAAGCATGAATAAAATCACCAGAACAATCTTGAAGCTGTTGTAGTCAAGACACCACGTGGCGGCCGTTCTCATGAGGGCAGTAATATCCTATTCAAAAGTTGGACTTATTTAGGGATTTGTCATAATCCCTCATTGGAATTGTGTCTCTCCTCCTCCTGCTCCTCTTGAAATGGCCCGCAGGATTTTTTTAATTCAAGAATTCCAGACGACTATTTTTCCTTTGAAAAGTGGAATACAATACATTAAAAACTGTTTTTAAGTGTTCTATATAGATCGTCTGGTAAATGAAGCTTCGAATAAGCTTGTCGTATATTCTTTAAAGGAACAAGAGAGGTGGTATCTCCTTATTTTGAAGTTTCAGTTTTGGAGCACTGGGAAATAAGATGTAACTGTCACGTGATAGCTCACGGAGACGAAGAGGTAAGAATGATACTATCCTCCAGTGTTGCTATTAGCACTATCTAGCAGTCAAAAAGTGACCGTTAAAAGAGAATGTGGGTCACAGAGGAGATAGACCAGATGTTCGCACTTAGTGACCTCAGGTCGCCGGACATCGGAAGGGGAAAGAGAGAGAAGTCAAATGATTGGCGGGGACCCCAAACGGAAGTGGGGTTCCCTTCCCCTCAGCCGAAGTAAAGGACAAAAAAGTCAGTTTTTGAGCAAGGCTCGTGGCAGACGGACCATAGCCCTTTTACTCTGGGCTGAAGACAAAAAGATTAACTGAGACACGAGAGACCCGAGTCCCTCAAGCCAGTACTAAAAACAGAACAAAGTCTAGTAGCCCGTGAAAGAAGAAAATTCTCCAGTGGAACCCCGTCAAAAAATAAGATAAGTAACTTTGGGGACATTTTTCCTTTATACTCAAATTTCGTTTACCACACTCTCTCTCTCTCAATTTGAAGAAGGATAAAAACCAAGAAAAGACATTCATATTCATGGACTATCCAATTATATGTTTTGACACTTTGAACGTATATATATAACCGTAGTAAAGAACCTATGTATTTTCATTTTACCATGTGGTCTATGTTGTTATTTCATGCTTTCCTTTCAGCTTCTATTCGCCTTATGTTATCTTGCTTATAACTGTCCTATTAATTCCTAAAGTATCACACGGGAAACCGGAGTTGCCGACTACTACAATATTAATATTATTACAACTAAAACCTATAGGCTCATTATCTTCCATTGTCTCGGGGAAGGAAGAAAGCTGCCTGGTGGGTGTGTGATAGTGTGAAATTTGGAACCCCTTGCCAGCGGCGGTCAGTCTGGTCCTAAATTATTCACTCACGTAATATGCCAGTTCTTATCTGCCTGAGAGAAGAACTCTGAACAGGACTTATTCTGTAGGGGATCAAGTGCCAACCTGCCCCGTCTTCACACGTGCGAAAATAAAGTCCCGTTTAGGGATTTTAGTCGATTTGCCGTCACATAACCATTCAAAGTCATTAATACCAGGTTTACTCAGATGTCCATGTCCCATTTTTGGATCAAATTGATCAGCTTTCAAAGTATTCCTATGCTTGTTTGGGTTTAATGGAATATCATCCTTTTTAGATTAATTAACGACAAATTTTCTTTATATTTGTTATCAAATATTTATAATTTGGTTTTGTTGGGTTTTATGGCATATCAACCATTGTAGTTTCATAATGCCAAATGCTATATATATATATATATATATATATATATATATATATATATATATATATATATATCAGTGCTAAGTGAAGGTATATCAAGTACCATCTTTTGAGTCTTTGATATGACTCGACCAGGGATTGAACCCAGGTCTTTCGAGCCATTAGCAAACATTCTACCCACTAGTACAATAGTTTCAAGTATCTCGTGTTAATACTTACAATTCTATTCAACATCATTCATTCATTTAATCACAATTAATTGGTTCCAAGCATTGGTCTCTATCATTAAAAAATTAATTAGCCAGTCATTTGTTTACACACAGGTAAATTATCAGTTCTATTTCTAACAATTCAATCTAACGGAAGTCATTTGTTTGGACACAGATTCAATGTCAATCAGTTTTATTTTACCCATAGATAAGGCCCTAAAAGGTGCTTCCACTCCAAGTAAGAGTAAACCTGTGAACAATGGCAACGATAAGTCACTCTACATTCTTCAAAGCTCTAGGACTGGAGCCTTTCCATCTGATTTTATAGTGTCATGTACAGGACACTCATTAGGGGTCTTACTCCTTTGCAGAGGTGCAGTCGGTGTATTCTAGTCTCCCAGGAAACTGGGCAGGTAATTCATTTTTATAAGATACGAATACTTGATACGAATACTTGATATGATATAACTGTGAGCCAAAAAAATCTTAAAAACCAACTATAATACAGTATAATTAAAAACATTTAATGTACACAATTCCTTGACTTATAATAAAAAAATAAATCATAATGGGTTAACATAGGCTAGAATCAATGAATCCTTCAAACATATTGCACTAAAAGTCAGGAACCGAAAATATGAATGTGAGGCAATTCCAGCACTTGTGGAATATAATAAAACAGAAAGTATAAAAACAACTATAGGAGTCTCCGTGGCGTAGTTGCTGAATTGCTGGACTACGGCGTCGTAATAAGTTTGATCTCCAGTCTCTCACTTACTTTCACTTTCGGACTGTACGATAGAAATTTCTGAAATCCCTTATACCCCATCTTTGTATAATTAGATTCACTACTTTTCTTCTTCAAGGATGGCTTAGGTATTAGAAAAACCATGAAGGCTGATAAGCCAATGAACAAAGAAGTCAAACGAAACAAAATCGATGAACATCCGACTGGACAAAATCGAGAGACTCATACTCTCATTCCAGATTATTGGGTTATCAATTAAATCTCTCTCTCTCTCTCTCTCTATATATATATATATATATATATATATATATATATATATGTATATGTGTGTGTGTGTGTGTGTGTGTGTGTGTGTGTGTGTGTGTTTCTTTCAGGAGGCCTTCCTGTCTGCAATCTAGTAGCATTTCCTTCCCCCATCTCATATATATATATATATATATATATATATATATATATATATATATATATATACATATATATATATATATATATATATATGGGGGGTGACTATATTCGTTATTTCTGGTTTGCTTTGTTATTAAGAGAATTTACGTTAAACAAACAGCAAAGAATTTGTTTTTGATGCTACTGCAACAGCTGGTGTAGCCTTCTTTTAAGATATATCCGGATTTGACGTATTTTTGTTCATTAATTCTAACATAAAAGATAAAAGAAACATTTTCAGCATCTTTATTTTCAGAAATAAAAAAATACCTTTGAAACGCAACCAAACAGCCTAAGTAGAAGGTATTATGTATGAACTAATGTATCATCAAAGGTCAGGACGTTACTTTCTGAACGATCTATAAGGAACGTAAAAAATAGTAAATTGGAACTGTAAACTTTGCTAGTATCTAAAGTTTTAAGACTATATTATGTAATATTATGGGAGGGTTCTTAAAGTTTGTCACTTGATCTCGATGGTGTTAGAACGACAAACAATTTAGTTACAAAAACCACTCACGTTAATACCATTTTATTATATATTTTTTTAACTGGTCTAACAAAAATTTCAGTCGCTTTGCTTGATGTTAGAAGAAAGGAGGCTTTTTTTATATTGAAGTTTTACCGAACTCATCGATAAAAGAGGAACGGTTTGATTTAAAACCTGACTACTTGACTTCAGTCCTTGAAATCTCATTTTCAACTGACTTTTAGAGTCTATCTCTCCCAATATAAAACGTGACATTCTCTTGCCAATAAACCAACGCCTACAGCATTTCTAATTTCCCAGATTTTAGCATCTATCATGGTCCATATAAATTGTGCCTCTTTAAATGCTTCATACTTCTACTGTTTTATGGAGTCCCTAGCAACATAAATGTCACCGGAAATGGATCTATTGACCCGAATTAAAATTCTTAACAATCAGCTTGCAATTTACTTAACCTGGATAAAGGTAAGAACCGAAATAATCCCTCTGTTAAGAGTAAAAAGTAGTGCAGACTGGGTTCTTTTATATTAGTATGGCAACCAAAAAAGGAGAATGAAAACTATGAATTCACGTTTGCAGTATTCGGCTTGAAAATGTATTTTCCTTCTCACAATGGAGAATTTTGAATAAATACAGAAACCTGAAATGATGGATTCTGAAAAAAGAGAGGGTCACCAAGTCACAGTTAACATCAAAATAACTATTAATACTGTTTCTCATAATTCACGGGATGATAAGTCTGGTACATTCAAGTTTAAAATTCATCTGCACAGTTTAACTAGTTTCACCATCTCGATAAAGAAACGATTGATGAAGTTGATATGTATTAAAAAAAAGCCCATTAAAAATATTTATATCACACTGGTTCTGCTTGTGAAACCGTAAAAGATGCAAATAAAACTCTTTCGTTAGAGAGGTTTATTACATATTACACTATCGAACACAACTGAATTTACTTGTAAAAACGTCACGCTAATTGAAGCGTGAACATCTACAGTCGTTCGAATTGTTTTTTGTTTGGTATGTAAGATACTTTAAAAAAGTTAACATCAAAATTAGCAACTTTTTTTTTATCATTACTTATTAAACTGACTGAACTTGAAAAGAAAAAGACAAATTAAAATGTTTCATAAAATAGCTAAGATAATGTTATAGTATACCGATTATTTTAAGATTCATCAAACTGCTGATTAAGAGTTTTCATATGTTACTCATATATTAGTCACCTCAGGTTGTGTAAAGATTAACACGCTAGACTCACAAACCTACAGATGGGAGTTCTAGTTTCATTAGGTGCCTCATCTGTGCTACATCTAAGCAAAAAGCTAAGTAAATTATTATTTGATGGAGTCTCGGGAGGTGCAAAGGTTTGCAAGGTTGACTAGCAAACCTTTAAGAGTGCGTTCGAGTCTGACTGGGTACACCATTTGGTCACACCTAAGAAAAATGCTTAGAAATTTCTGTGACACCGTGGGTGGAAATTTACTAAGCTTTTTACTTAGATGTAGCACAAGGCCATATGAAAGGGGCACCCAATGAGACTGTGACACCGTGGGTGGTGTAAAGAATAACAATGTAGACTCACAAACCTACAGATGTGAGTTCGAATTTCATTAGGTGCCTCAACTATACGACCTTGTGCTACATCTAACCAAGAAGCTTTGTAAATTATTATTTTATGGAGTTTCGGGAGGTGTGATGGTTTGCAAGGTTGACTTGCAAACCTTTACAAGTGGGTTCGAGTCTCACTGGTATAGCATTTGGTCACACCTAAGGAAAACGCTTAGAAATTCCTGTGACACCTCCGGTGGTGTAAAGGTTAGAAAGTTAGAGAGGAAAACATTCACGAATGAGTTCAAGTCTCATTGGGTGTCCCATGCACTTGACCTTGTACCACATCCTAACAAAACGCCAAGTAAATTACTGTGGGCACCTCAGTTGGTGTAATGGTTAGCAAACTAGACTAGAAAAATTTCACGAATAATTTCTAGTCTCCAGTAATAAAATACAAAGTATTCTTGATATTATCAAGAATACTTTGTATTTTATTGACTTAGACTATGACATCGGTACATGTATCATCATCATCGTCACCATTATCATCATCAGTACGTGTACGTATTCACTTGACTCTCTCTCTCGATCTGTTCCTACTGGCATTAGTTTTTGGCAAGTCTTCTTGTTAATATGTATTGTTTGCACTGAGTTAATGAATGCCCGTTTTTACTGATTGGGCAACACTGCTGTATCTTTGTGTTGGAGTTTAAAGAAGAATGTCATTTATTAGGTATTTCTTATTTCACTGCGAGTCCCCAGCATGTCTTTTTCCTGTGAGGCTTGAATGGTGCATGAAAATGAAGGTTAATGGTCGTATATATCTGCTCTTTTGAAGCGTTCTCTAAGTAGGGTTTGTTCAAAACAACCAGCACACTATGCTTTTGTATCCGTTTTCTTGCGTTTTCCTAATGCGTTACTTTTACATCTAAATGGTGCAAACATTTTATAGTACTAACAAAGTTACAACTTAGAAGAACCTCTGTTTTATCTAATCAAATCGATCAGATATCTATATGGTCGATAACCTATCAATAACAGTCCATAGGGCAATTCATCTATGAATAGCTACATATCTGAAGCCTGAGAAGATGATTTCAAAGCGATTATGTGCCTGCTGAATAATTTCCTTTAGAAACGTCGATGTTTTGATTTTAACGAACGACGGATGCAAGCGCATATAAGAACACAAATTTTACATCAAATGTTCACGATATATAAATACGACGACTATCATTTCAAAGAGAAATCTAAATTTTATAGGTAGTGCGCATGCAGTGGCAATAACTCTACTGTAGTTACATGTGACCACATATAATTCCAGTGAGTAAGTTGCTGATTGATCTTATTCTTCTCTCTTTCAACTCGCCATCAAACGACTATTCCGCTCATATCTGCAATGGGTCTAGTATGCTAAATATGAGAACGCGTTCTTATGTTTCATATTTATACTTTTGTTTTCTTTGTTTTGTTTTTGTTTTTGTTTTTTTCCCTTCCTTTGAGATTTTAGCAAGTCTACAGATGACAAGAAATTGGTTTATTGTTATTCCGTAATACATTTCCACGAAACATTTTGATGTTGCCTATTATGTTGTTTTGTAAATATTTACATTTATTGTTATGAACTCATTTATTGATTAATCCTATTTACATAGCATATTTTTAGCTGCGTTTGTGGAAATTTCTTTGTTACAGTCAGTTTTGGCGCAAAGAGAGAAGCACGGAGATTATGCAGGGAGAGTTTTGAATTGCTTTAACATAATATACAGAAAGACAGAGACTTCTAACAGCAAAGAGCTTTCAAAATTTTACCTCTTTTTCAAAACTTTAAAAGCTGCCGATAAGAAGAACGATAAAATTATAGCAAAAATACATTTACAATATTCCTGTCATGGGGTTTGCTAAAAACTGCAGAAAATGGAAATATAAAACAGATGTTTTTTTTGCGGGGGGTCGGGAGAAAGGGTTTCGAAAAATTAGTAAATAGTATTTGAGGTACTTGATTAAGTTTTATTGATAACAAGAGAGAATGAAGTAAAGGCAAGTTTGAAGATAAACAAAAAAATTGAATGTGTAATTCACATTTCTTAAATCTCCAGAAGTAGAGAGTATTGCCATCAAAAACAGTTTAGTGGTTTGGATTTTATGTCATATCAACCCTTGTAAGTCATTTAACGCCAAATTCTGTCTGCCTGTCTCTCTCTTTCTCTCTCTATATATATTCAACCAAAGATTTCAAAACGAATATTTTGGTAGGTAAAATTTTCTATTAACTGGATTTCATTTGTTTGCACAAGATTACTCAGTTTTAAGTCGTCATGTTTTTGGGCCAACTCTGTCTCTCTCAAGAAGGACAGAACGTCATCTATTTTGACGTTCTCGAACAGATCGGTTAAGCTATTTACTTTGAAAAATCGCTTTCTGATAACAGTGAATGTTCTGCATTCTATAAGAATGTGTTTAACCGTGCAAGTTGTCTGACAGGTCAAACGCTGTGGTAGTGGTTCCTGTTTTAGAATGAAAAAGTGAGTAAGCCTTATATGACCAATTTGCAATCGGGATATAACGTCCTGTTCAATTCTTGATTTTCTTAATGCCTATCTCCACTCTTCTAAGGTTGGCTGAATTTGGAAGAGTTTATTATGGATGTTATTGCTTCATTGTTGTTGCCATTTTATGTGATGGAATTTATTAATTGTTGGTTTCAGGTCAGTATAAGGAATCCTGTATTTATCGGGGTCAGGTCTAAGGCCGATTTGGCTGTCGAGTCTGCTCTTTCATTCCATCTCACTTTAATGTGGCTTGGGGTCCAGCATATAATTATTTCTTTTCTATTTGACGTCAAGTTTAATCTACACAACAGTTTAATGATAAGAGGGTTCTGAATATGTTTATTTCTTAATGATTACAAGACAGAGCGTGAGTCTGAACATATTATAAATTACTTATGTTTACTCTTCGAGACGAAGTTGAGAGCTAAGTCGATTGCACTAGCTTCTGCTGTGAAGATAGAACTTTCCATTGGAAAAGCTTTCTTAAGAACTGCTTAGTGTTATACCCAGGACACTTTGCAGTGGAAAAGTTAGGTTAGATTATTTTGTTTAACGGCATATCAACTCTTTATAGTTATTTAATACTAAATGAATAGTTGATAAAAACTAACGATCTAGAACAGTTTTGCAGGTAGCTGACATTTAAATTTACTTATCTGTGGATTGGCTAAAAAGTTGATTGATCAAACTACT
>OY757919.1:7005885-7098385 GCA_963585895.1 Sepioteuthis lessoniana | reverse complement strand
CACACACCCACCAGGCCGCTGAACTTCTTTCCCTTAGATAATAGAAGAATACGGGCCTATAGGTCTTAGTTGTAATAATATTAATGTTGCTGTAGTGGTAGTCGGTAACTCCGGTTTTCCGTGTGATACTTTAGGAATTAATAGGACAGTTCTAAGCAAGATAATGTAAGGCGAATAGAAGCTGAAAGGAAAGCATGGAATAATAACATAGACCACATGGTAAAATGAAAATACATAGGTTCTTTACTACGGTTATATATATATATACGTTCAAAATGTCAAAGATATATAATAGGATAGTCCATGAATATAAATGTCTTTTCCTGGCTTTTATCCTTTTCCAAATTGAGAGAGAGTGGTAAACAAAATTTGGGTGTAAAGGAAAAATGTCCCAAAGTTACTTATCTTATTTTTTTGACGGGGTTCCACTGGAGAATTTCTCTTCTTTCACGGGCTAATAGACTTTGTACTGTTTTTAATGCTGGCTTGAGAGACTCAGGTCTCTCATGTCTCAGTCTTTTGTCTTTAGCCCGGAGTGAAATGGCTATCGTCCGTCTGCCACGGGACTTGCTCAAAAACTACCTTTTTTTGTGTTTACTTCCGTTGAGGGGAAGGGAACCCCACTTCCGTTTGGGGTCCCCCCACCAATTATTTGGCTTCATTTTCTCCTTCCCCTTCCGATGTCCGGCGACCCAAGGTCACTTAGGTGCAAACATCTGTGTGACCCACATTCATTTCTAACGGTCACTTTTTGACTGCTAGATAATTTTAGTTCGACGGGGGGAGAGTATCATTCCCACCTCCTCGTCTCCGTGAGCCATCACGTGACAGTATATATGTAAATACTACGTTCTTTCGAATTATTCTATTGCAAAAATGATTTCAATCTTTCAAAAAAATATGTATTATCACCCTTTTCAAATGATAATGTCTCAAATAGATTGTTCAAATCTTTAGTCACTCAGAATTCTAAACATCTTTGGATTTTAAAAAGATATGTAATGTATCCTACAAAGTTTATTTTAGCAAACATATATTTACATATGCATTAAACATGAGTTTATGATAATAAACTTTAATCTAAATTTTTTCCATGCTGTGGAATCACCCACTCTTGACCCACCAGCCAGTAAAGAAGGATATGCTGACAGTGTTCTGTTACATGTAAGAACCCATCGTTTTTTTTTCTTGAAAAATATTCAAAAGTAAAGATTGATTCCTATTGCCTATTCATTTGACAAGATTCACCAAATTTATTGAATGACCTTATCTATCTATCTATCTATCTCGGTCACATTCTTTCTTTCTTTCTTTTTTTTCTTCCTTTGTCTATTTCTTTTTTCCGATCTATCTATCTATCTCGGTCACAATCTTTCTTTCTTTCTTTCTTTCTTTCTATCTCGGTCACATATTTTCTTTCTTTCTTTCTTTCTTTCTTTCTTTCTTTCTTTCTTTCTTTGTCGATTTCTATCTATCTATCTATCTATCTATCTATCTATCTCAGTATGTTTCTTTCTATCTATCTATCTATCTATCTCGGTCACATTCTTTCTTTCTTTCTTTCTTTCTGTCTCTGTCTATTTTTATCTATCCATCTATCTCTATCTATCTATCTATCTATCTATCTATCTATCTATCTATCTATCTATCTTAGTCTGTTTCTATCTATCTATCTATCTATCTCGGTTACATTCTTTCTTTCTTTCTTTCTTTCTTTCTTTCTTTCTTATTTCTTTCTTTATTTCTTTATTTCTTTCTCTGTCTATTTCTTTCTATCTATCTATCTATCTATCTATGGGTGTGCATTTTTACAGGATTTAAGGGTTTAAAAACTGTTAAAATATTCAAAACCATGTGTCATGAGCCAAGATTAAATATCATTTTATATTCTAAACACTTAAGATAAGTCCCTATATCCAAAACAGTATATGACTTTTCGCTGTACGCTGACCATTATCAATATATATTTTAAGAGTATTCACTTCTGAGTTTTTAATCCCATATTTCTGTTTCATTATTCAAAATTTGTTAATTAACTGCTTGAGACATGCTTGGTTGTTGAAGAAGTTAAGTTAAGTGTGTCTAATTGTAGCCACCAATCTCTCTCGAAGCAACATACGTATATTTCAGACTTTCAATACTACTGTTAAAAGTCAGACCGGTCCTTCTCGCTCCTATATTGGTACAAGACAAACTTACACCCACTTGTATTCAAATGCTTGCAAGGCTTAGCTCAACGATTCACATGAATAAATTCCTCCAAAAGAATGACATGTCGAATTTCTTTTTTACAGGCAATAGTTTCCCAGCTTGCCAGAGCTATATTATTGCTTCAGCCGGATTTCTAATTTAATGTTCTATGAAGAGACGTAAGTCACCAGAATGGCGTTGGCTTTTTCTCTTAGATTTGTTTGTATTTATCAATTTACTGGAATCTTATTTGTTGAATATCTGAGAAATCCTTTTCTCCAGTAAACCGGTAATGTGTTTGTAACCATGTAATTTCAATCTTTTCGAATGCCCCGGGCATGTCATACGTTATCAGCTTGCACTGACAGTTCTCTAACCGCACTTAGGATTTGGAACAAGCCCAAATCGGGAACGATGATTTCTAAAAGAGCTGACGCCATTTTATGAGGCAAGCTGCGAGGTTGGAATCAAGCAAAGGGATTTACATGTGTAGCTGCGGAGAAAGTCAAGCGCTTATGCCAAAAGTCGGGTTAAAGGTTAACGGTTAGATGTTTCAATGAGAAAAAATGATGGTAATCTTAAATAGACAAAAGACCTCTCAGAATTAATGCCAACAATCTAACTGCAGACTAGATTAGTGTAACGAAATTTTGATTGTTAAATATTCTACAAAATCTTTATTAATAATTGGAAATAGTTTGTTTTTTTATTAAAGGAAAACGGTTAAAAAGAAGTTACCGGATTTTAGAAGCATGTATATTGTACCCTGGGAAGTTTTTAATTCAAATAAGCGTTTTTTTTTCCTTATAAGAAAAGAGTTTCATTCCGCGATAATGGATCTTTAACATAAAGAATAATCATCAGGAGAAAATAGGAAAAAAAAAAAAACAACAACGATTCCCACTTAGTTTCACATTATACTGGTTATGAAAGTTTTTTTTCGGACAAGACACGAGTTGTTGGCTAAATGGAATGAAATTATTTCAAATCTGTGTTAAGAAGTATTATAGTACGTTAAGAATTTGGAAATATTACATCATATGCCACTTGTAGATTCGTAAATTATCCTTCTCCACAATCTTATATGGAACTTGGCCTCATTAGGATCTTCGTAAAAATAGTGATATTCCATCGCTTGTAGATGCTAACAAATTCAAATGAAAAATAATTGCATTAGAATTATGACCCGAAATTGAAAACAAACATTTTGATTTTACCCGGAATTAGAGTCTATATCGTTCTCATATTCAGAGGTGAACTGAATCCTATTGATTTTGTGACATAGGAAACATTGGTATTAATTTTAGAGAATTTTCTTGTGTCTAATTGAGCAAAAACGACCCCGATTTACATCACCAATATAACAGTGGAAAAAATAATTGACAAAATTTCATTCTAGAATTGATTTTTTCCACTTCATCAAGGCGAGTTTCTTTTGGTTTTATGCTATATAAAGCATTGTTGGTTATTTAATGTCAATTCCTGTTTTTACATATAGATTAAATGTAGGGTTTGTAAAGACATGATCAAAGTTCTATTTCTAACAATTGAATATAGCATAAGTCAGTTGGTTTGGTTTCTTTGTTTAATGGCATATCAACCTTTCTAGATTATTTAATGCTAAAGCTATTCTCTTAGAAGAACAGTACTGGTACTATTTAACCCATAACTGGGAGGATAAGGGGGTTCATACCTTTCCCAAGGGTATTTGCCCGAAAGTGAACGTAATAGCGCGACTGGAGTTCGCTTATTACTATTCCCCAGTCCATCGCTTTAACCATTACACCTCGAGGCCACACCCTAGCATAAGTCAACAACTAAGTATTGCTATCTGTTGCTACCAATTCTATTAAACATTTATTATTTTTGTTTACACACAATTAAATGATCAAACAGTTCTATCAAAACAATTAATTTAGCATAAGTTATATGTTTGCTCTCAGTTTAAATGTCAAACAGTTTTATGTGAACCATAGATACGACCCTATCAACTCAGGGCGAAAGCGCACCTCAGAGCGATGGTAACAAAGAGATACTCCGCATTCCCCAAAGCTCCAGCATTACAGGTGCCTCCTCATTAGATTGTTTAATGCCATATCCAGGAACCTCGCTCTGAGGTTCTTACGCCGCAGCAGAAAAGCCGTCGGTTTATTTTACAATTCTAGCCGTCTGGCCTATCCTGTAGGCGAGATAATTCATGAACACGGAGAAAACTCTCATGCCTAAATAGGATTAGTTATTATAACGGGTTTCTACAGTGATCGGCCACTACTTCCAACCATCGGAAGAGGAATTGTTTCAGACTCTTTTAATGCTGTTGGCAAATTACTTCAGTTGAGTAAGGCACATTTTCACTTAGGATATTTTCCGTATTGAACTTCTGATATTTCAACTGATATGTTATAATAAGTGCTATGTGGATATAATAATAAGTATTACAGTTCGGATCTTAAACTTATGTGTGCACTCTCTTTAAATCTAACAGTGACAAGATGAATGAGAGCTAATAACAGTCGGTTATTGTGTTATCATTCATCAAAAGTCATGCAATGCATTTAGAACATATAAATTATTCAAGCGAAGAAAGTAAATTGGTTGCTTTGAATAAAAATAATGAAAATTATTCCAATTAGTATATTACAAAGTAATATACGTCAGAAAAATTGGCTATTCAATTTTAGAAATTCACATTATTATAAAGTATCATAAAAAGCAAATTTTTTATCCATTTGTCAATGTCTTTCTATTGAATAAAAAGCATGGATTTTAATTGAAAAATCAAGCGAATTGCTCAACCAGTTATAAATGACATGATAAAAGGGTTGAAAAAATATTGACAGAGATTCGATGTCAAAGAATCTGTCGAACAAATCGTAAACTTGAAAGAAAATTTTAAAATCTGGAAAAATTTCCAGATGGGATGATAGAGGAATACAGATTAAAACTCAGACATATTTAGAAACAATGTAAAGACTGTACATTTTCTTGGTATTAGCAAAAATGAAAAGATTAATTTAGCTCTTTATCTAAATAGCAAGAGAGAAAAGACTTGCACTGGAGACATGGGTATTTAACAGGCTTCTCACGAAGTCATTTTAAAGTAGGGAGTCACAGACGAATCGAGACTATTACAAAAATACTAGGTTCCGTTGTTTTTTGTTTTGGGGACACCTCAGGCCACCAAACGATAAATGCAGTTTTACCAAGAGGATATTTCCTGGAGGAAGACCGTTTGGGATAAGGCGATCAAATTAAAAACATCCATCCGAACGCCATGTGGCCGCCTGAAAACCAGGTAGGTTGAGGCCATGGGATGAATGCATTAGAGATAGGTATGTATAAATTTTCAAATATTGTCAGTGAAACGGAATGATTAACCAGCGTTGTGAAGTTGGAAACGGATGTCAGTTTTAAACTGAATCTGCCCAGAAAATGTGACCACCTAGAACTTTAAGATAATGGATAAGCTAACCTGACTGATAGATCAGACCAAGCATTATTTTACAAAAAGAAAATATAAATTATCAGTGAAGTTTGCTTCGGAGGGAAAATAAAAGAAAGCAAAAAGATTGACAGTTGATTAGATTTTGTTAGAGAACTGAAAAAGCTGTTGCATATAAACATGACGATGATAACTATTGTAGATGATGCCCATGAGAAAGTTCCCTAGCACTTGGAAAAGACTCTGGAAGAAGAAGAGATCAGTGGAAGAATCAAAACCATCCTGACTACAAAGCGAATAAGATCAGCTAGACAATATAAAAGAGTCTTGGAGGTCTGAGGAGAAAAGCCGCCTATTCAAACAGACACAAAAAATTCGCAAGGAGCTAAACTAGTAGACTTCGGCATGGTTAAGAAAGGAAACGTTTAAGAAAGAATATGAATCTCTCCCTAAAAGCAGCAGAAAACAATAAAATAAGCACCAATTATAAGTGAAAATACACAAGACGCAACAGAATAGTAAATGTAGGTTATGTTTTGATAGAGGCGAAATGATTAATCATAATAAGCCAATGTAGTAAACTAGCACAAAGGAAGTGTAAAACTAGACTTGACTGGGAGGAAGGAGAACCACTAGGAACTGTGCAAGAATTATGAATTTGACCATAAAAACAAATGGTATTTGCACAAACTAGAATCATTCCTGGAAAATGAGGCACATATAATTATCTGGATTTTGAGATAAAAACAGATAATCTAATCCCAGCCGGAAGAACAGACCTAGTGCTCATTAACAAATACACCCTGAAAACTTGCCGTTTAGTGGATTTTGCCGTCTCATAGAGAAAATCAAAGAAAATAAAAAGAGAGGCTGGTACTTGGACATTGCTTGAGAACTAAAAAAACTATGGAACATGAAGGTGACGGTGATACCAACTGTAATTGGCGCGCTTGGAACTGTCCTCAAATTTTTAGACGGGATCTTGAAGAGCTGGAAATCGGAGGATAATCGAGATTATCTAAACTACAGTATTGTTGAGATCGGCCAGAACATTGAGAAAAATCTTGGACCTGTCCTTGAAAATAACACACATAAACTCCTATGGGACTTCGACATACACACGGATCACCTAATCTCGGCCAGACGACCAGACTTAATAATAATCAACAAAAAAAAAATTGCAAAATTGTCGACTTTGCTATCCCGGCTGAACACAGAATAAACTGAAAGAATGTGAACACAAGGATAAGTACCTCGACCTTGCAAGGGAATTGAAAAAAAACAAACTGTGGAACATGCAGGTGACGATTATACCTATTGTGATTCGTGCATTTGGAACAGTAACTAAAAGATTACTAAAATGACTGGAGGAGTTGGAAGTTGGTGGACGAGTGGAGACCATCCAAACAACAGCATTATTGAGAATGGCCAGAATACTGCGAAGAGTCCTGGAGACTTGAGGAGATTCGCTGTCAGTCAAACTCCAGTGAAAAACCATCAGCTAACGCTGATGTAAAAAAACAAACTCTAATGAGTAAATAATAATAATAATAACAATAATAATAATAATTGATGAATGGAAATAACCGCAGCAGAACAAACCCTAGCAGGACTAAGAAAGAAAAGATCCATTTTTTTTTATGGAGACTCACTTTCGTTGCTAGTATTTGTAAAAGCAATTATACTACTGAGTCATATATGAAGAAAATGCCCTGGGGGCTATACAGGAAAATAATAACCAACCTAATGTACATGTATGATATTTAGCAAGAATGTAAAACAACTGGAAACCCTACTACAAAATAGTAGAATTTACAGCCATGGAATTATAATGCAATTAGCGATTAAAAATGTACCATGTTTGTAATGAAAAAAAAAGCAAAGAAGAATATAACAGAAGAGATCGGGACACTTGGAGAAAAAGAAAACTACAAACACTTGGGTAAACCTTATGCCTAATTAAACGGGCTGTCACTTAAAATTCAGCGAAAAATGTTCCAGTTAAACCTGCGCCGAAGACCTCTTAAAAAGTGAACAATAATCAAGTCACACCGATTGTACGGATGCCCTTCTCTATCTCTATCTCTCTCTTTCTCTATCTCTCTCTCTCACACACACACACACACACACACACACACACACACACACACACACACACACACAGCGTACATTACTATCAACCATTGCTTTTGGTACGTCCACACAGAGCAGATGTATGTAGGTTTTCGCTCTAATCAGTTTAAACTAGTGCAGCCATGCGTTCAAGAATTTAGTTGCTCTTTAATTTTTCAGCAAAGCCCAACATGTTTGGATGCCGTCTAAAGGACTTGCCAAGAGCGGGCACCGTTAGGGGTGTATAGTGGACGAGAGCCAAGGGAATCCATGCTCTCTGCATTGCTTAATGGTGATAATGACGAATATATTGTTAATAAATATTAATTTATATTGACTGTTATCTTAAAAATAATATCTATAATGTTTGATCGAGGGAATTTCTTGTATAAATATTTGTTTTGCAAATATTAATTTTATGGAAAATCAAATCAGTAGTTGTTTACAATTCAAACAGCGTTGTATCATTTAACTCCATCTAATGAAAAACCTTTTGCTCGTTTCAAAGATCAATGAGAGTACTCATGGCTCAAATGATGCAGCCTCTGAGTAATCGATATCGTAGTCTAGACCTACGTTTATATTCACTTTGAACTAATACGTATGGTAAAGTTATGAACTTCCTTAACTTCCCGGCTAAGGTTTAAATACTTTTACAGCCGTTTTCTGTCTTGTGTCTTTGGCATTAAATAACCCACAAAAGTTTAACAAATAAATCAATCCAAACAATCAAAGCAAAAGCTGTTGAGCTGAAAATTAATTTCTCTTAAATCCGGTTTGCCAACTGACATGTGGTTATGGTTTATTTCTTTAATGGCATATCAGTCTTTGTGGGTTATTTAATGCCAAAGCTATCGTTGTAAAGGCCGGGAGTTGTTCTTTTTAAGCCATTCCTGAGAGTATAAGGTTTTATAACTTTTGTGATAATGCCCCCTCGGTGCCATCCCGAATACATCAATTTCTTAAAACCAATACTATTCATGGCCCGTGATCCATCCAGTGGATTCTCACAGGGACATCACACATTTCTTTACGGCCACAAGAAATATAACCGAGGGAGTGGGATAAAAAAGAACAAACGAACAATATGGACTTGCTCCAAGTGCAAGAGGGTAGTTTTTTGACACTTTTTTGTACAGCTTTTCGTGCATCTTGTAGACTATCGCAGGGAGTGTATTTTTCGCGAAACTCCTACAAAAGCCACTAGGAATGCCAACTCATCTTTGACCGTCTTCCTCGATGCTTCCTTCTGCTGACCGTTGTCGACTCTGGACTGCTAACTCATCTTGACTGGTTCCTTCTGCTGTCCGTTCTCGACTGCCTCTCTACGTCTCTCTTCTCCAACTGACCGTCTTTGGGTTCCTTTTCAAACTCCCCTCTGGCTTCTCTCGGACCTGCCTTTCCTCTCCGACTTTCGATCTCTTCGGAGAACTCAAGCTCAGGCCTTTGTCAGGAAATGGACCTTTCTGACTTGAGTCCACGTGTACCGGTATGAAAAAGTTCTATTCCACTTAGTACATATATCTCTACTTAGTGCGACTGCAATCACTTTCCGAGGACGAAGCTTGGTAGTAAGTAACAATAACAGTATATACATAATAATAAAGTTTGACTTACCGATGGTAAATAGCTATAGAATTATTATACCTGAATAGATTAATAATCATATCACTGCTTCTTTTGGGTGACCAGCGTCAAATATAAGATATACTTCATTATTTTCAGAACTGATCTTGACAGCTTAGTCTTGGAATGTGACCCTGCTTATGGCAAATTCTTTATTGGAATTCTCTTCGGCATTTAATTTCTTTTTGCGATCATTTCGTTCTTATTTTCCATTTAATATTTTCTTGGAGAAATTGTGCCACTCACTGATATTTGACTAATATATTTGTTTCCGTATTCTTCTGAAAATAGTTTCATTATATGTGTCCGTACAGAATACTGTTATAAGTTGCACATTCGTTTTGCTCGTGAAATCTATTTCTTTATCGACTCTCCTGATGTATCTGTAGACTTCAATTTAATCGCTTCTTTTCGAAGAAATGGTGTTCACGAAAAGTTGTGAAAATACGACAAAGGCTTGTAAATTAGACCGAACCAACTAATACACAGTGATTAAAAGATCTCGTCTGAAAAGAATTCTAACAAAAAGTATGATAAACGTTCTAAATGAAAGTATCTTTATTCAATTAGGCAGTCTGTGTTGACTTTTTATATACACTTGAAAAGCAGTAATGACAGCATCAAATATTCTGTGTTAATTGATGCAAACGCTTTAGACTGTTTAGGATTCCATACAAAAAAAATATTTGATATCATTTATCGATTCTAGTTTTGATGTTAATAACATAAGTGGAAATTGCCAAACCTCTGAATTAGTATTCATTTTCAATTAAAGCAGATAAAATTGTCTATTCGATTTTCTCTATGAGAACAATTTTCAAGATATTAGAATCATTTATACGATAGAGATAAATGTCAGCTACTTTCTTTAAGAAAGCATTTGTTGCTGGTTTTCAATTAGATTTGTATCACAGGTGTCTCTTGTAATATGTAGCGTCATTTCAAATTTCGGGAATTAAATGCAGTCTGAGCCTTTTTATTTACACTCTGGAGGAGTGGGTCTTAAAATGTATGGAGTCCAAACATCAAGTAAAAGTTCTAAAGATTTGTGAACGCAAATGTGTAACTTCTCATTCCATTCCGGTCAGAACGAGTTATGGTACACCAAAAATACGTTCTATAGGGGCTTGGTATTATACAACTAAATTTCAGGCCATTTTCTTTATTTACTAATTAGATATCGGACATACACCTAGCAGGATGCATTGAGATAGACAAGAAGATAATGTATCGGGTGTTCAAGGAGGTGTCTTAGTTGTGTAATAGTTAAAGTGATGGACTGCAGGTTCGAACTCCAGGCGCGCTATTAAGTTCACTTTCGGACAAATACCCTTGGGAAAGGTATGAATCCCCTTATCCTCCTAGCGATGGGTTAAATTGTGCAACTACTGTTCTAGAAGAATGTCTTCGGGATTAAATAACCTACGAAGGTTGATATGTCATTAAACAAAGAAACCAAATCAAACCATAGGGTGTTCAAATCTCACGATGTATCTTATATTTCTGGTTTCTTCTTTCGATCTAAGCAACACTTTGTAAATGAATATTACATATCGAACTTAAATATTTAGTAATAAAAACATGACAATTTCCATTTCTACACATGATATTGTGTATTAGTATACGAAGAAGTAAAGATGAACATGTTCGGTGGTTAAGAGAATTATATCATTGTAAAATATAAAAACATACCTGTGACTACATACTTGAAAACATTCTCTCTCTCTCTCTCTCTCTCTATCTCTCTCTCACGCACACACACACACACACACACACACACACACACACACACACGTGCACGCGCATACACACATATGTGCGTATGTGTTTAAATGCCTTACTATGAAGAATTCTGATCTAACTAATAAAATAAAACCAAAATTCTTCTAATCTCCAGCCATGTCTGTACAACTGTATGGACTCTTAAAATGATTAGAGAAAAAGCCAAGTGTCCACGACACAAGGACACTAAATGCCGTTTGGAACACATCTTGGAAGCAGAATACAATACGATGTTTGAGAGGATATGATAACATATGATGGAAACATTAAATTTATCAATGCATTCAATTGACAATTACTTAACTATATCTGATGATCATCATCATCATATCCCGCTGCCAGCAAGGATTTCCCAGACACTCTCTCTCACCACCCGTCTCTATCGTCCATCGCTCCCGGGATGTGTTCAAGGCTATATCCTATATCGGCACAAAGCTGTTGCATATAAGTTCTTGTAGGCCATCCTGCTTTTGCTCGTCCATATGAAGGGGTCCACTGGGGTATGTCGCTTATGAGTTCGTCCTTATATCTCCAGCAATGTTCCGCATGTCTGGTTTGTCTGATTTGTATAGCTTTCATGATTGCTGGTAGGTGGCCGTACAGCTGCTGTTTTGTTGGGTGTTTCCTCCAGGACTTGTTCAATATTGCTCACAGAATTCTTGTGTAATTGCCGTCAAACTTTTTCTCCATTCGTGTAGTTAGCGTCAATGTCGTGCATCCATATAGCAGTATCGTCACAACCGCTAGTTGGAAAAAAAATGCGTTTAATTTTATTGGTCAAGTTTGACTTCCATACAACTGATAGCCGATAGTAAGCAGCCCATGCCTTTGCTAGTCGCGTGTTGATGTATATCTCGGTTGATGAAAGGCTGCTTCCTTGGTAGGTGAACTTGTCCACTAGTTTCAAAGGCCCACCCTTTAATGTGGATATGTCGCTTCTTTAATTAAAGCACATGAATTCCGTTTTGTCTACGTTGACATGGAGGCCTGTGCCACCAGCTGCTCGTTCCAGATAATGTAGCAGGGTTTCGGCTAAAGAGGGTGTATTTGCCAGAACGCTATGTCATCGTCGTAGTCCGCGTCCGTAATTGTTTGTGTGGTGTATCTTGTGCTTCTTTCCTCTGTTAGCTTGAAACAATTTTCTTTCATCAAATGAATAGACGTTCTAACCACATAGTCTAGGCAGATGATGAACAGGTATTGGGTAAATATGTTTTCTTGTAGCACACCTGTTACAATGTCGAAGTAGTCTGTCTCAATCCGGTAAGCGGACTTTTACTTTCGCGTTTTTATATAGCTTATATATATCTTATATATTCATTATGACAGCGACGGTTTCTTTGCCAAGGAGAGAAATATTTGTTCAATCTTCCGTCTGTGTCAAAGATCTTGTAGAAGTCAACAAATAATATTGTTGCCTCAAGAATCTTTTCACGTACACCTTCTAGAATTCGATGAAAAGTCAAAATTTGTGATGTCATGGATCAATTTCTTAAAAAGCCATTTTGGTTCTTCCTAAGCATTTTCTCAGCTTTGGGTTCTATGCAGTTGCGTAGTTGAGCATTGTAGACATTGGCCGCTTTGGATGTAACGGTTATACCTCGGTAGTTCATAATGAGTGGGATGTACTTTAAATTCGAATGATAATATTGGAAAAAAAATTGTTTGTGAAGTTTTCTTGGCAATGTAACAAGGCAAAAAATCATTACAGATATTTAAGATGCGGACAGAAAAAAGTTTTTAAATTGTAATTTAATTTATTTTAGATATGAAGTAAGAGAATTTCAATTTATCCCACAAGTGCGTAAGGAAAAGCTATTATAATATTGGTGAATATTATTAGAGTATATATATATATATATATATATATATATATATATATATATATATATATATATTTGGTATTAAGATGATCCGCAAAATAGTTTGAATTTTCCTTTATTTATTTTTTTTAAAATTTTAACACTCCACATGTTTCCGATTTAATAATCTTCTTCAGGGTTAAATGAACTTTTAAAAAGTTTTTTTAAGAAAAAAAGCTTCTAAGGAATATTCTCTCGAAAGAGAAATTTCTTTCTCAATTTTTTAAAAGTTTTTCTTGAGGATTTCAAAAACATTTTTTATTGAATCTCTCTCTCTCTTGATGTATATATAGTGAGGTTTATATTCCCCCGCTTCCTCTGTGAAAACGAGTGTTCTTTCATTTAATGTTATAAGTTTTGCTTAGATGTCATCAAGGGGAGAGAGGTTGGTTACTAGGTGTTTTGATTTTGGTTTGTGTCTTGACAATATGTGTGTATTTTCATCTGAATGTGTTTTTAATTGGTTTGTTTTATTGGTAAACGATATACGTTTTATAATGACGCGACTTGGGGACTTGTGTGTGTATGTCTCGTATTCGTGTTTTGTTTGAGTGTAAGGATATTTGTGTTCGTGTTTGCATAGTTATGGCGTTTTTACCTTGTGTATGTGGTATGTGTTATTCAGTGTTGGTTGTTCATATAAGACGGAATGAAATCTATGGTCGTAGACAAGCTTTAATGCTATTGAATATATATAAAAACTGATATATATATATATATATATGCGTGTACTTTTTTGTCTTGGTTGAAGAGTATGTGTGGTTTTGTTTTTGTGTGTGTGTTTGTATCTGTGTTACTCTCCCATGTTTGTGTAAATGTATGATGATGTTCAATTGTTATGAAGTGTATTTTCGATTTGAGGTAATGAGTATGTCTAGGGAAGTGTTATACATAGACACACACACACACACACACACACACACACACACACACACACACACACACACACACACACACACAAGTGTTTATGTATTCTTTTAAGTGGACCAAAGTTATAATGTTTGTAGGAATTATTTTTGTAAGAATTAATTAATTCTATTCACATTCGTTTGATATTTTACCAAAATTATTTAAATCGGTGTTAAATGACATGAAAGGGTTGATACGCCGTAAAAAATAACAATCAACCAATCAACCTATAGTTGTAGAAAGAATAGTTTATTTTATAGCTTTCTTAAGGTTATTATCGCTATAGGAAAACACATCGCCTCGTTTTGGATTTTCTCTCAGCAAGTCAAGTTCATTTTCTACGAAGATAACTATCATAAAATGGACACCTCCAGTTACCATATTACAGTAATCCTAATGATGCAGTGTAATCTTGTTTAATTACATTATAAATATTTAAAAGGCGATGGGAAGGGATGCATATTGTAGAGTTAGACTAGGAAGCCAAATAATCTGGCGCCTTTTCTTCTTAGAGACTCTTATTACTGACTTAGCATTAAAAGTATACCGATTCCGTTTGTATTGATGGTTACATGTTTACCGGGCTGCTGTCATAATAGATAAAATAAACAAAGGTGAGAACAAATAAAACTGTTCATTTGATTGTGAATAACATATTGTCAAATAAAAGTACTCAAATAGACAAACTTATTTCTCTAAAAATATACAATATATTTCCGATTACAATATATAATAACAAAAGAAAAGAAAAATTTCATTAATACATTTTTGGGCACTTTTTCCTTTTTTGATCTTAATATATTCATTACGACTTGAGAATTTCGTTTATATTTCACGCAATATAATTTATTTTCTTATTTCTTTTAAATAAAAGTTATTTGAATTTATGAATCTTTTAATACATTGACTTTTGTATTCGATAATTTTTTAAATTTTTCTATACAATTTACATTGGTTATTCTAAAAATGAATACTGTCATTTGACTTATACTTGCTTTGAGCTTTAATAAATTATTATTTTCTTTGTCCGTTTTATGTGTGGATTTCTAGAAAGATGTTTTCTTTTCATATTTTAAATAATTAATAAGAAAGTTTAGACACTTAACAATATTGTTGATTTAATTTTTTTTTCGCGACGTCTCTAAATGAAATATTCAGACCAATAATTGAGTTTATTAATTTCCTTCTGAGGCTGAGTTTCTAAATAATTGTATTAAACAATTATTTTCTTCCCATAGTTCCTTAACATATCAGTTTGTCTATTCATAGATTTGTATTGTTATTATGATTTTTTTCCTAATAAGTTTTAACACCTGTTGTAAACTGTTAACTACATAAAAGATCAAGTGAGAGTGTTATCTGTACTCTGGCTGTGCTTGGTTTCATAGCATATTCACCTTTATGGGTTATTTAGTTCCAAATCCCTCCTTGTAGAAGTGCAGCTTTGATACTATTCAACCCCGTGTTGGGAGAGATAAGTAGGTTCATGCCTTTCCCTAGATTATTAGTCCAAAAGCGAATGTAATGGAATGACAGGAGTTCGAACTCGCTTACGATGCTATCACAATCCAGAACGTCAGCCACTGCACCTCGTGGACATCCACCATTGCTATACCCTAGCATTGTCTATAGTATTCTAGATGTTTAAATTTGTACCTTTGAATGGGGTCGATTACCCTTCTGTTTACCCCAGGCTTTTCTCTAAATGCTTTTCAAGATTATTACTGGCAATCCAACGGTTATGTCCATAGGTTTCCGTACTCTATGATTATATAGATACTTATCCTATATACCCAACCCCTCCGCTTGGGCAGGATATGATACAAGGTCAATTTTTAAGCAGAGTTTAACAGGTTTCAATTCAGAGTTTTCCTTCTCGTAGACTAGTTGACTAACCAAGGCTGAAGAACCTAGTCTGTCCTAATATTTACCCATGGCTGGAGGGAGAATAATTGGATTAATACCTTTCTCAAGGGTATTAGTGCTATGTGAAATGCAATCAGTCTCGTCCAGGATTTGAACTCGTTTCATCGTGTCCATTCCCTACGACGATAACCATTACACCACGGGCACCTCCATATATATATTATATCATCGATTATATCGATACTTATGCTGCTGTTTGATTTCTATACATTTATATCTTGTGGTGAGCTCAAAAGCGAAATATACTAACGTACATGATAATTACTTCTTTGTAGACAGTAAGTACGTATTTACCCAACCGGTCCTAGACAGGCTGAGTGAAACAAGGTAAATCTTTCAGTGAAGTACTACTGGTTTGAATAAAGTTTTCATTCTGCTAGACTGGTGGCCCTACCGCGTTTTAAGTATCCAATCCGCCTTTCTATTTACTCGCAATAAGTAAATAGTAGGACAGACTATGCTTAAAAAATGGGGTAAAAGTAATGCATTCATGTCTTTCCCCAGAGCATTAGCACAAATAGAAACGCAGTCAGCCTACTTCTATATTTGAACTTGGATTGTTGTTTAGTTCCTCTGACGATAACCGTTTCGCCATCAGCGATGTATGTATTTGTCTTTCCTTTCAACCACAAGCAGGACGTGTCACAAGGTCGTTTTTTTTTCATTAGAATCCAGTTGAATTCAAAATTTTCCTTCTCGTAGACCGCTGGCTGGGCCATGTTTAAAGAGCCCAATCTGGCAGACTGTTTAAACTTGCTTGGGGGAACATTTAGATTAACTGAATATAGTTATATCTTCCTTATTTCAATGAATGCAGCGGTTTTATCGAATTAGGTATTTTAAAAATAATTTGTCCAGGCGAGAATTAAAATCCCTAGGGGACTAGTAGAAAGCGAATAGCCTAGTCTAGGATTTGAACTTGAAAAGGGTTTTTATATGCTGGCACGATAACCGGAGGGGCATGGGGAGAAAAATGCCAAGAGTAAGGTGAGTATCGCCTTTCACTTCATGTATATATGAGAATCTGTCAGTGTTTATTTGTGCGTGCAATTATGTATGCTTATGTATTTGTCTCCGTACAATTAAGTGACGCTTCGTGATTTCTACCATAAATATTTTCATTTGTATAGGTCGTATTTATATAGGTATACGGCACATTTATAGGTTTGCACACGCAGTGCATAGGTTAGCGGTAACTATCGAATAATCAGGAGACACCTCAGATGTCAAGCTATATCAACACAAAATATCAGAATGCTGACGTCGTATGGTCTCTTTCAATCCCCGCTTCTCCCAATGATACTATGGGCGACCGGAGCGATGCGTTGTCACTCCGCCAGTTATCAGCACGTTTTCCAAACACGAATTTCACAAAAGTTCCTTTGATTGACTATGTTTTAAATTTGTGGCACCTATTTTCTATGCTCCTCTTGTTGTGCATAAAAACAATTTGACAAAGCCACTACCAATTTATGGTCACACGGTTGGATCCCCCCCTCTTTCTCTCTCCCCAATCCGTCTCTCTATCAATCAAGCTGATCCTAATCTTTCTATCTCTCTTTCTCTTTCTCTCTAATCTCTTTAGTCGCTGATAAGTGAAAGCAATAATTCTCCCGAGCTGTAGCCGCATTAGTACTACTGTAGCGCATCGTTACTTAAATTTTAACAAAACACTTGAAAAAAAAGCTTGATGGAAACTAATGGTGGTTACAACCGACAAAACAACAACTGTGCAGACATTTACCACCTATCTGGCAAAGCATCCAAGAAAGTTAAGGAATACATGCAGATTAATGCTGGGGAAGTTAGGTGGAACTTTCTAAGTTTCTGATATGGACCCAATTGTTTTGGCCGTTCAGCTAAAGTTTATATTCAGCAGGTCTGTACAGACACAAGTCACAGTCTAGATGTATTTTCAACGGCAAGGATCGATAGAAACGGATGAACTGAGTGTGGCGAGAGAGAGAGAGAGAGAGAGAGAGAGAGATAGAGAGAGAGAGAGATAAAGATATATTTGCTGCTGTTACATCTTAATGATAATGATGAAGTCAATTTCAATATTTTTAAACAGCAGTTTATTTTTCTTTCTTTCTTTCTTTTTTTAAAGTCATATGATAATGGATACTTACGATTCCTAGTTGTATGAGATCTTTTCTTTTTTCCTGAAATAAAAAAAATCCATTCTCAATGGTATTATTTGAGTTTGGAGATGGCATAAAAAAAATGGCAGTGAACTTTCACATCAGATAAAAAAAAAATTTCAGAAGAATAACAGGTCTATAAATCTAAAAAAAGGAAAAATAAAATATTAGGAAATACAATCTACGATGAGTTGATTTCGTGGTAGTTTTGAAATACTATTAAAATCAGAGTTTAGAATTTAGAATTACTTATTGAACTGCGTTGAATTAAATGAATGAAAGAATAGAGTGATGATTTCTTCTTGTTGCCAGTCAGTCTGGAGCTCATTTCTTCTTTAGAGAAAGAAAACAAAAAACAATAAGATTAATACACCAACATTAAAAAAGGCTTTTTTGAGAGATACTTATCATGCAGTAGCAGAGATTATATTTTTTCAAATAACGTATAAATCTGCTATATATGAATTGGAGATGATTAAACATTGCGACATAATTTCACACGCATATCTATCTATCTATCGATCTATCTATCCCAGTTTATGCACGTCTACCAAGCTCCACACACACACACACACTCATATATATATATATATATATATATATATATATATATATATATATATATATATTGCTGCAATAAATGCATTAAATGCAAAAGGGATTTTTATGGAAAATGGAACGTTTCATTCATTATTCACTTCTGCCTTCTCAAAAACCTCTTCAGTTTTTATCGCTTAACCAAAATGTAATATGGTATAACAAATTACTTTTTGTGTTAGGATGTAGATATCCGTTTAACGTTTAGCATAAACCATTGTAGCAACAATAAAAAAAAATTGCCTCTCACAACAAACCTTGCACGTAATTTTGAAGTAAACATCAATGGAGAACAAATGGGTGGATGTTTGTTCAGGAAATTTGTCTATTTTCACTGTTTCTTTTCTTTGTATAAATACTGAAGATTGAGTTTGCGCCAAAGAATGAATAAATATAAGTTTTGGTGGGTAGGAAGTCGACAGAATCTGATCAAATACTAGGAGAGTTAAAGGTTTTTCATCATTTCGGTACGTGCTTGTTTCTGGCGCGTTTATCACGTGATCGAAACAGTTCGAACCGTGGTAGGTACCCGATGTGGCTGCTAGTCTCATAATAGTTGGTGCTCTGACACGTTTTGTGTTGCTTCAATCCGGGTGGGATTTCACAACCTCACAGATCAACATGAAATTTACTCCAAGTGGGAAATTTAAATTCTACAAGTTTGAACTGGGCTATAACACCAACAAAAAAATGTTGCTCGAAAGATGAAGAAGTTGTTCTCAATAGATCAAGTTTCGCGAAATTTCGCTCGGGCTACATAGACCATGATGAACAAGCAATGTCAGGTTAGACTTAAAGCAAGGATTTCGAGACCTTGCTCCAAGTCATTGCGGTAGATTTGGCGAATAGCCTTTTGAAGATTTTTAGATGAGTTCTGCATCTTTCTGTCCACTTTAGATCATCACCTTCATGACTCCGGCAACACTGTCTGCAGCTGTCGAATTTTTCATGGAATCTAAGATCTTGCTCCAATACATTGCAGTAGATTGGGCGACTAGTTCTTCAAGAGTATCAGAAAAGCTTGGCATCTCTTTCTCCTGTTTCGATCGTCACCTTCACCAAGCCGCCAAAAGTATCTGCTGTTATTGAATTTGGCTTCATGTTATCGTTTTTTTTTAAACACTAAACTGACTTTAGTATTCTAGGGGAAAACTGCACACTTCAATGACATATAGATCTACGAAAACTAACGATTAGTAAAAGACGTAAAAACTATTAGTCAATCTATATGTATTTGCACCAGACTTCCGCTACAGGCAACAGGAAAATTTCAACTGGGGTTTGAAATTCATTGTTTTTCTTCTACTTCGGTTTATGTTCAAAGAATAAAGAATCAATTATTCCCTACTATTTACCCATAACTCTCGGGGGAAAAAGTATCTTTGCCTACATCAGGATTCGAGCTAACCTAACTCAGTCCTTTTCTTATCATGATGACCTTTACGCCACCAGTGCATTCATGAATATATTCATTTGTTGGATGGAAATATTTATTATAAAAAACCGTTTTCCTCTTTGTTAATGCACCTGTATAGTGAGGATCCTTAATCACATAAGATTAAAATGTGCAGTATACACTGAAAATTTCAGTTGATGATTCTTGCAAGAAATATGTTAGATTGCTAATGTTCTTTGCTAATAACACACACACACACACACACACACACACGTCCTACGTGTCTAGCAACACTGAAGAGTTCTGATAGAACGAAACAGTCTGTCTGTGGATGACAATATATATATATATATATATATATATATATATATATATATATATATATATATATATATGCCCAGTCCACGAGGTCAGTAGCATACATCGATTCCTCAGCTTCTCTACAGAGTGATAAAACCAACACTTGCGATTGTCCTGGAAGTGAAACTAAACTGGATCTGATGGCGAACATCCACTTCCCGAGCCGTGGAGAATGTGGAACACTACTTCATTTCCATAACTCCCAGGTCCACTCAGATCCGGATTGGTAGTACTAATTAGGATCCCATCTATAGGTCAAATATAGCTGTTTAACTATTTAATGGTGTGGAAACAAATGGCTGATATAAGATTAAACTGTGAGTGTTATGTAGCAATACTTGAAACTATTTAACTGTATAATAAAGCTCGAATACATAGCCAAACTTAAAACTATTTAACTGTCCACAATCAAATGAATAAATCGAAAAATAACTGTTATGAATACTTAAAACCTTTTAAATGACTGCAAACAATTGATTAATATGAAATATATAGGAGGTGCCCGTGGTGTAATTGTTATCGTCGTAGGAAACGAACACGGTGACACGAGTTCAAATCCTGGACGAAACTCATTGTATTTCACAAAGCACTAATACCCTTGGGAAAGGTATGAATCCAATTATTCTCCCTCCAACTATGGGTAAATAGTAGGGCAGACTAGGTTCTTCAGCCTTGGTTAGGCAACTAGTCTAGGAGAAGGAAAACTCTGAATTCAAACCTGTTAAACTCCGCTTAAAAATTGACCTTGTGTCAAATCCTGCCCGAGTGGAGGGGTTGGTAAATAGGATTAATATGAAATATAATTTTTAGTGTTAATAAAATTAATAATAATTTTTAATGTTTATAACATTTAACCATGTGCAAAAGAACTCTGGCTTTTATAAATATTACCACTAAACTATTTGTTCACAACACATACGTATATATATATATATATATATATATATATAGATAGATATTAAAGACACATACACATACATGCATAGATACATCTATATTTAGAGAGGGAGAGATAGAGAGAGAGACAGTGATATCTTAGTGCATGTGCGTGATACATTAGGAGGAAAATAACGTAAGGTAATTTATATGTAGGGTATCCTTGTTTAATGGCGTATCAATCTTCCTGATCGGGCAGGATATGACACAAGGTCAATTTTTAAGCGGAGTTTAACAGGTTTCAATTCAGAGTTTTCCTTCTCTTAGACTAGTTGCCTCACCAAGGCTGAAGAACCTAGTCTGTCCTACTATTTACCCATAGCTGGAGGGAGAATAATTGGATTCATACCTTTCCCAAGGGTATTAGTGGTATGTGAAATGCAATCAGTCTCGTCCAGGATTTGAATTCGTATCGCCGTGTTCATTTCCTACGGCGATAACGACTACACCACGGGCACCTCCATGCTTATATATGAGTTGTGATATTAGTTATGCTCTCACTGGGGGGATAATTAAGTTGAAACCTTCCCGGTAAACGTCCAGGCGCGAGTAGCGTTCTAACACGTAATCTTCGAGGACGCAGTCAAGCACTTCAAGCCTCACGCCACAGGATCTGTCTGTGTGTCTGTCTGCCTCTGTCTCTGTCTCTGTCTCTTTCTCTCTATATATATATATTTGTCTGTGTGTCAGAATGTGTGCATGTACGTTTGGTTTTGTTTGGTTTGGTTTTATGGCATATCAACCATCATAGGTTATTTAAAGCCAATTCAATTTTTATACATATGAACTGTTCTTTATCAAGCAATTCAGTTTAGCATAAGAGCGAAATTTAAATGTAAAAATGGTTCTATTTGAAAACATTCTTTTTAGCATATGTACAGTTTTCTGTTTACACGCTGTTAAATGTATAAACAGTTGTATTTCAAACAATTCAGTTTAACATACGTACACATTATAAATGGCAAAAATGATTCTATTTGAAACAATTCAGTTTTGGATAAATACACAATTTAATTCTATTTGACCCATTGATAGGACCCCGATAGAAATAAAGATGAACTTCGCATTCCTCAATGCTCCAAAATTACTGTAGTATAACCGTCAAACTGTTTAGTGTCATAGATAGGATATTCCTTGGGGAAGACTTACTCCTCTGCAGAAATGCAGTTGGTGTATTCTGCAGACTGGGCCATGTGTACATGTGTCGGGGTGTGTTAGTGTGTGAGTATATTAACAAAGCACACACACACACACACACACACACACACACACACACACACACACACACACATATATATATATATATATATATATATATATATTGCAACATGACTCATATATAAAGCAACAGGATATATATAGATATAGAAATAAACAAGAGGTTTATGTACATGTTTGTGTGTGTGTGTGTGTCTTTTCTTATGCGTGTGTTTAAATATGGTTATATCCGTATGCACTATCCTCTTATCTCTCAGTCTATTCAGCTCTCATTATATATCCATTGACCTAAACACACCTGAACATAACTGCATACATAGGCATACACGCATTTATCTTTGTCTTACTGTTCTGCACTATTTCATCATATTTCCATACTAGATACCAACCCCCATCGTCGGGAGACCTGATCGTTTGGCCTCATTCCAGTTCGCACATTTAATGGTTTTACATAGGAACCTAGATGGTCAATTAAAAAGCCATGTTACTGCCTTGTTTATTTAACTAAATCTTATCTGATCTTCTCCTTGACTTGACGTTTACAAGTGAAGGCTTTCGTATTTGATGGCCTTGCACAATAATAGTCCGACCAGACTAATTTCGTTCTGTTTAATTTCCTCAGAGATGAATGGGTCAAGGGCTGTATTACTCAGCTGAGACGGTTATTCACCTGTGTGAGCCAAATATTGTTGCTCAGGTAATTACAAAGCAGAATTTATCCACGTTCTTGACAGCGTTTACGAAACAAGTTTTTCTTGCGTGTATATAAAATAATAGGAATGAATGAAACTTGCTATGCTATTTTGCAGTTTGTGAGTTATTCATAAAAGTTATAACTGGTCGGTTTGAGTGACAGCAAGTCGCCTCAGAACTCAAGGTCTCGTCAAAATTTATTTTGCCCTGCAGCCGGGGCTGTAGAATAGCCCCCTAACGAGTGTCCTGGATATGACACTAAACAATCTGATGGTGAGGTTCCAGCAGTGCAGGAGCTTTGGGGAATACGGAGTACCCCTTCATTGCCATCGCTCCTTTGTCCACTCTGGCCCTATCTATGGGTTAATTAGAACTAACAGCATATTTATGCTAAAATAAATTGTTTGAGTAAACTGAATAGCTTGAAATAGAAATGGTTTTGACAATTAAACCGTGCTTACATTTAAAATGCGTGCTTATGCTTAACTGAATTATTTGAAATAAAACTGTTTTTCGACATTAAAACTGTATTTACACTTAACTAAATTGTTACATATAACTGCTTGAATAGTTAGAAATGGAAATGTTTCTGACAATTAAACTGTGTACTTATGCTAAACTGAATTGTTTGAAATAGAACAGAATATTTACATAAAAATGGATTTGGCGTTAAATAACCTCCAAAGGTTGATATGGCGTAAAACCCAACAAACCAAACCAAAATTTATTTCATCTTTTTAACTGTTCCGTGTTGTGGATGGTCTCTATACTTACTCAGCCCTCAAGCTCACCCATTCTCTGCCAGATTGTTCCAGTTACACTGATTACATTGGTTTCATAGTAATCTTCTTAATCCCAACCTTTTTTTCCAGTTTTCATGTTTTCAATTAGTTTTTCACTTTATCTCTTTTCTACTTTCCCGTCAGCTGGAATAATAAATTTATTTTCTTTTTTTTGTTTTTTTTTTTAAATAGACAAAGTCGTTTAACCGGGATTTGATGATTATCATTATTACTAATGTAACCTAATCGTGAAAAACCTAGCAGAACAAATTTATCAACCAGGAAAATAAAAATTGACCGAACTGAATTTTTGAACATCTGATGATTATTCCAAGTGCTCTAATTACAATCAGTATCACCGTCAGCTTCATAATTCACCGTTTTATAAATTTCTATGGCAAAGTCTAAATACGTATCTATCTTTTAGCTTCTTTTTATCTCTAACCTATGGTGCGTCGCGACGGCAAATTCCACCACACAGTAGGTTCGTTTATCTTTTTATTGTTGATTATCACTAGATCATGTATTCTGGCTGAAATTAAATGAACCGTTTGTATATCTATATCACAGAGAAGTTTGCTCAACTCATTTTGTACAACTGATTCTGGGTTGTGCATATACAACTTATTCGTAGGATCAAATTTCAACTTCTTGTATAATTTCCCAGTGAATCACCTCGCCCATTCAGTCGTGTCTAGTCATATAATCTCTCGGCGCTGATTTACAACATTTGTTTATTATGTGATTGATCATATTGTATCAATCACCACATAATCTACAGGTGCTATTTTGTTGCTTCTTGTCTATTCTTGATTTGACATAATTTGTTTTTTTGAGTAACTATCAGAAGAAATTCAACTTCTCTCTTAAGGTTTCCCTTTTCTTAGCCACGTCCAAGTTTTTTTTGGTGTGTGATTTTACTTGCTGGTCATTTGAAAAGTTTATTAAGTTGTTGTTGTTGTAGTTGCCGTTGTTGTTGTTGTTGTTGTTGTTGTTGTTGTTGTTCTTCTTCTTCTTCTTCTTCTTCTTCTTCGTCGTCGTCTTCTTTATTATTATTATTATTATTATTATTATTATTATTATTATTTCTCTTTTGAGTGTTTTGACTCCAGCGCTAAATTACGGTATCTCACTGGAGTTTTAGTGACAACAAGTCTCCTCAAATCTCCAGGACTCTTCTCAGTATTCTGACCGATCTCAATAATGCAGTATTTTGGATGGTCTTCACTCGTCCCTTTATTTTCAAGTACCCAGTCTTCCTTGGTTGATGAGACACTGCTTCCTAGGTAGGTGAACATTATATATATATATATATATATGAAAATAGAGAAAGTACATGAATGAAAAAATCATCATATTTATTTCTTTCAATTGACTGAAAAGTTTACTTAAAAGCAAAAGGTATAACATCTTTTCTTGTAAGCAAAGATAAAGTTAGTCTGAGCGTAGATATCTTTAATGGATATACGTAAGATTAATGTGATGAAGTACAGCAGTAATTTTTAGCTTGAAATAAAGACATTTATTTTGTATAAAATTCTACGTATCATTTCGTCACTATTTGAGAGAGAAAATGTACTTACGTTTTCACGAATATGTGAACTGCTGCTGATATCATATTGACAGAAAACAGATGAATATTTTAACGCCAATATACGTGTAAATAAACATTTGTTTAGTTCAAGATAAATTAAACGAGTTGGAATAAAATGAATTTTTGAACAAAAATGTAGATTTTCTCCCAAAAGAAATGAACCGAAAGTTATTTATGTAAATAACAATACATAAATTACTTTTTGTTAAGTAAGTATTGACAATTCTATACCTACCGCGAAAATATTTATTTCTTTGCTTATCATACAATTTAGTTAGGCTCGAAATTCGATAAAAAGTTGACAATCTTTCTGTGAATCAAATGGGTTGCGAGATCTTATATCAAATATTTTTTGGAGAAAATATTTCTTAAATTATATAAATTTTTGATTCTCCATATTTTTCGCCGGAAGTCAAATATACATATTTAAAAATTTGAGCGAATAGATATTTTGGAATGAATAGGTCCATAAATGTCTTTTTGGAGCAGATCATTTTTAATATATATATATATATATATATATATGTGTGTGTGTGTGTGTGTGTGTGTGTGTGTGTGTGTGTGTAATTTATTTCCACACAAAATGAATGAATTGATTTTTGCAATTTTTGGGAAATTTAAATCTAAATAGCTTCATTTTTTTTATGTAACGGCGCCATCATATGGGACGCCTACTTTACTTCGAATCACAACCCTAAATAATTTAATGCATATTTTCCCGCCTGGATTGATAAAGATACATTTTATAACCAATCAAAATCATAAATATTCTAATCTCCTTTTGAACTAATTTGGAGCCTGTCTAAATCTTATAGATATAGCAATAAAACACTCTAATTTTCAGTACTCAATAAAAATCGTATTTCGCTGGATTTCTCTCCAGAAAAGATCAATTACTTACCATCATTAAGTTTCGGTTACTTTGTTTAAGAACGTATAAAACTTCATAGATTATTTAATGCCAAAGCCAACTTGTTGAAGGAAAACAGTGTAGTGTTAATAATCTAGGACGAACATTCATTGTTTTTGTTTTATGTATTCATTTACAACATCACTTAATTATTTCTACAATCAAACTATTATATATTTATTACTTAGTCTTACGGTAAAGATCCTTTTCCTGATATGTTATTCCCTATAATTCATTAATATCGCCTGTCTATACATATGTACATAAACATTATACATATCCTTTTGCTCTGTCTAGAAACATACACTTGTATACTAAGAACATTCATTTTCTACTATAAAACAATAAAAACTGCTATTAATTATTTTCTTTCTGAATACAATATAACTCATTAACTATGTCCAATCAAGAAATAAGACGGTATATATTTTTTCATTTGTGTGTGTGTGTGTCTCTAACAAAGGAGAAAAATGTGGTTTGACAAACATTGATAGTTATTTCGTTTTATTTATTCTTTTATCCTTCTCGACTAGTTTTTATCTTCGCCTTTAGAATTTTTTGAATATATTTAAAACAGGTTTTAAAAGAGTTGATTTGCAATAAGAGAAACAACGACAAATGAGATAGTGGTATGGAATATCAATTCGTTAAACGGGGATTATTTTTTCGTATCCAACTGTCCTCAAATGACCATATTAGGATATCTGCTATAGCAGACACTTAGCTTTTTATTTGGGCGATATATGGTAAGATTAGGCTGGGTGTGATTTCCTTCGAATCTGTCTATCCTAAATCAAAACAATTATTTGAGGATTAAAAAGGTTTATTTTAAAACCCATAGGGGAGAGTTGTTAAAAACGTTTTTTAAACATTTCTTCGTATTTTCTACTATTGTCGTGATATTTTTTCGATTATTTCTATGATGGTGAACCTTGCATCTCTGATAAGATCATAAACTTTTGAGAGGAAATGTTGTACAAGTTTCAGTTTGTGATATATGTGATTCTATGTCAACAGTTATCTAGTCGCTTTCTCTCTCCCCTCTCTCTCTCTCTCTCTCTCTCAATATATATATATATCATCATATCGTGCCGCCAGCACGGACATCTCTGACCCTCTATCGCCTCACCTCCCTATTGTTCATCGCTTCTGGCTGGTCCTCAGGCCTACATCCCGTATCATCACAGAGCTGTTGTGTGAAGGTTCGAGGTGGCCGGCCTGCTTTTGCTTGGCCATATGAGGTGGTCAATAGGATAACACTACTTATGAGACCGTCCTGCTTCTCCAGCAGTGTCCTGTATGTCTGGTTCGTTTAGCTTGGATAGTTTTCGTGATGGAAGGTATGTGACCGTACAGCTGGTGCTTTGTGAGATGTTTCCTCCAGGTCCTGTTCAAAATTGCTCGCAGCATTCTTGCATAGTTGCAGTCAAGCTTTTTCTCCATCCGTTTATTTAGCGTCAATGTAGTGCTTCCATATAGGAGTATCGAGACGACCGCTGCTTATAAGAGACTGCGTTTCATTTTATCGGAATATATATATATATATATATATATATATATGCACTCGTGGCGTAACGGATATAATCATTGGAAATGGACAGGGAGACCTGAATTCACATCTTGGACGAGGTTGTTTGCAATTCCTACCTCTAACTCCCTCGAAAAAGGTTTGAATCTCATAATACTTCCTTTATCTGTCATTAAAAAGAGGGGCAAACTGTGGCCTTTATCTTTCATGAGGTAACCGGTCAAGACGAAGGAAAATTAATTCAGACTGGTTAAACTCTGCTAACAACTGAACTTGCGTTGCATTATGCTCGATCAGCCCTCACCATATATATATATATATTTTGGGGTGATTAAAATCAATACTAAAATCTTTTAATTCATAAAATATTCACAATTTTCAATGCGTGAAAATGCAGAACAATATCAAAATAGAAACATTGTAAAAATTAGGTACGTTGTCGAGGACGACGCAAGAGTTACATTTTCAATAGCTACTACACAGAGGTGAAAGGAAGGCCACTACACTGTTCCCTAGATTGATTCATCATCAACGTCATGTCGTCAACACGGATATCCCTGACTCTCGCTCGCCACTTCTCACTATCATTCATCGCCTCTGGCAGGTGTTCAGGGTTACATCCTGTGTCCTCAAATAGCTGCTGTATGTAAGTTCGAGCTTGTCGTCCTGCTTTTGCTTGGCCACATGTGGGGGTCCATAGGAGTACAGATTGATTCACTTTACCGGTAATCCCTAACATATGAATCCCCAGTGTTACGCAGGGAGGTATCAAGTCCCATTTTTATTCGTCTTTGGTATATCTCGTCCTGGGATTGAACCCAGGTCTCTCGGGCTATTAGCGAACACTCTACCACTGGACCAATGATATACTGTGGACATTATTACTGTGTAAAATGACTTGTTAGATATCTTGCATCACCCATTTACTTAAATGCTGTTCTATTATACAATAACTTTCTCACACGTATTTTTCACGTTACGAAACAATTTTGGTCACCATATTCTTTGATGTTACTCAGTAGACTGTAATATTCGAGAAGTTTTATTCAAGTGTATTTTTTACCTTGGAGTAATTATTCTATACATCCAATGTTTCTTCCAAGGTATTTTAGAACTCTTAAGTACATATTTTCCTCAATGGCTTAAACATATCTAGGAAAAGAGTTAAAGTTTGTTTTTGCACTGTCTAACTCAGGGATTTAAATTCATTTCAGCGCGGATGGTTTATTTCCGATCAAAAGTCCTCAAGACAATATGTATATATATATATATATATATATATATATATATATATATATATATATATGTGTGTGTGTGTGTGTGTGTATGTGTGTGTGTATAGTGATTCAAACCAAATCTCTAGATACTTTATTGGAAATTGGGAGATTCTACAGAACGTCTTGTTTTTCGAAAGATAAACCTATTCTTATAACTATCTCCGGTCAGTAATTTTTTGTCTGGAGATCTATCCAGGGGTAAATTCAACCACATGTATAACTAATATCATAAATCAATTTTCTTCCGAGAAAAGAAATAAAAAAAAGATGAAAGAAAGTTTAAAACATTGCACACCTAAAGGAATCAAGAATACCCAGCAGTTTTCGATTGATTAATTGAATGATTGATTTTAACGGCATGTCACCCTGTCGAGGGATATTATACACCTGGGAGTTAGATAACTGTATTTATTGTATGTTAATAATTACGTTTATGGTGTACTTGTTTCTTTAGATCTTTTTTTCCACATGGTCGTATCGAATATGGATGATTGTTAGAGATATCTATTTGGTCCATATATGAGACGCTAATTGGTTCTACACTATGATTCACAATGGACTTGGGATCAATAGACATGAAGGGGTAATTTACACTACCCAGTTCTCGAGGAATGAAGCAACATTATCAAATGCAGTTTAGCGTCGTATTCAGGATACACATTATTTTTGTGGGGGTGCAGGGAATTACAATTCCTGTATTAAAGACCTCACCTACAGGATGGCCTATTTTTGGATGAATACATTATAGAGAAATATAGGTTGGAATATTGAATATTGAATGGGATGCGTTGATCATGTAGCTTAAACAGCAATACAAGACATTTTATAAAAATCTGTAGAATAAAGACAATTAAACGTGGCGTTTGAAGACCTCCTGCTGTTATCAAGAAATGCAAAAACGATTGAAACGGCGAACAATTGTACGGCTGCAGAAAAGTTTATTATTTTTAAGGTTATCTGCGTGGGGTTATAAAGTATACCCGCTAAAAAGTTTAGCTCTTCCAATTTTTTTTTTCTGCAAAATTAAAAATTCTTTTTTTCACCAAAGACAACTGTTGTAGATAAGGCTGAAATATCGAGTAGATATTATCGGGTAGATAAGGCTGAAATATCGAGTTGATATTATCGGGAAGATAAGGCTGAAATATCGAGTAGATATTATCGGGTAGATAAGGCTGAAATATACACTGGCTTTTCAAATAGAAATATTTAAATCAGATTAAAAAAATATGTTAGTTGTCTAAATTTTCTGAGACGAAGCGTGATGATTTTATCATTAAGGATTTTCAGACTATTGTCTTCATCTTTATTTTTATTTCCACAACGTTTCGGTCGATATGTTATTCGGCCTTCTTAAAAAAAACGTACTTACAAATTGGGGAAAATAATTGATATGAAGGAAAATTGGAGAAAAATAAATGATATGAAGGATAATTACTCAGATAAATAAGAAGTAAAGTCATTGCAGAATAATCCCAATATTTGTCCAAGATAGGTCTTGGCAGATTTTTGCAGAACAGCTACATGGTCCAGAATGGGCTTCAAGGTCAACAAATTTAGAAGTCAAGGGATCAGACAGGGAAAAACAAATAGATTCAAGCAATAGGTGTACCATACCCATGATTCGGATATGTGAAACGTACATAGAATGTTCATAACATATATACATAGACCATAGGAATCCCGAAACACGAAAAACACATACGACTTTTTAGTTCAGGTACAAAACTCTTTATTACCATTGAATTAAAAGGTTTTTCGACATAAGGAGAGAGGCACAATCGTTCTATGCTGGCTTTTCCATCTTCCCCCGCCCAAACACGTGAGGCACCCGCCACAAGGCCGCTGCGAGCTAGGGAAAGTCACCCTTCTTCTTCGGACCGCAAGACTCAGCTAACTGACTTTCTTCAAAATCCCCAAATTCCTCCGCGCTTCCGGTGCATGATGTCATTCACATCCCAAAGTCACAATTTTCTATCTGGGATTTTTATTTCGACATCTGTGAACGACGCATCCTCCCCACGCGCGCGTTAACACCTGAGTTCAAGTTTGCACCTAACTAACCCATGTGCTGAGCCGAAAGGTTCTCAGCCTAACTAAACCCAAAGGCAAGATATATAAACCAAAATCCCTCGGCCATTATATTACACAGGTTCAATTCGAAGTTATTACATCAATTAAAAAAATAGCCAATCAAGTCCATGACTAAATGGTTAAATTGTACACTCTCCGATAAAAAAAAATGCATCATCAGTTCGGGAAATCAAGTACAAAAGTGGTTAACTAAAATGGGAACTGGACAAGATGGAATATTCCACAAAAATAAATCGCTTATGCCAAACTTAGGAAAATGATGCCGTATTTATAGGCTTTCTATTGAGGGATATGATGTTCCCCCTTCGCTTTTTTGATTTTGCCTATGAAATATACGGAATTATTGATTGTGTTATGTGTATGCAAAGGAGGGACCTACACATATGTTCTGTCTGTGAATAAGTTTTCACTGACGCAAGGTAGGTGCAAAAAGCGCTATGAAAAAGTTATGGTTGATATTTCCAGACATTTTATGTGAACAGAGAAAATGTTTTACTCAGAGTGAAACCATTCAAAATAAGTAGACTTTGTTAAAGTTGTAAAGACTGTGAGGAAAGAAGGTCAATCTTCTTAAGTCTTAATAAACATACGATCAGAGTTGTTCTTAATAAACATACGATCAGAGTTGACCGTGGAAGGAAATTTCGGAACCTGAAAATCATGTGGATCACAACCTTGAGGCCATATGTGATTATCGGGCATAAAAAATGAAGAAAATCATCATAGCGGAACTGACAATAACATGGGAAGATAATTGCGTAAAGGCTCCATAAAAGAAAATCATCAAATAAATGCAGCTGATATGGGATTGTAAAAAAGGTGGTATAATTGTTTTTTGTACTTGTCTTTAATTGGAATCATTTTGATTAATTGGAATCACGGTTCCAGGTGAGCATTGTGAGACGATAGCGGTTTCAAATCCTACCCAAGCCGGCCAGAGGTTTACTTGGTCAAAAACCTGGTGCGATAGACAGCAACTATGGAAGGCAGTAATTACTGGGGATACGGTTACAAGACTCAGCATTCCTATCCGAGGTCGCGGTAAATCACCTGAAGAAAGCCAGCAGTGAAATTTGGCCGAAACGTAGTGAAAGAAGAAAAAACACAAAAACTACCAAGATGAGGACAAAAAAGTCCGCAATAAATAAAAATTAATTCTCTAATTGTTTTTTGTTCTTATTTTTTCCAAAGTGGTGGTCGGCTGATTCCTGGCACATACAGCATGTAGCGTCAAACTAGGTTGGGATCAAGATACCCAGAAAGAGGAAAGGCTGTTTAAAGGTTGGAAGAAGCAGCTGAAAGTGCATACCGTTAGTTGTAGCACAAAACGAAGGATATGGATAATCAAAGACATGTAGAGATTTGGCCACCACCAACAAGACCTTGTTGCGACTTAGAGTCGAAAAACTCAGTGAAGAGTGAACACCACCAGACCATGTCTTCGTTTGAAGAGATATTCCCTTTCCCACTCCACACAAGAAATGTTCACTAGTCATAACGAGTCTTGCTCAACCAGCATCCATCATATAGGTATATATATATATTTACAGATTTTCGTTCGTTGATATCATTTCAGTATCGTCGCTGCAAACAATGACCAGAAAGATATGTGGCATCAGTTATTTATTCTCTTGTAACCATATTATAAAATGAATTATGGGACTTGCATCGTTCTCTTTATAAAAAGAGCCTGACATCTGTTAGCTGAATTAAATTGATTAAACGAATACTGAGCCCAGAACTGCTTCCTATCAGAGTGTAGATTTACTTATGCCTTTCCTTCTCCCTTTCTCTCTCTCTCTCTCTCTCTCTCTCTCTCTCTCTCTCTCATACACACACACACACACACACAAACACATACACTTTATATATATATATATATATGTGTGTGTGTGTGTGTGTGTGTGTGTGTGTGTGTGTGTGTGTGTGTGTGTGTGTGTGTGTGTATTTTTGTGTCTCTGTGTGTATGTGAGTATCTTTTTAGAAAGATGTCCCTATATTGTATCAAATCCCATATATTTCATAAATGATAAGACCACTCCTAGATATGCCGGATAATATGAAAAGAAATAGCATGTTGCAGCTTCGTATCGTATCAAAAGAGCCATTTCAGAGATGGACGTATAGAAAACACCCTTGAATATGTGAGTGGAATCTGAAGGGAAATTCTTTTCAATATGGTTTCATTCATCAGTCAATCCTGTCTCGGTTCGTACAGTTTCATTATCGTCACATGTTTAAGCACACCACGCATAAAAGTTACATATTAAACAATTATACTTAACCAGGTAATAACGCGCAATGTAGTATAGAACATGAGGTATCCTCTGATATTTTAATAAAAAAAAGTACATACGTAAATGAGTATTTTAATATACAAATGATATTATATAGATATCAGTCCTTTTGAAATTAACAAAAAATCATACATACTTATATACATCAAAGTTTTAGGGCGGTATATGCGTTCAGGTTAACTTATGATACATATTTGCTTTTTGTGAATTAGCGCATATAAGAAATCAAAGTAGGATCAATGCTTTCTATAAATCATTTATGCGAAATTTTAGATGACTTCATCGATGCATATCAAACCGAATATATGAATTTATGAGTGAAAAGCGAAGATCATACAACTCTAGTCAACCTTATCAGTACTGTTGATATGTCTGTATAATATATACAGTATATTAGTAAATAAATGGAAGTATTCGAAAATGTTATTATCAGGATATTTTACTAGCTTAATGGCTTCGAGCTGACAAAGAAAAGAAGCAAAAGGTACCCCACAAAAACAATCACAGACACCGACTACGCTGGTGACTTGGCGTTACTGGCGAATACGCCTAATCAAGCAGAGACACTACTGCATAGTTTGGAACGAGCCGCAGCAGGCATTGGCCTCCATGTCAATGCACACAAAACTGAATATATGTGTTAAACCAAACGGGCAACATTACCACACTAGACGGAGCCTCTCTGAAACTAGTAGACAAATTCACCTACCTAGGAAGTAGCGTCTCATCAACCGAAAAAGACATCGACACACGACTAACGATAGCATGGACAGCTATCGATAGGCTCTCGATCATATGGAAATCAGACCTGACCGATAAAATGAAACGCAGTTTCTTCCAGGCAGCGGTTGTATCGATACTACTATATGGATGCACTACATGGACGCTAACTAAACGGCTGGAGAAGAAACTAGACGGCAATTACACAAGAATGTTGAGAGCAATATTGAACAAGTCCTGGTGACAACACCCCACGAGACAACAACTATACGGCCACTTGCCTCCCATCATGAAAACTATACAAGTTAGAAGAACCAGACACGCAGGACACAGCTGGAGAAACAAGGACGATCTCATTAGTGATGTACTCCTATGGACCCCCATATATGGCCAAGCAAAAGCAGGATGACCTGCTCGAACTTACATACAGCAGCTATGTGAGGACACAGGATGTAACCCTGAGGACCTGCCAGAGGCGATCGATGATAGGGAGAAGTGGCGAGAGAGGGTCAGAGATATCCGTGCTGGCGGCACGACATGATGATGATGATGATTCTAAATCATTTAACAAATATAGAAAAACATTTTTCAACACATACGCAATTTTCACAATAAATGAATAGAAAATACTATCTGAGAATCAAGAAAAGTAAACATTCATGGTATTTTTGACACGTATGCAAACTTCTAAAATCATTCTAGTAGTATTTATAAAGGCTAGTTTTAATTCTTTATTTACAACTTGTTCATTGTTTTCTAAACCCGTAGGGTTCTTTTTTCTAGTTCGAGATTTCTTATACAGGTAGATTTTAGGATTGAGATCATTGCTGAGCCCTTAAAAAGAGCTCGATTTTTTCCCTTTCCAGCATCCTTCATCAACGTAATAATCTTCTTTGACAATCCCCTAGAATTCGTTGAATGTTGATCGCAGATAATAGATCAGTACTTCAAGATTTAAATGTATCTATGAAAAGATGTATTGATGTACCCTGCAATCTCTCTCTCTCTCTCTCTCTCTCTCTCTCTCTCTCTCTCTCTCTAAGACACATACACATACATACATACATACATACATATATATATAGAGAGAAAGAAAAAAAGAAAGAAAGAAAGAAAGAAAGAAAGAGATACAGAAAGAGAGAGATGACTTGTTTGAATTGAGTAAATTCCGAATCAATGGTATATGGTGACGGCCAATTTCTCACCATTACCTTTAATGATCCCTTGAAATAAAACTGACAGTCATTAAGTGTCGTTGACTATGTGATAATTATTTTCACATTTAGAACCAGAAAGGCTCTACAACCAATATTGAGCAATCTTCATTTATAGATAGAAAAAATGACCTAGCTATAAAGACGAAAGAAAATAAATGACACACTCCTTTAGAGCCCTACAAATAGATACACAAGTATTGACAGATCAACAAAAATGTATATCCATCCGTCCTGAGTGGACACAGGATGTCATCTAGAGAACTTAAAAAACCAATACCGTTAGGGATTGATTCTGTGAGAAGGTCAAGGGAATTCCTCCTGTGAAGCAAGCCTTAGTCACACACACACACACACACACACACACAAACACACACACATATATATATATATATATAGAGAGAGAGAGAGATAGAGATAGAGATAGATAGATAGATAGATAGATAGATAGATAGATAGATAGCCATGGCAAAAATTATGGTGCACTTATAAAAAATTGAGATAATAGTTTAAACCTACGTATTTAAAGGTTATGAATCGTACAAAGAACAATTGAGAGCAAATGTAAAATATTTAACAGTAGACTGTAGTATTTTTTTTTTCCTTTTTGCTTTAAAGCCTCTCTCAAGAGTTTTAGCTGAGTTTCGAACTAAATTCATTCGAATATTCAAAATGATTTATTGTCATACTAAAGGTTGTTTCGTAATTTTCGCGTAATATTTGATTCCTACCAGTGCTATAATAGTATATTTAATTGAAAATGCCTCCAAAGATGCAGCTTTCAAAGATTAAAAGGGCTCTATCTGGTGAAGGATATTCCCAGGTAGAAATTGCCAGGAAGATGGAATTTTCAAGGAAGGCGGTTCCAGCAAAGAGTAAAAGGTACAAGGAAGCAAAGTATTTCAATAACAGAAAAGAACAAGGCCGTAAAAAGTCTACAACCGTCAGGGAAGACAGATCTTTGAAAAGAACATCCCTTGTAGATAGGAGGAAAAGTTCTTCAGAGCTTGCTGCTGAACTTAGGGAGGTTGCAAACAAAAACATATAAACTCGAATAGTAAGAAGAAGGTTATTAGAAGTGGGATTAAAAGGATGCAAAGCCAGGAAGAAGCCATACTTGTCTCAGGCCAACAAGAAAAAACGACTGGATTTAAAAAAAAAAACATGAAAATTGGAAACCTGATGACTAAGGCAAAATTGTTTAGTCTGACGAAAGTAATTTTGGGGTAAGATAACTGATTCTATCCTAAACTTTGGATGTAATAATTGAATTTTTTATGTGAATACACATCCATAACATCTATTCAAAAATTGGGACAAATTCTTTTTTTTTTCATCAGATTTTTGGCACCCCTGGAGCGGTTTATGTTCGCCGTAGGGAAGGAGAGGCATTTTATCCTGATTGTGTGGTTCCAACTGAAACAATTGGAGGAGGAAGCGTAATGGTTTGTGGCTGCATGGCTTCTTCAGGCATTGGTTTGTTGTACACATGTGAGGGCAGAATGAACTCGACAATTTATACTAACATGCTGGACCAGGTTTACCGAAGCTCTTTGAATAAAATATTTGATAATAACATTTCAAGGGAGGTAATTTTCCCACATGACAATGCTCCAAGCCATACGTCAAAAGTTTCCATAGGTTGGTTTGAGAAAAAAAGGATTACAGTCATGAAGTGCCCCCTTCAATCCCCAGACCTAAATCCCATTGAAACTTCGTGGTCCCATTTAGGGAAAAGAGTGAGAATGCACAAATGTTCATCAAAAAAAGAATTAGAGGCCAAACTTCATGAAGAGTGACAGAAAATAGATCCTACCACCAGCAACAACTTAGTCAATAATATGCAAAAACGAATAAAAGCTGCTATTAAAGCAAAAAGAGAACATACCAAATATTGATTGCTGGAGGTGCCCGTGGTGTAGTCGTTATCGTCGTAGGAAATGAACACGGTGACCCGAGTTCAAAACCTGGACGAGACTGATTGCATTTCACATAGCACTAATACCCTTGGGAAAGGTATGAATCTAATTATTCTCCCTCCAGCTATGGGCAAATAGTAGGACAGACTAGGTTCTTCAGCCTTGGTTAGGCAACTAGTCTAGGAGAAGGAAAACTCCTGAATTCAAACCTGTTAAACTCCGCTTAAAAATTGACCTTGTGTCATATCCTGCCCGAGCGGAGGGGTTGGTAAATAGTACCAAATATTGATTGCTGTTAATGATATTTACTCCACTCTTCTTAACCTTTAAATATATAAGTTTTAATCATAATTTCGATTTTACAATTTCCAGAATCTCATTTATCGTATATATAATTATAAGATCTGTCCCAAACTTTAATATATATATATATATATATATATATATATATATATATATATATATATATATAATTAAAGTTTGGGACAGATCTTAGAATTATATATACGATAATTGAGATTCAGGAAATTGTAAGATAATTCTAATCTAATTCTCAAAGGCACTGTACCAACTTGCATAATTCAGTTCGTAGAAGAAATATCTGATTGAGCTTCCTAAGCCTGCTTTAAGCGTTTTAGGTGTTGTAATTTGTCTTTTATACAAACTAAGAACATGGGATAGAATAAGTGACTTCACCTATGCCTGGAATATTCAATGAAAGGAAGTAGAATGATTCCTCGATGTTCTAAAAGTTTATTAGAACCATCTATCCAAAATGCTAGAAGTATTGGAATAGTTTATGACCTGACATTTTCTTTATTTGACTCTTCCTTTCTGAACTGCTTACTTTCATTCATAATCTTTATTATTTTCTATTCTATTATAAATCCATACCAATAAAAGCTTATATATATATATATATATATATATATATATATATATATGAAAAAGTTGGTGACCGTAGTCGAGGGTGCCCCGAAGACTCTGTTTTCAATAGCTATTACACTGAGGTGTAGGGAAGGGCGTTACTGCTTCCCCCAGATTGCTCCACTGTACCCTAGATACGTACCTTAAAATGCAGACCTTTCAGCAAGGAGTAATCAAGTAACATTTTTTAAGTCTTTAGTACGACGCGACCAGGGACTGAACACTAGTCTCCCAGGCCATTAGCGAAGTGAAGGACGGCATTTCTCATCGACCGAAATAATCGGTCGATTGTCGTGCAATGAAATAAAGGAGGAAATACATAATTCAGACAAATAAAGAACACTCTTTAGCTTTTTCCGATTCTTACAATGTGTAAAATGGAACATTATTGCATAAACATTCTTATATATATATATATATATATATATATATATATATATATATATATATATATATATATATATATATATAGGTAATATTCAGTCAGGTTAAAAAGTTTGGAGTAATTCCCTCAGGACAAGAAAATCATTCAAGAGCTGAACATTTAAATTTTCCTGGTAGAGTGTTCAATGTAATTTATTACAGAGCAATATTTCTTTAAGAAAAAAACCAAAGACCAGTTAATTCAGGATTATAAATTCATTTCGGTCCCGTATTTTCAGTTTCTGGTGTGAACTAAAAACATGAAGAAAAAAAAAATACTACAGGACTTCTTCAGACCCAATGGATAATTCCTTATAATTAATTATTAATAATTCATTAAAATTCATTATAATTAATTATCCATTGGGTCTGAAGAAGTCCTGTATTATTTTTTTTCTTCATGTTTTTGGTTCACACCAGAAACTGAAAATATGGGAGCGAAATAAATTTATAATCACGAATTAACCGGTCTTTGTTTTTTTTTCATAAAGATATATATATATTTATATATATATATATATATATATATATATATATATATATATATATATATATATATATATCAAAAAGTAAGTAAAGTTAGCTACCGTACTCGAGGGCAACACGAAGGCTCTTTTTTTAATATCTTGTACACCTACGTGTAGGTAAGGTCGCTATTCCTTTCCCTGGATTGTTCCACTTTTACCCTTGATCGGTACATTATAATGCTGAGTGTTAAGCAAGGAGGGATCAAGTACTATCTTTTGAGTGTTTGTTAGGACACGACCAGGGATTGAACCCCGGTCTCACAGGTCATTGGGAAACACTCTACCCACTATGATATGTGTGTGTCTGCATGTTTGTGTGTGTGTGTGTGTGTGTGTGTGTGTGTGTGTGTGTGTGTGTGTGTGTGTGTGTGTGTGTGTGTGTGTGTGTGTGTGTGTGTTTACCAAACCCATCGTAAGAACTTGAAGCGACCCAAAGTCAATTTTTAGTGGTGTTTAACTGGTTTGAATTCAGAGTTTTCATTCTCCTTGGACGGCTTCCATAGAAAACAACCCTGCTATTTACCAATAGCTTGAAAGGGTATGTATTGTGTATACTTTTCCCAAATGAAAAATTCAAACAGCCTCGTCAAGAATTTGATCTTGGGTTGTTGCATCAATCTTATACGACGGTAAACATTACACCACGGACGCCTTGTAAATATTCTAATATAAGGTGGGTATGTTAACCAGGCTAAGACAAGAATAACTTTTAATTCAAACAAAGATATTCTAGTCAAGTTGAACCTCCACTCTACGAGCAAATCAGATTATGGGACCAGAGAGTGAAAGGAAATATAAACACCATGAAGATTGTTCTTAATCTTGATGGATCAGTTAGAAGTGAACGGACATGAATTTAATGCTTTTCGTTTTATAATTGATGCATTCTTACATTAACATTGACTAGCTTATGCCAATATCACTTATTTTTAATATCTCCATGCAGGATTCGCGTGCGCTTGAATATGTAAGCCCCCACTGGATGAGTTGGGTATTACGATTCTCAAAATGAATACTTGTTCCTGATTCCCCCCAAATATCTAACAGCAGGTGACCACAGTTTTATAAATATCAGTTGTATTGTTTAAGTTGAATTCATATTGAACACATATTCATATCTATACAATATTCCTTTTTGTCCTTAAAAGACATGGGTTGATGAACTGATTATGAAAGCAATAGAAAGAAAAGTTAGATTCCTGCAATATTACAATATTGTTTACAAAAAAATTGGTTCGTTTTCTTAATTCAACTTCAGCGAATATTGCAGAAAAATGGATACAATGAATAATGAATGATAAATATTTCAACGCCTAATCATAAAAGCTATTTACCTCGCTACTAAATATTTTCTATGAAATATACGTGATCATGGAATTTTTCTCTCACTCAGTCAATATATATATATATATATATGGGGGGTGCTTACACACAAACTCACGGAAAAACACCCACGTATTTAGATGCACACACTCAAACTCTTCTATTCACACTTTTTCTTTCTCTCTCTTTCCCTCTCTTTTTCTCTTTCTCTCTCTCTCTCTCTCTCACACACACACATATACACAATATATATATATATATATATATATATGTGTGTGTGTGTGTGTGTGTGTGTGTGTGTGTGTGTACGCATGTACCCCTATATATATATATATATATGATATTGGAACTATAAAAATAAAAATGCACCTGATTGTATTTCTTTCTTTTCGATGGCATCTCAAAATTGTTTGGTTATTTAAACCCAACATTATACTTGTAAAGAATGACAGTAATACTATTTATCTTACATCTGATGGCTTATGGGGTTCATTCTTCGCATACATTAACCCAGGGTGGCCTCCTATATATTTTTTCTTCAGTGCATATTATCTGAAATAGAACCTTATAAAGACAATTTTTCTGATCTCATTTTTAAAAAAATACATACTAAAATATTAATATCACGGCTGTTATAAGCATTACTCCCAGTATACAGAAAATAATCTATCTACAAATGCTTGTAAAATATTAAGATAGTAAGGTACACAGTTACGTAGATAACAGCGAACTTGGGCAGCATGCACGGTTATAAGCAATACAATTAGAATTTAATCTATCATCTCTTCAGTCGTCAAAAAAAAAGATGTTATAAATAGCCTATACAAACTTATAAACAGATACATATCTGTCGTCTGTGGTTCAACATTACGTCAGCTGCACAACTGCAGGTAAGTAAAACTCCCCATAATGAGTGTTCTGTCTATGACAATAAACTGAATGCGACGATCAGACTCAACTCCCGCGTTTTTGGAGAATGTGGAAAAAGCCTTTATTGTTATCAATGCCATATTCACTCTGGCCCTAACGAGTAGTACCTGTTAGGGTGTCATCTATAGAACAAATAGAATGGTCCAATCATTAACTAAGGGTTATGAATAGTTATTTGAAAACATACAGATGTGGGAAGTTTATTCATGTTAGATTAAAATAACGGATAAATAATATTGCCATTATTGAATAGCAACACCTGAAACTATCTAACCATATTTACCCAACCCCTCCGCTCGGGCAGGATATGACACAAGGTCAATTTTTTTCAGCAGAGTTTAACAGGTTTGAATTCAGAGTTTTCCTTCTCCTAGACTAGTGGCCTCACCAAGGCTAAAGAACATAGTCTGTCCTACTATTTACACATAGCTGCAGGGAGAATAATTGGATTCATACCTTTCCCAAGGGTATTAGTGCTATGTGAAACGCAATCAGTCTCGTCTAGGATTTGAACTCGTATCGTCGTCTCCATTTCCTACGACGATAACCGTTATACCATGGGCACCTTCGTTAAACCACATGCACCTCCATTACACCACAGGCACCATCTGAAACTATTTAACTGTGTATAAATTATTGAGGTAGAACAAATCGTTTGAAATATAAAGTCTCCAAGAAACTATCAGCTTAAAAAAAACACAGACACACACCCACACAGACACATAGACACACACACACACACACACACACACATATATATATATATATATATATATCATCAGTATTAACAAGTCGCCCTGCTAGCACGGATGTCTCTGACTCTTTCTCTCCCCCCCTTCTCTCTCTCTCTCTCACCATTCGTCAATCGCTTCTGCCAAGTGTTCTAGAAAACATCCTGTGTTCGCACGGAACTGTTACATGTAATTTCTTGCTTGTCGACTAATACTAGCACGTCCATATAATGGGGTGCATAAGCACTGCTGGCTTTGCTTATCTAATTTGGATGGTTTTACAGATAGGAGAATGGTCGCTGTGTAGCTGATATTTTACTGGATATTGCTTCCCGGTTTTGTTCAGTAGAGCCCGTAGCATCGTTTTGTAGTTCCCGTCTTGCTGTTTCTGTATTCGTTGTGTCAGCGTTCACCCATCAATCTTCGGGATTCATGACTCACACATATATATATATATATATATGTATATATATATATATATATATATATATAAGGTTTGGCATTAAAAAATCAACAAGGTTTGATATGCCATGAATCAACCAACCCAACGAACATATACACTCATAAATACTATATTTTCTCCTCTTTTTTTGATTGACACTTCCTCTAAAAATCAAATTTCGATCAAATGTAAAATTATATTAAATTTTCCGAAAGTTCATTTCAGAAATAACGTTCATCAAATAAGAAAAAAAAGATGGAATTATTTCTCTTTGAACTTATTTATTGCTTAAAGAATCAGCAGAAATAACATTTAATCACCTTAGATATGCCTGATCGAGAATACACAAAATCCAAGTAAAAAGTAAAATTTAATAATCTCCTCATATTTAATGTGGGAATAACTTAATATTATGTTTGAGTTAATATTGGAACGTATTTTTCTTCCGTTAATGTAAATAACTCACTTCCTGAAATTTAATTTAGTAATATGCCTCTTGATATATTCAAATCATAACTTTTTACAAACTTAAATCTATGTAATTTTATTAAAAAAACATTCCTCAAAATCCGATCTGTATTCGCTAGAATGGGCGATCAAATTTATCAAAGGAATATAATACTAGAACATTAAGCAATCTCCTTCTTATATGTATAAAATTCTAAGGTTTGATATTGCTATGTATTAAGAGAAAAATATAAAATATAAAACTTACTTTAGAAGTGATTATTAAAGTTGAGAATTTAAAAAAAAATTATGCTTTGAAATTCTAGTTCTGTTCCTTCTATATTTCTTGGCATATGGATTAAGACAAAACTTGTATCAAGCCAGCCGGCTGGGGCTATAAAATACATCGACTGTATCTTTGCAGAGGGATAAGTCTTCCGCAATGAGTGTTCCTGAATGTGATACTAAACAATCAGAAGGCGAGGCTCCAGTTATGCGTGAACTATGGAGAATCTAGAATATCCTTCATTGCCATTACTCCTAGGTCCACTCTGTACCGGAGTGGTTGTGCCTGATAAGATGCTATGTATGGGTCAAATAGTACTGCTGGGCATTTAACGGTGTGCAAACAAATAATTAAAACTAACTTGAATTGTTTGAAGTAGTACTGTTTGACTATTTAATAGTGAGTACACAAATGGCTTATGTTTAATTGAATTATTAGAGATACATAGCAATACTTGGATCTATTTTAGTGTATAAAATGAATGAGTTATATTGACTTGAATAATTAGTGTTCAATAGCAATACTTAAAACTCTTTAACTGAGCACTGAAATTGAATTATTAGTGATATATAATAATACTTGGAACCTATTGATTGTGTATAAATGAATTGATAGTATTTAATTTGTTATATATTGACCCTCGGCGGAGACGTCAATTAGGAGAAGCACCTGTGTAAATAAGCGGAAGAACAGCGGAAGCAGGTGGACATTATAAAATAATATAACCAGGTGCCCGGGCGGTTCGAGTCAGTTGAAGACAGGGTGCCGAAGTGAGAACCAGCTGTAGATAGCGGTCTTTGGGTCCCGGTTGAGCAACCCAAGCCCAGATGCGAAAGAAGTGCTGCTATGGTCGAGAGAAAAACTTGGGTCAATATAGCAGTCCGTTCTTGTCTGCACTGTTTCTCACACACAGTAAACAATACCTTTTCGAAAAAAAAGTGTGAGAGATTTATGTTTTTATAAGGAAGTGTATTCGTTCATTCATTGAAGTCGTATTTATTGGTTAATGATGTTTCCGCCTGTACGTGTATATTTGTATATGTTTAAGTGCAGTTGTATTATGGATATACAACAAATTGAATAATTAGTGTTAAATAGCAATACTTTAAACCACTTCACTGTCTGCAAATAAATGGTTAATATTGAATATTATTTTTAGTGATAGAAAGCAGTAATTTAAATCTTTCAATGTGTAAAAAACAATTACAAATGAGTTTTAATTTATATAAAAATGAAGTTATCTTCAAAATATTCATTTAAAAATCATATATGTATATCCACTAAAATGTGAGCTAAAAAATTATTAATAATAAATAGAATTATTCGTGTTAGACATACTTGCAACGATTCAACGTTGTGTTAAGAAAAAGCTTAGACTTGTTTAAATTGTTATCAGCAAACTTTGTTTACAGACCATATATATTTAATGAATATATATATATATATATATATATATATATATATATATATAAATATATATATATGTATAAATAGGATTTGGCATTAAATAAATTACAATAGTTGATATACCATGAAACCAAACTAAACGTACACTTGATTTTTTAATGATATTTGACGAAGAAATTTATCAAATGTTTATTAACCACCGAAATTTTAAAGATAAAATTATTAAATAGGTGACACGTGATGCAATATATATATATATATATATATATATATATATATATATATATATATATATATATATGGGGATTTCTTACAATGTAAAAGGAACTGTCAACACTGTACCATGACAGATTTTTTTTTTTAATAATTCAAGCACTTTTGATTGGAAATAACATGATGAAAGATATCGGTAATCATGTGTTCAATGGAATGGAAAACCTTCTTTAGTAGATATCAATTACACATGTCCGTAAGAAAATTATACGTACACACAGAAGACACACACATACGCACACATGCACACGTTCACAGACACATGAGATACGATTATCTTCGCAGTTATCGTCGTAGAAAATGTAAGCTGTGATACGCGTTGAAATCCTTAAAGAAGCGGTTCATGCTTCACTTCTCTTTATTACCATTAGAGAAGACGTGAATCGGTCTGTTCTTTCCATAATTACGGGTAAATAGTTGGACAGATTGATTTTTTTCGTCAGTCATTAATCCCGTAGCTCCCGTGAACATTATATTTTCTCTGTTAACTTATGCAATTCCCAGAGCTATAGTACCAGTGCTGTTCAACAGTAATAATGGTTTTGTTATTAAATAACCTACAATGTTTGATGTTCCTTTAAAAAAGAAACTAAACCAGTTTTCTTTCACGGCATGTCAAGTACACAGACATTATTTCTTCTATTTATTAAAGTCAGCAAATATTATTTCCTACCTCTGACGTTAAGAACAATCATATCATAGTTTATTTTACAAGGCAAGTGTTTAAACTCACAAAAATGTGTGTATGTTGATGTTTGTCATCATCATCATCATCATGTTGTACTGGTAGAACGGATATCTCTGACCCTCTCTTGCCACTTTTCCCTATCGTTCATCGCCTCAGGCAGGTCTTCTGGACAACATACCATATCCTCACATGGTAGCTGAATGTATGTTCGTGCTGTTCGTCCTGCTTTTGCACGGCTATCTGTGGGGGTCCACAAGAGTACATCACTTATGAGTTCGTCCCTGCTTCTCCAGCAGTGTCCTTCATGTCTGGTTCGTCTAACTTGAACAGTTTTCGTGATAGGAGGCAGATGGCCGAACAGTTGGTGTCTTGAGGGGTGTTGCCGCCAGGACTTGTTCAACATTGCGCGCAGCATTCTTGTGTAATTGCCGTCTAGCTTCTTCTCCAGCCGTTTTGTTAGTGTCCATGTAGTGCAGCCATATAGCAGTATCGATGTGACCGCTGCCTGGAAGAAACTGCGTTTCATTTTATCGGTTAGGTCTGATTTCCATATAATCGATAGCCTATTGATAGCTGTCCATGCTTTCGTTAACCTTGTGTCGATGTCCTTTTCGGTTGATGCCACGCTGCTTCCTTGGTAAGTGAATTTGTCTACTAGTTTAAGAGGGGTTCCGTCTAGAATGGATCAAACGGGTGACATCTCCACTCTAGAAGGAACCCTTGATGTTTGTAAATAAATGTAATTATCTACATTCTGTTTTACTGCGAATATTATTTTGAACAATTTTTTAAAAGCAGAGTTTATGACTTCCGTATTTTCTTTTTATGACTTTTTTTTTAAATTGAAAATAAAAAAAAAATACAACAACAACATAAACAATATAAATAGATTCACCTCTGAAGCTCACAGATTGTAGATATCTACCGAAATCAATTTTATTATCAAACTTTGATGGATAATTCCCTACTTTTGCTTTGCAAAATTTTCTTATAAAATCCTTAACTGTCATGGCATAAACCAAAGAAAAGGTAAGAATGAATCTGTGCAAGTATTTCATTCAAGAAAGGGAGATTAGGGGAAAAGATAGATAAGAAAACAGATATACAAACCAAAAGAAACATACAAGATAGATAAATAGATAGATAGAAACAGAGAGAGAGAGAGAAGAGAGAAAAATAATTAGATAAGGGAATAGCTATAAGAAAACAAGATACAAGATAGATAGATAGTGAGAGAGAGAGAGAGAGAGAGAAAGAAGAGAAAAATAAATAGATAAGAAAAGAGCTATAAGAAACCGAGATACAAGATAGATAGAAAGATAGAAAGAGAAAGATAAAGAGAGAGAGAGAGAGAAAATAGATAGAGGGAGAGAGAAAGAAGAGAAAAAGAAATAGATTTGGGAAGAGCTATAAGAAAACGATAGATTGATGGATAGATAGATAGGGAGAGAGAAGTGAGTGAAGAGAAGAAAATAAAGAAAAGAGATAATAACCAAAAGAGACATACAAGATGAAGAGAGAGAGAGAGAGAGAGAGAGAGAGAGAGAGAGAGAGAGAGAGAGCTTGGGGAATAAAGAAAATAAGAAAAGATTGCAACAAAGAAGAGAGATTGATGGAAGAGACGAAAATTGATAAGGAATGAGCATGGACAAAACGTGATATTCAAGATAATTAGACAATTAGAAAGATAGATAGATAGAGAGGGAGAGAGAGAGAGAGGGGGGGAGAGAGAAAGGGGAGTGAAGAGGAAAAAGTGGATAAGGAAAGACATAATAACAAAAGAAGGATTAAAGATGGAGAGAAGAGACAAAAATAACAACAAGAGAGAATAAAAACAAAAGGGAGAGACAATAAGGGAAATAAAAAAACAAATATAAAAAACGAAATTAAAGATAGAGGGAAGATACATTAAAATAAATTAAAAAAAAAAATATATTAAAAAAAACGAGATTAAGGATAGAATGGAAAGACAATAAAGTAAATAAAAAACAGATATAGTAAAATGAGATTAAAGATAGAAGGAAGAGGCAATAAGGTAAATAAAAAACAGATATCATAATAAAACAAGAGATTAAAAATTGGGGGAAGAAAGAAAAATGTAAAAAAACAGATATAATAAAAAAAAGAATGATTTAAGATAGAGGAAAGAGAAAAAAAGGCAAATAAAAAACAGATATAATAACAAAAAGAAAGACTAAAGATAGAGGAAAGAGACAAAAAGGCGAATAAAAAACAGATATAATAACAAAAAGAAAGTCTAAAGATAGAGGGAAGAGACAAAAAGGCAAATAAAAACAGATATAATAACAAAAAGAAAGACTAAAGATAGAGGAAAGAGACAAAAAGGCAAATAAAAAACAGATATAATAACAAAAAGAAAGACTAAAGATAGAGGGAAGAGACAAAAAGGCAAATAAAAAACAGATATAATAACAAAAAGAAAGACTAAAGATAGAGGGAAGAGACAAAAAGGCAAATAAAAAACAGATATAATAACAAAAAGAAAGACTAAAGATAGAGGGAAGAGACAAAAAGGCAAATAAAAAACAGATATAATAACAAAAAGAAAGACTAAAGATAGAGGGAAGAGACAAAAAGGCAAATAAAAATCAGATATAATAACAAAAAGGAAGACTAAAGATAGAGGAAAGAGACAAAAAGGCAAATAAAAAAACAGATATAATAACAAAAAGGAAGACTAAAGATAGAGGAAAGAGACAAAAAGGCAAATAAAAAACAGATATAATAACAAAAAGAAAGACTAAAGATAGAGGAAAGAGACAAAAAGGCAAATAAAAAACAGATATAATAACAAAAAGGATGACTAAAGATAGAGGAAAGAGACAAAAAGGCAAATAAAAAACAGATATAATAACAAAAAGAAAGACTAAAGATAGAGGGAAGAGACAAAAAGGTTTAAAAATAGTTAATAATATTATTAATAAAAAGAGAGAATAAAAAAGAATATAAAGGCAAAAAGGTAAATGAAAAACAGATATAACAAAAAGAGAGATGAAAGAAAGAGAAAAGAGAAAAAAGGTGAATCAAAAAAAGATATAACAAAAAGAAATTAAAGATTGATGGAAGAGACAAAAAGCTAAATAAGAAAATGAAAATAAAAACAAAAAGGAAGATTAAAGATAAAAGCAAGTGACAAAAAAGAAAGATAAGGAAAGAGAGATGTTTTTTTTTTTACATTGAATGATCAACAAAGGTTGTTCTGCCATCAAAGAATGAACGAAAGCAAACAATCCAATCTGTCCTTAGCTTACTTTTCGTGAAGTAAATCTAATGAAAGAAATAGTTTCAAAAAGCAATGGGTCGATATTTTTTGCTAGGCGTTGTTTACACTTTTTGGCATGATCCTATTTACCCAACCCCTCCGCTCGGGCAGGATAGGACACAAGGTCAATTTTTGAGCGGAGTTTAACAGGTTTCAATTCAGAGTTTTCCTTCTCCTAGACTAGTTGCCTCACCAAGGCTGAAGAATCTAGTCTGTCCTACTATTTACCCATAGCTGGAGGGAGAATAATTGGATTCATACCTTTCCCAAGGGTATTAGTGCAATCAGTCTCATCCAGGATTTGAACTCGTGTCGCCGTGTCCATTTCCTACGACGATAACGACTACACCACGGGTACCTCCATACACTTTTTGGCATGATCTTTGAACTTATTTTTAGATGCTTTGTACTGCAACTACCTCTCCTGGTCGAATTACACCTGGGAATAATGGCAATGAGGGTGCACATTCTCTCCTGATGGCCCAAAAACAATCATGGAGTTAAAACTGCTCGGTGGAAATAAGAATGGCTAAAGGAGCGTTTTCTATCCGCTCACTTTTTAGTGAGTTTCTGCTACTTGATAAGTAACTTCCTTCTTCAGGTCGAACTACACCTGGGAATAATGACAATGAGGGTAACTCTACAATCCCCAAAGCTTTAAATCTTGGGCTTCACCAATGCGTTGAGTAAAGTATCATACTCAGAACTTGTTGTATAGTGTCTCGTACCACATAACTTCCGGTATCGAGGAAGTATAAAAGACGCCGTCTCTTTCAAGCACGGAGAAGCAGAACGAGAAGCAGAGAGACAGCTCTGAAAGGACGTCGGTAGTAAGACCCACATCGAACATGAAACCAACAGCCCAAGTCTCATAATACTAGTCAGACTGTACTAAGTAAGTAAAGTTGGCGACCTTAGTCGAATGCTACCCGAAAGCCCCCTTTTCTACAGCTACTACACCGATGTGTAGGGGAGGGCGGTACTCCTTTCCCTGGTTTGCTCCACTTTACCCTTGATACGTACCCTATATTGCTGAGTGTTAAGCAGGGAGCTATCAAGTACCTTTTTTATAGTCTTTGGTATGACGCGGCCTGTGATTGAACGCAGGTCTCCCGGATCAGTGGCGAACACTTTTCTGACTAGGCCAATGAGCCGGTTAATAAATATTTAACTCTATTTAACTGTGTATATTTTCCTTACCACGATACAACAGAATTTTATGTTATATTTAATATACATGTTCCATCTTTACTTGGGTATTTAGTACAAAATACTTTGGAGTGGGGAAGATAAGTGAGTAGTCATCAGTTTATTCTTAATTTTATGTTGGTTTATCTAAGTTAGTTTCATTACTTAGTCAATATATTCACAAAATCTCTTGCAACCTTTTTTTTTTGCCAAAATACCTATTGTTCTCTAATGGTTGCCTGGTTTAAAACCCAATAGAAAACTATGATGCATTTAGTCTTTAACTTATGGTATTTTATAAGATGTGTTAGATGACTATAAAACTACGAATAATAAGTAGCGACTAATATACGTACAAAATTAGCAATACTCGTTTATATAGATTAGTTTCGTCTGGGACCAATATACTAATGTAGAGTCTTTTGTGAAGATAGAACTCGAAACAATAGCAATGATCTTGAAGTATTGCTTTGGAAACAGCTTCTGCACGGTGCAGTATCTTCCTATTTTATTATTAGCAACGAATCAACGTACATACGACAATGTAGAAGATTACTGACTTCTGTTCCTTAGCATATCGCTTTGCCTCTAATTACCACAAACAGTGTACTTGAGCGGCATTGTTTTTATGTTGGCTTTAAAATCAACTGGGTTTCAATAAGTTTATTACATGCCGGCATCGTATGTCTAGAAATTACCAAAGTTTATTTTGGCCCTGAGCCAACCTCTTGCCTTGTGGATAGTCTATTTCTATTCTGTTCTCAGTCAACTCTGGTATCAGTGTTAGACAAAGAACCAAAGACGTCTATATCAGGTATATGAGTTCTTAGTTGAAAGGTTAATCGGTGCTTGTAACATGCAGGGATCAGATCGACTTTTATAAATCTTTCTTGGAAGGAAAGAGTAGAAAATAATTACAGGTTTACAATAATGGACGATCGTATGTATTCCTCGTCTTTTTTTTTTTTTTTTTTTTTTTTGCAAAACGCTCAGCAGTCGTTCAGTTAGAAAGCCAAGGAACTTACCTTCACTGCAACAAACTGTGCCATTCCATCGCAATATAAAGGATTGTCCCTTTTGGGATATTTTCGTAGCATTTTGTCATTGATTGCATGTTTTGGATTTGTAATTTGATGGCTGGAAAGTCTAAAAAGGCATATAAATAACTTATTTATTAATAGCGCCTAAACCTGATTTCGCTTGCGCAAGGAAAGAAGTATATACTTACCGGACCCAACCACACGAGCAGGATATGACTCAAGATAATTTTTAGCAGATTTTAACACGATTAAATTTAGAGTTTTCTCTCCTAGACTATAGATCACACTAAGTTTACAGATCCCAGTTTCCCTTACTCTATCATTGCTAGAGAGAGATGCCAAGCTTTCCTAAGGGCATTAGCGTAATGTGAAAGGCAAACAGATTTGTGTAAAATTCGATCTCGGGTAGCTGTGTTCCTTTCCTACGACCGTGACCGTTTGACAACGAGTGACTTTAATTGTTTGTTTGTTTGGTTGGTTTTATGGCATATCAATCTTTGTAGGTTATTTAACGCCAAATCCATTTTTATGTAAATAATCTGTTCTATTGAAAACATTTCAGGTTAGCATAAGTACACAGTTTAATTATTAGAAACATTTCCATTTCAAACTAGTCAAGCAGTTATATGTAATAATTCAATTAAGTCTAAATACAGTTTTAATGTCGAAAAACAGTTTTATTTGAAATAATTCAGTTAAGCATAAGCACGCAGTTTAAGTGTAAGTACGGTTTAATTGTCAAAAACGTTTCTATTTTAAGCTATTCAGTTTACTCAAACAATTTATTTTAGCATAAGTATGCTGTTAGTTCTATTTAACCCATAGATAGGGCCCTATCAGGTGCTACCACTCCGGGCCAGAGTGGACCTGGGAGCGATGGCAATGAAGGGGTACTTTGCATTCCCCAAAGCTCCAGCATTGCTAGAACCTCACCATCGGATTGTTTAGTGTCATATCCAGGACACCCGTTGGGAGGGTCTTACCCCTCTGCAGAGAAGCAGTCGGTGTATTCTACAGCCCCAGCCGACTGGGCAAGAGTAAATTCAAGGACACAAGTATACTATTCCTGGTATATATTAAGTATCTTCCACCCTAACAATATCTTGGTAGCCTATGTGGTTGAATATTTCTTAAAACTAAAGATTTGAATAAGCTTTATATCTAAAGAACCTGAAACCAGCATTAGTCGAAGTGAACATTTGAGTTTAAACTGCGTTAGATTTTGATCTTCGCTCATTCTTGTTTTTAAAATAATCGTGTTATTCCATAAGTGCATTCCCTGTACATCTATTGTGTTATAAAAACAGGGATATCGTTTGAGACGAACAAGGTGTTGTAAATGTTAGAGCATTTTATAATGTAATAATTTGACACTTTCTAGTTCAAATGATATCAATTTTTTTTCAGCATGTGTAGAAATAACAAGAAATTCTGTATTTAAGGTTTAAACATCGTTTTCTTCTTCATTGAATGCCATGTTTAAACTTGAAAACAAAACGAAAATATACACAAAGAATATCAGGTTGTTTCTACACATGATGTTTAAATTTGAAAGCATTTAAACGAGGAGTGGTCAACTCATTAGATTACGAAATATTTTTTTCTGAAGCAATCTATACTTGAATGAAGTTGAGATAATTCTTGTCAAATATGAGACTGACATATGCGAGCGTCTAAAACTGATTATATTTTTTATCTACTCTTTTCTTATTTGAATATCGAACCCCCAAACCCATTTCCCTCAAGTATTTTCACTAATATACTCTAATTGCTTTTGTTTAGTGTGTATATAAGAAGTTTCTATGTAGCGTATACATCACATATTTTGTTATGAAATTCGGTCAATTGTAGCTGTTTACTAAGCTTAGTTTTCTCCAGCTTTCCAATCGTTACACCTCAAGAGGTGCCTAATCTAAAAAAAAGAAGCTATTCTAATCGAAAATTAATTTAATCGAAGATTTACTCTCTTTCATCCCAGCATAAGTTTCTCTTACAAAGAATAAATGTTTTGTGGCTACATTTATTAATAACTATCATATTCGACAATAAATAAACGTATTCGAGAAGGAATTAGACAAATTAGAAAGTATTCTTTATGTGACACTATTGACGGTGGGGTCGTAGTATACAGTATTAATTAGATGTATGTGCGTATGTGTAGACAGATGAGTAGGTTTAAGTACATGTATGGATGTATGTATATACGTGCTCTGGTATACATATGTGTATGGTCGTTGGTTGACCATACGTATGTATTTTCGAATGTGTATTTATGTATATGTCCATATAGGTGCCCAAACGTATTTTATGCGGGAACCACTTATCCAACCCGAATATAAGTTGAAATGGTTTGATGTAAGTGGAGCCATGACTAAAAAAGGAGTTTCAATTTCATTAGTACACTTAGTAGGATATTCTGGAGACATATCTGGCAATATTTTGTATCCAGTCTCTAGGAGGGCGATAATCAGGAAATCAGTGATATTCACAACTTCCTATTTATAAGTAAAGTCTGTCTGCTATTCAGATGGGACCAGAGAATGGAGAATTTTGTGTCATATCCCGGACACTCATTAGGGGGAAGGTCTTACCCCTCTGCAGACAAGCAGTCGGTATATTCTACAGCCCCAGCCGACTGCGCAAAAGAAAAGCGAGACAGAGAGACATGCTGATAGGCTGAGAAGGTAGAAGACGGATAGACGAAGATAGAAGATAGCACCAAAGAGAGATACAGATATATATATATATATATATATATATAGAGAGAGAGAGAGAGAGAGCTACAAATACAGAGATCCATAAAAACTAGCTGTCAGAGTCTTAGTTGATAGAATTTCTCATGACACCTATGTAGCGAAAGTGAGGACTCCTTAAATAGTCTTTTTGTGAAGTGTGAAGAGTACTCCTTAATTGTTAAATACCATTTATTTAGATTTTTGTATTCGTCTTTTTCTTCCTTCGAGGACCCATCTCGGATCTTGCCTTGTCGACTGGGGCTGTAGAATACACCGGCTGCATCTCTGCAGAGGGGTAAGACCCCTCCTCTACGAGTGTCACTTAATAATCTGATGGTGAGTTTCTCGTAATGCTGGAGATTCGGGGAATGCAGAGCATCCCTTTATTGCCAAAGCTGCCAGGTCCACTCTGACCCGGCGTGTTAGCACCTGATAATATCCTATCAATGGGTAAAATAGAACTAAACTGGGTACTAATGCTAAATTGAATTACTTGAAATAGAACTTGAAATTGAAATGAAATTGACATTCAGTCTGCGTACTTATGCTAAAATGAATTGTTTGAATTAGAACTGTTTGAATAAACTGAATGACTTGAAATAGAAATGTTTTTGACAATAAAGTTTTGTTCTCATGCTAAACGGAATTGTTTGAAATAGAACAGATAATTTGTATAAAAATGGATTTGACATTAAATAACCTACAAAGGTTGATATGTCATAAAAAAACCCTCTAACCAACCAACCAACGAAAGATCAAGCATTTCAAACAGTAGAGAACCTGGGAACCCGATGTGGGTAAAGATGATTATGCCGCCAGATTTAAATGGGTCCTAGATCTCCTACTGTTACCTTTTGAAAATTAAGCAATATCTCTGGTTCTATTAGAATATCACTGCGGATATAAATAGTTTTCAAAACTCTTATATTCACTCTCATTTATTTAGGGGAGAATAAGAAAATATAAATAGGTCTAGTAAACATTTTGTTCTGTTGATCCAATCGTAATGAACACTGAGTACCAGATTCGATTATCTCTCTATTATCGTGGCCACAACCTACTCACGTCCGGATTTTAAGAGTCAGTGATCAAGGTTCACCGATGTCGTCAGCGACTGAAATTTTCCATCATGAAATGAAAACTATTCTTTTTTATGAGTACATCACTGCCACCCAATGTCGCCAGGGAACGGAATTTTACATTACGAATTAAAAACTATTCTCTCTTATGCGTACATCACTGCTACCTGTTAGCAAATGGAATTTTCCACTAGAAATGGAAAACTATTTCCGAAACCTTTATTTCTGTGAATACTTTCGGAGATATTTTCTGAGAGCTACCTGTAGCAAGAAGTATCAACAATCTCACCTTTGTTATATAATGACGAGTTTCAATATACACAGAAATTAAAGAGAAGTTTTCCCGCCCAAAATCTCTAGTATTCTAAGTTGGCGTAGAAATGGCCACCTTTGCTCTAAAACCAGCACTCACAGACTTTATCGGCATTTCGGTTGCCAGCCTGGCCCCAAGCGAAGTGATTAAATAGTGTCGACTTCTTTAACTGTTTCTTTCATGGGTACAACCTTCAGAGTTCCAGACACCCTGAAATTATGGTCATACTCGTGTGCCGTGTAATTTTTGTACGTTTTTACAAAATTACACAGAATCAATGGTTTTTCACCTAATTTACTTAAAATTACTGTTCGAAAAGCCCCAGAATTGTTGGCAGTCAAGCGTTTATGACAATCTTATCCATTTTACGACGGATCTTTTGTTCCAACCTTCAGAATAAGCAAGATTAGCATGAGATTAATCCTTGAACAATGTCTTTGAGAAGTCAGCCTCCATGTTCTGCCTATTTCAGACGCTTCTGCATTAATCTATAAACACACACACACACACACACACACACACACACACACACACACACACACACACACACATATATAGTAACTTAATAATGTACAATAGTAGAAATTATGGTTATATTATATTCAGTCTTTGATATCAATTTTCAAAACAGAAATTAAATATCTATTCTTTAGAGAAAAAATTCAAAACTGAAGAGCAGTGTAACATATTGACCCTCGACCGAGCCGTTAATCAAGAGATGCACCTGTGTAAATAAGCGGAAGAACAGCAAAAAAGGTGCACCCGGTGGAAGATTTCGGAATATCACCTTGACCTGTGGACGTGGTTGAATTCGGTGATGGTGGCAGATGCGTACGCCCACAGGAAGCAGGTGGTTGTTAGACAATTATATAACCAGGTGCCACAGACGGCTTCGGTCCGTTCCAGTTCAAGTTCCAGTTGCAGTTGCAGTTAGTTGGGGACAAGATGCCGAACTGAGAGCCAACGGCAGAAGTGGGGGGGGGGCTTTGGACCCTCAGTGACCCCTGGTTGAACAGCCCAGCCAGAATTCCAAAGAAGTGCTGCTATAGTCAGAAGAACTTTGGGTCAATATGTAGCAGTCTGTCCCCGTCTCTAATTCACCTCTCACACACAACCAACATTAACCCTTTCGAGAATAAAGTATGTGAGGTATATTTTTATAAAGAAGTGTGTCCGTTCGTTCATTGAAGTTCGTCAGTATGTTTGATTATATTGCGCATATATTTGTAAAAGTATATGCATTATGAGTATACAACAGCAGAAGATAACAGGAATATTTAATTTAAAGAAACCTCCTGGGAAATAAGTAGGTTTAGGATTTAGCCAAAAAATTTCATCAGTTCGGGCATGTAAATGAAACGTTACGTTTTAAATCTTTTAAAGTTCATTTATATGTTAAAATCTCTGATATGGTTGGTTTAATGCGATATATGTTACGGACAAAGAAACAAAATTATACAAGATTCCCTTATTGTTATTATACATTATTTCTATGACAGATTCTAGCAATTTAGGACGATTAGGGACATTTCAATGTGGCTCAGTGTGGTTAGTGTCCAAATTTAAAAAAAAAAGAATACACAAAACTTAAACACGTGCATTTTAAAATTTTTGAATTGGGTCTTACTATAAATAAATTGGTCGCTGAATGCCAGTATTTTTTTCTCTAGTTGACGTCATCTTGTTGTTGTTGTTTTTTAAGTTATTACACAATTTGCGAAAACAACGTGAACTGTACATAAAAATGAATATTTGCATCTTTTTTTAAAAGATAGATGTCTGATTCACTGGTAAACTATTGTGTAACACAAAAAGCCCCCTTCTTCTTAAATTCAGTTATGCATATGCGTTTATGTATTCACTTAACGTGTTCCTGCAGTGACAAAAGTTAATTTTTCAGCTGACGTTTAGCTTTTTTTTTTAATTTAACTTACTCTTTGAAGACTAATTATATTTCCAGGGCTAATGGACTCAATGTACACTACAATTTTCCTGTACCCGAAAGGAGAATGGATGGATTCAGCCATTTTTTCCATCAACTCAATATCAGACATTTACTTGCATACAGTTTGATACTTTCAAATAGAAAAAGAATTAAGCATTTATATTTGACCAATCCATCGGATGCCTCAACACCGGATGTAGTTTAGTCATACAAAGAATACTAGTTCCTTTTTACCCATAGATGTGACTTTAACAGTTTCTACAACACCGGGTGTGAGTGGAGCTGGGAGTAATGGTAACGAAAGGCCCATCCACATACTGTAAAGCTTTAGAACAGATGCCTCAACACTGGATGTAGTTTAGTCATACAAAGAATACTAGTTCTTTTTGACCCATAGATGTAACTCTAACAGTTTCTACAACACTGGGTGTGAGTGGAGCTGGGAGTAATGGCAACGAAAGGACCACCCATACACCCCAAAGCTTTAGAACATATGCCTCAACACCGGATGTAGTTTAGTCATACAAAGAATACTAGTTCCTTTTTACCCATAGATGTGACTTTAACAGTTTCTACAACACCGGGTGTGAGTGGAGCTGGGAGTAATGGTAACGAAAGGCCCATCCACATACTGTAAAGCTTTAGAACAGATGCCTCAACACTGGATGTAGTTTAGTCATACAAAGAATACTAGTTCTTTTTTACCCATAGATGTGACTCTAACAGTTTCTATAACACCGGGTGTGAGTGGAGCTGGGAGTAATGCTAACGAAAGGCCCATCCACATACTGTAAAGCTTTAGAATAGATGCCTCAACACTGGATGTAGTTTAGTCATATTCAGAACACTAGTTCTATTTGACCCATAGATAAGTCACTAACAGTTACTACAACATCGGGTGTAAGTGAAGCTGGGAGTAATGGTAATTGTGAGTATCCCATATAAATCTCAAAGCTCTCTTATCAAGAGGAATCTGCACTTAAGTTCCGGTGTCCCCCACTTTTAACCAGGATAAACAATAAGTGAAAATGTCGGTGATATGCGCGTATTTTGAAAGGCCTTAGATATATTTTTTGTGTTTATGAAGTTGTCTCGTCTCTTGTACGGTTTTTACCAAAACCTCGGATCGACTAATCTTAAGCACAAAACAACGTGAGGTTGACTTATTTTGTCAGGCGAGATAAGGCAAACCCGGACGAATATTTCCACAATTGCTTGTTAGAAAAAGATCGATTTGTTGAGTGGCTTGGAAAAATACTCGACGTAAGTCATGCTTAGAATCATTGACCCATCTTGTATCGAAAGTGTATAGTTAGACGTGACCTGAGACAGCATTATTTTGTCAACATTTAACGAGTGAAACTGTCAAAAATTAAAGGGTATTAAAAGACTGGATTTGGAAACAGTAGCAACTTTTTTTTTTATGGAATAATAATAATAACCATCACCATCAAAGCCTGCTCACAATATTGATTCCTTTGAGTCTCGCCATCACTTTTGGTAAGTCCTGTAGACGGTACTCATGGTTTGGACAGTGCTGACAAATGTAATTTTTTGTTGGTTGGTCAACACTGGTGTATTCATGTGTGGGATTCAACACATCACTTTTGAGCTAGTTCTTTTCATGCAGTGCTCATCAGGTTTTCTTCGTTTTACTTGCAATGGTTTTGAGATGAAAGATTAAGAAATCAACAGCTGCTATTTTGTGGAGTGCTGCTTATAGGATGTGTTCAATACAGCACGCATCACCCTTTTGCAATTCCCAAGGAGCTTTTTCTCAAAAAGTTTCATCAGACGTCTAATAGTGCAACCATGTCGTAGTACTGACATTGGTGTGTTGTAGAGTCATGTGCCGTATCATAACGACACAATATTTACGACGCAGTGACAATTAAGATGCAGGAAGGAAGACACAAAAAGACTTCTTTAGAAAAATATTTACCTCTCTCACTTTATTGCAAGGGTTCGAAAGGGTTGTTGAAGGTTTGCATGTGAGAGGGTGCTGGAGACCGAACATAAACTTCATATTTTGACTTCCTCTACTTATGACCGTCACGTTGTGTCTTTCTTGTTCTCCTGATGTTGGGGTCTACTCCATCGGGGCTTTCCGAGGGCCCCCTCGGTCGGTGTGCCCTTCCCTACCACATCTGGTCTCTACTGTCTGGAAGTCTGCTGGCAACTGCTCTGGGACCCAAACTCAACTGAGTTAAAAAAAAAAAAAATCAACGCCCACACGATCGCCTACTGGATCTTTGAAATCGAATGTTTAATCGTCATCAAGCGGAAATAACTGTCATGCAGTTCAGAGGTTACTCTCTTCCGGTGCATGACTGTAATGGCACAATGGGACCTTCACCTTGTCCCATATCATAAGCCTTAATCCGCCCACGCGATCTCTTTCGATTACTGGCCGTTGGTATGTGTCACTTCCTTCCGGTGTATCACCTTGGAATAGTATTTTTGGGCCGGGTCGAAGGTCAAAATATAACAGGTGTAGATTGGATGATTTTCCGTTTTATTTGAATAGCAATCACATTTTGTTTCGACTTCATGTTATTGGCTAAATTTTGGGTTTTAACGATACTTCTTTTCAGTATTTAGAATGAAGATTATGAAAAATGAAATTTGCAGCAACGATACGTGTCATGAATGTGTCGGAATATCATTTGTTTATATAAATGTGTTTTATAAATCTTCTGCAAATATGTCGGGAACTCCAGAACCATTTGTTTTTATTTTTCTCATGACAATATGAGGTTTTCCTGGTGCGAAAATCTTATTGAGTAGATTTTTTCCTTTTTTTCTTCTTTAGGAAAATAAAATCTTGCTTTTATAACAACATAATAAAAACCTCATATTTTGAAAGAAACTGAAAAATCAATTTAAAAGGTCAGTAATAACTGAACTTTCAGATTGTCAAAAAAAGGTAAACAGGCCTCGGGGTTCGTCAGTGCGTTAACCCATTTTAAAATCATATCATTTCTTGCCCACCTGTTGGGGTTGAAAGCTCAAATCTTTGATATTTTTTTAGGTTAAACAGAAAAGAAGTATTCCCACCCAAGACGTGGGCTGTTATCCTTAATTACCCAAACCACATATTGTGGTTTGATCGGACGACCAATCAATAACTGATATGTGGATGGGATATTCTTCAAACTGACGTAGATCAACGCATTTGATTGGCTGACCAGTCAAAAAGAAATAAAAGTTTACAAAATGGTTTGTAATTGGTTAGTCGATCAGGAACGTTAGTTCTCATGGGAATCCTCAATAAAAATAGATCTTTTAGGGTTTGAAAAGAGAAGAGTTTCGAAGCCCATATAAAAGACAAAATAATTAGAAAAGTAATTTCTGCTATAACTAAAGCCGCACTCATAAAAAAAATGCATAGAAAAACGGCACCAGCCAAATATCTCAAACGTCTGTCTCTCAAATATAACAAAAGCGAAGATTAATTGTGTTTCAATAAATAATTCTTGATTGTTACCGGAGACTTTTTCTTGTGTTTCTGTGGATCTTTTAAACAAAACATGGACAACAGAGTGAGTTTATTTACCAACTACCTGGAAACGCATGCGATAGTCACGTAACCAAGGCCACCATAGTTTATTGTGACAAACATAGTGCCACATTGTTCTCTTACATGTTTCACCCAAAGATGGAAAAAAAGTGAGGAAAAGATGCTTCACTCAGATCCCCAGCTGTTTGTAACGTAATGGCCGAGGGATTTCGGTTCATGCCTTTGAGTTTAGTTAGGCTGAGAACCTTTCGGCTCAGTACATGGGTAAGTTCGGTGCAAATATTGATGCAGGTGTTAACGCGTTCGCGCACGGGCGTTCGAATGTGTCACTCAGAGAAGTCACTATAGTCCTAGACGAAACGGGTGACTGAGTGCAAGTGACGTCACGCACCGGAAGCATGCAGAGGTTTGTGGAGAATTGAAAGAAAGGTAAGAGAGTTGAAGCTAGACACTAAACGAGGAGGTTCGACTTTTGGAGCTCGCTGAGGCGAGACGAATTTGCGTGCCATGGGTGCCGCACGAGGTAGGGGCCAGATGAAGAAGCCAGTATAAAAAGATTGTGTCTCTCTCCTTATGTCGAAACCTTTAACTCAAAAGTAATAAAAAGGTTTCGTACCTGAACAAAGAAATCGTTACGTGTTTTCGAATTTCGAGATTCCTATGTTCTAACGTTATGAATATTATGTATATATGTTACGAACATTATACGTCCATTTCGCACATGGCGTTAATTGTGGCTATGGCACATGTTGACCACTGAGAACTTCTATCATACACATAAAAAATGCCCAAAGTTGGCATTTTGAAACGAACGAAACGCCGAAAAAATCTGATACTTGGTAGGACTGAGGATAATTGGTAAAATATTCCGTCATTTCGTATGGCTAGTCTGCAACCAATGTTAAGTGTATCCACGCTGTTTCGTTTGGTGGATGGGAATAAATGTTTATCTTGTCCATTATAAAGAATTTATAGCCCATAAAACTGTCAATTTTTATTTTCCTTTAAAAGTCAAATAGGTATTGCTTTGATTCGGTGGACAACGTTCTAAAAGTCCAATAAATGTGAATAACTTTATCAACAAAATATAAGCTGCAATATTTCATTACCTTCATTCTGACAAGAAAAAAAAAAGTGTTTTCTTGGTGCGAAATGAACAATACTTTAAGAATTTAATCGATAATTCAAGATATTTTGTGGATTATATATTTATATGTATATTTTAAGCTAAGTATATGTTTCTGCAAATATTTATGCTTCCCTTCATTTCACAATCATCTTAATACAAATCCTACCGAAAGTAGCAGGAGCAAAACAGACATTTGAAAATATATTGCCAACAGTGTGTGGAATTTTATCATTGAGCAAGTGATTGTTAGAAAGCTAATCAAGCAGACCATTACTTAGCTGACTGAGTTCAATCCCTAATCATACCTTATCTCTATAGTTTAGTGCAAGAGGGAGTTTTATAGATGGCAGAATTTGGAGTTCCCCTTTTGACAGAACGGGGTAGAAACTGACCATACCCAAATTATTCGTCAACTCTCAGGGAGAGTGATAGTGTCACATAGAACGCCTCACTACTACTACTACTACTACTGGGACTGCTTGAAAGGTTAATAAAAAAATGTTTTCTCGAGGTATATTTTTTTTCTTTTTTGATCAGAATTAACTCGACGCTTATATATATGCCACTACTTTAAACAAATGTACGTCACTTCCTGAGTGAAGACAACAAAGTCTCAAATTCGGATAGAACAGAAGGGAGCGGCCAAAGTGGAAAAATACGAGGTAGTTTGATACCAGATGGTTCACCAAGATCTTTAGCATCCTTCTGGATTCATTTGACCCTTTCTCATCATTAGCCAGAGCTCCTTTTAGTTCTTTAGACAGAGGCCATTGTCTTTACAGTGGATAAATTTTTCTTTAAAAAGTGATTTTTAAAGTTTTGATTTGGTTTCTTGGCATACCAACCTTTGTAGGTAATTTTAATGCCAAAGCAGTTCTCCTCGAAGAACAGTAGTGGTACTATTTAACCCTTACCTGGGAGGATAAGGGGGTTCATACTTTTCCCTAGGGTATTTGCCCTAAAGTGAACGTAATAGAACGACTAGAGTACGAACTCGCTTACTACGATTCCGCAGTCCATTGCTTTACCCATTACCCCACCAGGACGACTCCTTTAAGGTTTTAAAAGAGTTGTAACAATAACAGCATCAACGGACATGCTGTGGAGACGTAGCATATCCTGTCTTGAATGGAAATGATTTTCAATTTTCCAAGAGGCCATGATTGACTTTCGTATATCTCTTGTAATATCACCCGTCTAGGGAGCTTTGGAATATATATATATATATATATATATATATATATATATATATATATATATAGCAGGTGATATTACAAGAGATATATGAAAGTCAATCATTGACGTTTGGAAAATTGAATATAATTTTCCTTCAAGAAATGATATGCTGCGTCTCCAGAGCATTTCCGTTGATATAAACACACACACACACACACACACACACACACACACACACACACACACACATATATATATATATATATTAAAATTAATAGGTTTGCAAATGATTTCGATTTTGTCATTTAAGTTTTGTATTATTTCATATATGTTTTCTCTATACGTCTTTCAAACTTTTCGTCTTCTTCAGGAAATTTCGAATGGCTAAATTTCGGTTGTTATATTCATAGTAAAGAATCTTTTAATAATATGTGTGTTTTTTTTCAATTTCAATTTCACCGGAAGATTTTTGGAAGTTAATTTTCCCTGAATAACGTTTTTTCCAGAATGTTTCTTATATATAAGTGTATATATATATATATATATATAGGCGTGTGTGTGTGTGTGTGTGTGTGTGTGCGTGCGTGCGTGCGTGTGTGTTTGTGTGTGTGTGTGTGTGTGTGTGTGTGTGTGTGTGTGTGTGTACGTGCATGTGTGTGTGTGTGTGTGTGTGTGTGTGCACGCACACGCGCATGTACCCATGTAAGTATATTCATACGCATATACTCTAGATAGATTTTGTTTAATTCTGTTTTTACTTTCAGATTTGTGTCTGCGAATGTTCTAATAGAGTTAATTTCCATTAAGACCCCTGGTCTCTGCAAAATGTTTTTTTAATATATATATATATATATATATATATATATATATATATATTACCTGGGATTATGTGTGTGTGTGTGTTTACACTGGAATAAATACACATAAACCCAACTACACACGTACCTGTAAACTAATATATTTTGGGTTTGATGTGTTGATTTTTGTTCTTTTTTTCTTCACTTTTTCCTTCTCTCTCTCTCTCTCTCTCTCTCTCTCTCTCTCTCTCTCTCTCTCTTTCATACCCGCGTGTGTACACATATATGTATACATGAACCTATACCAATGCATAGATACTCATGTATGTTTTTTCAAGGGAATAATGTGGGTTTAATGAGTATGGAAATACATACCTCATCATCATTATCATGTTGTGCCGCCAGGTTTAAAACGTTGCTTTGCCAGATAAAAAGTGCTATAAAATGAACTCTTAGCGTAGCATATCAATTTGTCAGAAGAAAGTTTTCAGTTCAAACTGTCTTTGTTTAGTCTCATGTTTGTATCTGTCTCTCTGTTGTCATATCACCTGCTTTAATGTATTTTCATTACGTGACCTGACTGACTTATTTTCTTGTTAATGTGGATTTGTTCAAAGATTTTTGTCAAGGGGGAAACATCTCGGCTAACCAGTTACATATGATCATTTTTAAATAATTGTATAGAGGTTCGTGGTTATCAAATTACTATTATTTCAAGATCAAGTGATTACGTTCCAGATGGGACATGTTTATAGACTGCTTATTAATTCGTATTTTATTCATGTTTGTGTATTTTTCATTTCGTTTTGTTATGGGGAATTTTGCAAATCTGTTGTAGTTGCGACAGTTTATGCAGCGGTATTGTTCGACAATTATTTGATATTAGAGAAAGAAACTGAAAAATATTTCACACTTGTTCGAATCACCGATTAATATGAATTACCTCGGGTACCTACAAACGATTTTTAAATAATTGTATTTCCACATTTTGTTGTAATTCATTGTCATAGAAGATATTTGTACATGTGTTTTATGTTATCCGTCACTCTAAGCGATACTTCATCTATGTAGACTATATAGAGCTAGCATTTAATCCTGTGATTTTACAGATTAACACCAATAGATGATGAGGAAAAGGTTATGAGCTATATAGCATATTATTCTCTATTAGTGTCTTGTTGTACCTTGTACGTAAGTATATTTCCCTCTTGTAATTCTTTAGATCTTGATTCTAACTTCCAAGGTGGTATTAGTCATTTTGACATGATTTATTTTTAAATCTAAAACTATCTTAGAAAGTTGTTACAACGTATTTACAATTACATCCCACTTCAGTGTATTCGGAGTTAAGGAAACATTTATTGAACTTTTTTTTTTCTAGGGAAACAGTTTATAAATTAAATCATCGAATTAATATGTTCAGAAATTTATATTAAATTTCAGAAATTAATCGAATTACTGTAGAGTTTCAAAATATGATTTTATCAGATGCACGAGTATTGATTTTTTATTCTTATATATATATATATATATATATATATATATATATATATATATATATATATATAATGCAGGAGCATAATTCTCTTTCGGTCTAACATTAATACGTAATTTGACATCATAACAAGATGACTCGTGAATCGGTTGGGTGGTATTCGTAAAACCTCTTCATGATGAAGGTGATTTTTCTTGGAAGGTCTACTAATATCGATAAATGTAATAAAAGAAAAATGGTTTTCCACTAAGAAAGAGACAAGAAGCAGTCGATATTAAGCAAAATCTATAACTGTTATGCCACTTTTTCTATCTTTTGAAAATATCAGAAAGAGAAATTTTAAAAGTCTTCACGGAGGATTATCATGAATGCGTATCCCAATACCAGATTGTTCAAAAAAGTAATTTCAGCTTCGATTAAGACCCCACAAAAACATTTTAAGTTTCGAACTAAACAGGAAATTGCATTATTTTCGAAGTTAAACAATTTACAACTGTACTTAAAAAAACAAGAGAACAATGTGCAATGTGCCGTTTAGATTTGAAGTGGAATTCAAAATTAAAAACATATTTCTCATCCCCGCCCAAAATGAATTAAAAAATTCAATAAATTAATAAATAGATAAAAACCAAAAAGACAAAAGATAATATTATATAGTTAACCCCTTTGAATTACAGAAACGTAAAGAAAATTTAAAAAATTAAAATAAAACAAAAAAAAATGTGGGAAAACTAAACCCTTCGCCGTCGCTCGTTTGCATTCAAGGTTTGCCTTTTCCTCGACAGTGTGATGTACTATGGCTGAAAGGGCAAATGTGCCTCACTATTTTGTCCATACCTCAAGGGCATTAACAAGAATTGAAACGCCATCATTTAAACTAGACTTGCTGATTCGATTTTAGATAACGATGACAAATTTGTCTTCCTTGCCTCGACGAAGTAGTTTCAGCAAACAGTATCCAGGGACAAATAAAAAGTAAAAGTTAAGCTGGAAACCTTAGTTGAGGGTAACCCAAAGGCTCCCTTTTCCATAGCTACTATATCCATGTGTAGGGTAGGGAGCTATTCCTTACCTGGATCCCACCACTTTATCATCAATGCTTACCTTATGATGCTGAGCGTAAAGCAAGGCAGCATCAAGTGCCATTTTTTAAATCTTTGGTATGACTCGACCTATGAGGAGCATACGATAAGTTTCCAGACTTTTTTTTCGTATGGGCACTTTTATTGATAGAACACGCATGAAACTCTAGTCCTCTTCTAAGTAATCACCTCTGGCTGCATTGCACTTATTGTTCAGATCCAAAACCTTCTGGAAGGCCACATGGAAGTCCTCTTGTGTGAGCGTGTCAATGACCTTCGTCACAGCCTTTTTCATCTCCTCATTTGTCTCATAACGACATACTCTGAGACTAGGTAATAACCAAAAGTTACAGGGAGCAAGATCTAGACTATAGGGAGGCTGAGGAACTGTCTTGGTCAAATAGTCTGTGACAAGGATGGAATTGTGGACTGTTGCATCGTCCTGGAGGAAATGGCACTGACGTGATTTGAAGAGTGCTGGCCTCGTCCGATTGAATCTCTTCCTGAGCTTCCTTAAAACCTCAACATAGTAACCCTAACCCTTTGGCCAATCAACTCTGGTCTATTGACTTCCTTACTCCTCTCACACCTCTCATCATCCCTCACAGACTCCCTGCCTTCCTTGAATCTCTTCTTCCACTCAAAAACTCGTGTTCAATTCATGCGGGATGGTTGAAAAGCAGTCTGAAGGATTCCATACGTTTCTGTGACATTTTTTCCAAGTTCAAAACAACATTTTATTGTATATCGTTCTTCTAACGTGTCCTCACGTCCAGATTGCATTTATAAACTTCACGAGCTGTGACAATCAGGCTTTAGTCCGATTGCTGCTGTAGCTGTTTATTTGAAGCAGAAATTATAAAAATTGGTCAGTCATCTCATAATATATATATCAATAACATACTGAATTTTCAAGAGTCTATGAAAATTTCAAATGCCCATACGAAAAAGGTCTGAAAACTTGTATGCACCTCATAATATTGAACCCGGTCTCTCGGACCATTGGCAATACTCTACTAATTAGGCCGATATCTTGAAACAAATCATCATCATCATCAGCATCATGTCATGCTGGTAGCATGGATATCCCTGACCGTCTTTCGCCACTTTTCCCTATCGTTCATCGCCTCAGGCAGGTCTTCTGGACAACATCCCGTATCCTCACATAGTTGCTGAATGTATGTTCGTGCTGGTCGTCCTGCTTTTGCAAGGCCATGTGTGGGGGTCCACAAGAGTACATCACTTATGAGTTCGTCCCTGCTTCTCCAGCAGTGTCCTTCATGTCTGGTTCGTCTAACTTGAATAGTTTTCGTGATAGGAGGCAGGTGGCCGTACAGTTGGTGTCTTGTGGGGTGTTGCCGCCAGGACTTGTTCAACATTGCGCGCAGCATTCTTGTGTAATTGCCGTCTAGCTTCTTCTCCAGTCGTTTTGTAAGAGTCCATGTAGTGCATCCATTGAGCAATATCGATGCGACCGCTGCCTGGAAGAAACTGCGTTTCATTTTATCGGTTAGGTCTGATTTCCATATAACCGATAGCCTATTGATAGCTGTCCATGCTTTCGTTAACCTCGTGTCGATGTCCTTTTCGGGTGATGCTACGCTGCTTCCTAGGTAAGTGAATTTGTCTACTAGTTTAAGAGGGGTTCCGTCTAGAGTGGAAACGCTCCCCGTTTGATTATAGCACATGTATTCCTTTTTGTGTGCATTGACATATGTTATATTTTGACCTTCGACCCGGCCCAAAAATGCTATTCCAAGGTGATACACCGGAAGGAAGTGACACATTCCAATGGCCAGTAATCGAAAGAGATCGCTTGGGTGGATTAAGGCTTATGATATGGGACAAGGTGAAGGTCCCATTGTGCCACTACAGTGATGCACCGGAAGAGAATAACCTCTGAACTGCATGACAGTTATTTCCGCTTGATGACGATTAAACAATCCGATTTCAAATATCCAGTAGGCGACCGTGTGGGCGTTGAATTATTATTTAACTCAGTTGAGTTTGGGGTGCCAAAGGAGTTGCCAGCAGACTTCCAGACAGTAGAGACCAGATGTGGAAGGGAAGGCCACACCCGACCGAGGGGGCCTCGGAAAGCCCCGATGGAGTGGACCCCAACATCAAGAGAACAAGAAAGACACAACGTGACGGTCATAACAGTAAGGGTCAAATTATGAAGTTTATGTTTGGTCTCCAGCACCCTCTCACATGCAAACCATTGAACAACCCTTTCGAACCCTTGCAATGAATTGAGAGGTAAATATATTTGTATAGAAGTCTTCCTGTGTCTTCCCTCCTACGTCTTCCTGCGTCCTTCATTATTGCGTCTGTTATCATTGCGTCGGTATGTATCCAGTATATATATGTATGTAACACATAGAGGCCTATGCCTGCGGCTGCTCGACCAACCACTATTTAGAAATACGCAATGGATTATCAAGAAAAAAATAACAATGAATAAAAAACAACTCAACAAAAGAAGTGATAGGGGAAAATACTATTCATAATTGGGTAATTTAAGGAAAATGAATATGATCGACTAAGAAAATAACGAATACCAGTCACACAAAAGAAAAACTATATCATCGTGGGAGAAATATGAAAAATAAGATATAAAAGACTATGAGGATATATATAAAACATTCATGTAACAATGTGCTCTTTCAACAGGGCAGAAACGTGTGAATTAAATAAATTAAATTAAATAATAAATTAAAAAGATCTTTAAAATTAGAGTTGAAAAGAAAACGAAACTGCAGAGGCAATGTGTTTAGACTGGAAAAAAATTACTACAACGAATATATCGAAAAATGATGGAAAACAGTCATATTCTAAGAAAATATGATTATCACAGCAACCAAAAAAAAAAAAAACTATAGTAAACTTCCTTGACAGAACACTGTACCTAATAAACAAAACTACAAACAAGTCATTATACTTCTATATATATATATATATATGTGTGTGTGTGTGTGTGTGTGTGTGTGTGTGTGTTTAAATATAATTTCTATATATGAATACACATAGATACCATATATATATATATACATATATATGTATGTGTGTATGTGGGTTACGATAAATTTATATATATATATTCATACGTACAATTGACATATATATATATATATATAATTATAAAAATTATTTCTTTAAGACCAAGAACGAGTCTACATTGGTTTCAGCAAACGGGTTTTCAGGATCGCATTGGCGAAGTGTGTTAGGATAAAATGTATTTTATTGCTTAAAAAAAACCCTCACCTATACAAAAATTAGCATCGAAAAACCATAGGAAAAAATCCTTTTTCTACGTTAAACAATTTTTATCAATCCTTTTATCCACTAATTAACCAATTTTCTCATGTCTGCAAATATTAAATATTTCATACCTTTGGTTAACCAATTGTTTTGGCCTAAATGTTGCTATGGTTAATTTTTACATAGTTTGCAATATCTATCCCACGTTATATTTACATCTTTTTACGATTTCCCATTTCAAGATGGAATCTATACCAAATTTTTTTTAACTTCCCATAGGTAATTGAGCAAACTAGTTCTATGCCAATATATTTCACGTGTGAAGTTACTTTAATGATCGTAATATCTCCGTTTGAAAGAGCCTTGCGTTGAACCTACATACACTTTTTTTTATTGTATTGTGACTGTTTCTACCCGGGTTGAGTACTTCAGCTTTATACACGACACACTCTAGTTGACATCTTCGTTTGAGGTGGGGAGTTTTATGTCTTAATAAAGTTACAATTTGGGGGTTCGACATTTTGAGCTTTTTTTTTAGTTGTCTTTACTAATAAGTGTAGAAATGTTAGGCATACAGCTGTAACTTAATTTCACGGTATTTTTATTGAATACTTTTGATAAATTACTCGTCTGAGGAAAGTTTTTCCCTAATATTTACAAAGATTTTCTTCCTTTTTTTGTGGCTACGGCCATATCGTATGTAGGTGTGAAACAACATTTTCCTTTCCCTATTATTACTCCTTTTCTATATGTTTGTATTATCTTCTCTACTTTTATGGATGAGTTATTCTTTATATCAACTATTTTTAAGTCTATTTCATAATCTTCCTTATTTTGCTAAAATATCCCCGTTTGATGAATTTATTGGTAACCTTATCATAATGCTATTAGGGATTTGTTAGACTTTTTTAGGGTGATTAGATCCTACATTTATATAAGATGGATATTGATCTTTTTTTCTGTAAGGTGACACCGTCCCATCATATAAGTTTAACGTAACATCTAAATAAGTAAAGTTGGCGACCGTAGCCGAGGGTGACCAGAAGGCTCCCTTTTCGATAGCTACAACACCGAAGTGTAGGGAAGGGCGTTACTCCTTTCCCTGGATTGCTCCACTTTACCCTTGATATGTACCTTTTATTGCTGAGTGTTAAGCAAGGAGGTATCAAGTACCATTTTAAAAGTCTTTGGTACGACTCGACCTGGGATTGAACCCTGGTGTCCCGGACCATTGGTGAACAATCTACTCACTAGGCCGAATGTCTGACTTGAATCTAAATTTGTTAAACAGTCCTTGTAGTATCTTCCTAATAATATCTCCTTTCATAGCTGTGCAGTTATCCTTTATATTCAGTCCGTCATCCTGATAAAGTCCATGGTAGACGGGGTAGATTATATCATTAAGTTCACATAGCAACTAACATCCAACCAATTCTGATATTTGGGAAGAATCATATAAACCCGTTGGATTATCAACATTTCCACTAAGTCCTTTTTTAATCCATAATTCCTCGATGAGTAAAATTCCCTTATATCGTATTTAATAAAATATCATTATAATTCTTATCGTGGTTGTTAAACCTTTTTATACAATCTTCAGTGCTAGCCATTGATTTGTATTTAAAGCTATTCTCAATGTAGCACAAATGTTCTACATAATAATTTTACCCATTTTTTTATTTAGAGGGATTGATTAATCTGGAAGTTGTCTTACTCTAGAAGTCACTTTTATGGTCCTTAAGGGCGATAAAGCACCTTTTAAAATTATATTTTTCTGTTCTATATTCCACCTTCAATTTTTAAAAAACTCATTTTCTGGATTTAGTGGAGCATTTTGATAATGTTTACTCACTTCTTTATGCAACATTTGTTTCTATTTATTAGGATTCACATTTTATATGATATTCGATTTATCAGCTTTGACTATGATTTTATTGCTATTTTCAAGTTTCTTTTTTAAGATCATTCTTTATTTGTTGTTCTATATTATTTTATAATTCTTCTATATTTTATCAACCTAACTAGAATTATTCATAAGGCTTCAAAGTTATCCAATTCAGTTTGGTGAAACCTCGGTAGGCACGCTCTCGGCCAGGTAGGAATTATTTTCACAATATTAGTTCTCATGTATTGGGCTCTTTATTTACGTTTTAGCTTAGGTATATCTGCCGGTGTTTTATTTTTCCTTTGACTAAACATATATGCGCGTATATTATTTTCAAGTAACACGTGTATTTTTCGTCTTTTCTTTTTTTACTGAATTTTTTTCCCATAAATCAGTTTGTAGAATTTGCAAATTGTACAATCTTTTTTTTTCACACCAGCAGCATTATATATATATATATATATATATGATTGTTCAATATATGTCATCAACATCAAATTTTACTTGTATACTAGAATGAAGTGAACGTGACAACATTTATTTTATAAAAATAATAATCGCTCTCGTTTATTATGAAAGGTGGCGAAATAGTTGTGTGTGTGTGTGTGTGTGAGAGAGAGAGAGAGAGAGAGCGAGAGAGGGAGAGATAAAAGAGAGAGAGAGAGTCTAGGACTGCTAAAATTTACACCATATCTTTAGACCACTAATTCTTTGTTCTGCTTCTAAAGGTTGGTACAGGACCGAGTTAAATTATTTCATCGTCTCTGTTTCTTCTGTATGCCTCTTTCAAAGGAGAATGATATAGGGCCGCCTCCCAAACTGTAATCCTCTGCCCCACCCCAAGGCTAGCGCCCAAAATAGCGTCACATCTAGTGCTACTATTTACTCTAACTGCTGAATGACCACCGACGACTCAGGGTTGAAAACTTCCGTGGTAATATTTTTTTTCGAACACCTACTCACTTTTCCCACTCAATTCGGTTGGCATATCAGCTGTCCTTTTCTTACCTTAAGACACAGGTACACAACCTGTTCTGAATCTAGGAACCATCACTTCCTGCCAAAGGTCATAATTTAACATACTGACATCACGGAGTTCCCTGACACTCTTTCTTGCCAACCATCCCAATCATGCAAATGTTTTTGAAAGATATCTAACTTGCATTCTCTGTCTGTCAAGAATTAAGTCTTCCAGAATTCCCTATATATGTATATATATATATATATATATATAAATGAAGTCAATAATGGACATGCATTCGACAATACAGAGAAAACTTGAAAAACAAGGTTATCCAAAGACTTTCATTTTACATCAGTGTTAGATGATGGTTCTCCACAGATGTCTGAGAGAAATTAAGTTGCCTTTAGTCTCCAGGATTCTTCTTAGAATTCTGCCTCATCTTAATAATGCTGTTGTTTAGATGGTCTCCAGTCGCCCTTTTATTTCCAAGTCTTATAGTACCTTTACCCATCCTTTACTGACTGTGACAAGTGCACCAATTACAATTGGTATCACAGTCATTTTCATGATCCATAGTGTTTTCATTTCTCTTTCAATATCCATTTATTCATTTTTTTTCGTTTTCATTTAGTTTCGTCCTCTGGTCCGACGGAACGGCAAAATCCATTATTCAGCAGGTTCTCTTTTTTTGTTCACTATCTCTAGATTTCAGCGTCTGGTTTATATTAGACTATCCGTTTGTGTCTCAAAATCCCAGTGAAGTCTGTGCGTCTCATATTCCAAGAAGGATTCCTAATCGTTGATATTTTGTTTGTTCAAAGTTTGGCTTCTTGCACATTTCCCAGTGGATCACCTTGCCTATCCAGTCGTTTCTAATCTTTCGCGTTAGCTGACTGCATTCGCTTATTATATGGTTGATCGCTTCATCTCTATTGCTATATGACCTAAATCTGCTAATTTGTTGTGTCTTGTCTTTTTTTACTTTGAAATACTTAGTCCTTATGGTGTTCTTTTGCGCTGCTATCAGAAGAGATTCAGTTTTTCAAGGTTTCCCTTTCTTAAACCTGTCCAGGTTTTCTCATGTGAGATTTTATTATTATGATTGAATTTCACATAACACTAATACCCTTGGGAAACGTATGAATCCAATTATTCTCCCTCCAGCTATGGGTAAATAGCAGGGCAGATTGGTTTCTTTAGCCTTTGTGAGGCAACTAGTCCTGGGGAAGGAAAACTCTGAATTCAAACCTGTTAAACTTCGCTTAAAAATTGACCTTGTCTCATATCCTGCCCCAGTGGAGGGGTTGGTAAATATGATTATTATGATTATTATCATTTACTCCTTTTGAAATTTTTCACACCAGCGTTGGTTTCTCAATGGAGTTTGAGTGCCAGCAAGTCTCCAGGACTCTTCTCACTATTCTAGCCGATTTCAATAATGCTGTAGTTTGGATAGTCTCAATACATCCTCTTATTTCCACTTCTTTCAGTCCTCGCACCAATTCTTTGGTGAATGTACCAAAGGTACCAATTACAGTTGGTATTACTGTCATTTTCATGTTCCACAGTTTTTCAATTCCCTAGCAAGGTACTTATTTTTCTTTCCACTTTCTATCAGTTTGACTCTGTGGTCAGCCGGGACAGCAAAGTCCACAATTCAGCCAGTTATTATCATCATTTCAGAATCGCCAATAAGTATCTTCTCTATAGCCTCTATCTATAGTTAAAAAAGAAGCATCGATAAAATGAGGAACAGACAACTTAGAGATAAGTATTTGGTCAAGCAGCTTTCAAGAAAAATATAAGAGCTATGACCATTACTCAACAAAATTAAAAGAAACAGTAAACAGAGAACAAAGGCATCGTTCAAACAACAATGTAATGAAAGTGTAAAAATAGTTTTTGAAAACTTTTGTTAATAACTTTTCTTAACTTCCAAGTCACTAAAAAATATTCAGCCAAAACTCAATATAAAACAACTACACCTTTACAGAAAACGTTGAACAAATGAAAATAATAAATATGAAAACGAACTCACCCACAGATATACACACATGTTTACATACACACGCAATATACTGATAAAACATGCAACTGAATGAAAATATAAACACCTGTCCATTAAAAGGATGCTGCAAAATATATATTATTCATCTGGTAAAGGTCACAAGAAAACAACGACAGCCTGAAACAAAAAAAAAAGGTTATATTTTTGTGACAGTAGATGAATGTAAAATGAAACAATAATCAGGTCATTTAACTAAAAAAAAAAGAGAAATACGAAAGAAGACGGTTTCAAATTACATTTGCTAATGTAAAAAAAAAAAATATGAAAATAAAAATATAAACACCATCTTAAAGTGCAGTAAAATAATTTAGAAAATAATTAAATAAAATATCAGAGAAAAATGTTGCAACATACGTTTGAAAGAAAAATTTAGCATGAATGAATACAAAAGTAAAAAGGAATTGCTCAGCAAATGGAAGAAGAGCGGTTCTAAATGCAGAACAGAAAACAAGTTCCTTCTCGTAAACGTAAAAAAAAAAAAAATTAACAATGCAATTAAGGAAAACAAAATATCGCTAATGCAAATACCTGTTACGTGAAGGGATCATTTAAAGAAGAATTTATCACTAGGAAGTGGGAACTACTGCTTATTATAAAATGGCAAAGGGAGCGGAAACAAGCCACAAAAACCGGTGAATGTAAAATTATATTATCAAATAACATAACAACGGTATCACAAATTAAGAAAACTGAGCAGATCTTTCTAAAATAGGGAAGAAAAACCAGAATCATATAGGAACACAGTAGAAAACTAAGAATACGTTATGAAATTACATCCCCAATATATATATATATATATATATATATATGTGTGTGTGTGTGTGTGTGTGTGTGTGTGTATGTGTGTGTGATTAATATATAACATACAAGAATGTTTAAGATATACCCCTAAGTTTCGTTAATGAAATTAAGCAAAATAAATCTCTTGAGTAAGACTTGACTTTTTAAAATTTTGCAGTAGCTAAATCTAATCCAAATTTACCATTTGTGCAAAGTTTTACAAGTTTTGTATAGATAAAAGATGAGAATTTATATATTGTGTATAATGTATAGAAACAAAATTTTACACTGTATATGGGGCAAAGTGTATGATTTGTTCGCACGAAAATGCACTATTTTGGTAAAAACAAGTTAATTGTAGGAAAAACAAATTTTAAAGCGACAAGCATTGCTGTGCTTATTTCTTTATAGCAGAATAAAACAAAAGCCTTTTTTTACACATTCGATTAATTTGAACATAATTTAAACTAGCTTTCTGTCATTCTATCCAGAAAATGGCGATGCACAAGGCCGGAAAAAATAGTAGTATTCGATTATCATGTATAATAAGCAACTCAAATTATTATACTACAGATGTAGAAAATTTGGGCAGGTTTTACAGAAATATATATATATATATTTATATATATATATATATATATATATATATAGAGAGAGAGAGAGAGACATACAGACAGACAAAGACAGAGATAGAGAGACAGAGATAGAGACAGAGACAGAGAGAGAAAGATAGACAGACAGACAGGCAGTCAGACAAATATATGTATAAATGTCCGATATATTTATATTATTATATTCACTCTTTTAAAGACTCGCGTTTTTAATTAAAAAAATAAATAAATATACGAAATATAAAACCTTCTAAAACCCAAGAATTGCTAGAAATTTTTAAAAAATTCAACTCTATACGTACAGGTTTTCATTGAAATTTGGAAAAATTCCTGAAGCCTATAAAGGTTTTAAAAATTTATTGCTAGCCTTTTTTCTACCCTAACACCACATTTTGAAATATGACTTTATTAACAATAATAGAAGGTTAAGAATTTTCTTATTTTTTCGTAATATGTTTCATTGGAAATTGATTTTGGGACATATATCACTTTACAGTATCACCTTGAAGATGGTTTCAAAAACCCAAATATCAAACAATGGTATATTATCATATATAAATAAATATATCGTTTGTTTTTTCCTTCCATCGTATTCATTTTCCTTTTAGAATCCCGTGGGACAAAATACAGTGAAATGTTCGAAAAAAACGAAACAGTTCGTCTGTGGACGACAATATATATGCTCCTCCCCGCACGTAGGTTGAGGACTCGGATGGGGAGCTGGACGGTTGCCACAAAGGCTTAAATGCAATGTACTTCACATGAATTGAGCATTTCAGTAGCCGATAACGCATATGTAAAAAAAGTAAACGTATAAAATTCCTTCGCTTACCCTGAGATTCATGATGGTGTTGGGGTAAGATACCTAACTGACGTTAACCCAGTCGGATTTTAATCTTGGCTTGAATTATCTCGTGGGTCAAACCACACACAAAAATTGTGATACAACGAAACAGTCGCTCTCTGGTATACAATATATATATATATATATATATATATACGAGAGTCAGGTGAAAATTTTATTGACACATCAAAATACACTTAAGGAATATTAATAAATGAGGTTATTTTTCAGCACAGTCCCTCTTGCGGTCCACTGTTTTCACCTGTCGTTATTGCAGTGCTTGGATCATATTCGTCAAAAAAGTTATCAACTACAAATATGACTCCATCAAAAAAACTTTTCTCTCAATGAACTTTTCAACCTAGCCTTTTATATATATATATATATAGCGACATCCCCTAAACACTTCGTGTAGTACCTTGTGAGAAGAGAGACTTCGGGTCACCCCCAATTACGGTCAGGCAAATTACTTATATATATATATATATATATATATATATATATATATATATATATATATATCTACCGCCATATATATATATATATACTACCGGCATTCACGGTTACCAGGAAAAAAAGAAAAAAAAACGCCAGGAACAAGAGATAAAAATATCTCGAAGCACCGACCGGGGAAAAAAGAACAATTATCAAAGGACCAAAAAAATGAAAATAAAAGGCCAACTCCGTCACACCAGTTGAAAAAAATCAAGAGATATGCAGTCAGCTGGTCAAAAGAAAAATAAAACCCACCGTAAAACGCTGCAATGCTACAATTAAAAGAGTGCTCAACACGAGTTGAGCCAATTACAAAATTAACTTAAATCGTGAGTCGGAATTCTCTTACTAAAGTTTCACCTCAACGGATCATCAGGGAGTCTCGCACCGGTTGGTGCGAGACTCCCGGATGATCCGTTGAGGTGAAACTTTAGAAGGAGAATTCCGACTCGTGATTTAAGTTAATTTTGTATATATATATATATATATATATATATATATATATATATATTTAACTTTACCTTATTGTACACATTTCCCCCTAGGTTTTTGCATTTTGCGTTTTTAAATGTCCATCGTTTATTAACATCGCAAATATCACCCCTGATGGTTCTGATGATGGTTCAGTAGAACCGAAACGCTATCGTTTCGACTTATCAATACATCTCTCTTTCCTCTTGAATTACCTTGTTGTCAATTTTTCTACATATATATATAATATATATATATCTGTATAAACAGGATATGGCATTAAATAACCAAACAGGGTTGATATACCATGAAACTGAAGTAAACGTACACTTGATATTTTTAATAATATTTAATGAAGAAAGTTATCAAATGTTTATTAACCGCTAAAATTTTAACGATAAAATCATTAAATATGTGACACATGATACATGATGCAATATATATATATATATATATATATATATATGTTCAATTATTTTGATCCTTGACATGTTTAGATAAATATGGGTTAAATTTTCCATGTTATGATGTTCGACTGGGTGGATGAAATGGAAGGTCTGGATTTTTTTTTCATTGATCAAATACCTATGCTAAATATGAGTACTTTTGTTGAATAAAGGAAATATTTATCTTTCAAAATCAAGCATGTGAGAAAAAACCAACACCCCTTTATGCACATACATGTCATGCATCAGTATGTGTTTACACACGTATTCATGTGTTGGTGTATGAGTATGTATGTCCATGGGTACGTGAATGTGTTTGTGCGTGCGTGTACGTGTGTTTCTGTGTGTGCTTTATGTTTTTTTTTAAAGCGAACAATGTAATTGGAAAAAATAAATGAATATGGAATATATCTAAAATATATTTTTAGTGAATATGTGAAATTGTTTTTTTATATATATATATATATATATATATATATGGGAGTCGGATGTGTTCTCGTGAGAATTTTCTGTCGTGTATAATGAGAAAGAATGGTAAAAATAGAGGAGACTTAATGCTGAATAATAATAGAACTTTTAAAACACCCTATACTAGGGCTATAATATAAACGATATATTCCGAGAGCCAGACAAATTACTCCAGACACATTAAAAAAACAAAAACAAAAAATAATGAATCGGTATCACCTGTTAGTTGAACGACTGATAATCGATGGCTGTAGAAAAAAAATAGTTGAAAATGAAATAAATATCAGAGGTTGATGGAGGTTTATTTTAACGTTTTAAGTGCCAAGCCATTAACAGCATAGAGGAAGTATTTCATTCGCTTTTTTTATCGTGTAAGATTTTGAGCAATAATGAATTGAATATAGATATATCAATATAATTGCTCGAACATAAAAACGCACTCAGTTCACCTGCATTCATCTCTCTTCCTATATACCTATATGTCTCTCTATTTCATTCTCTCTCTTTCTCTCTCTCTCTCTCTCTCTCTCTCTCTCTCTCTCTCTTTCTCACACGCACACACACATACACATTCAGAGATATGTATACACACACATGCACATATACAAACATAAAAACAAATACTCACAATATACACACACACCTATATGTATGTATGTATGTATGTATGTGTGTATGTATTTAAGGTACATGTTTTTTGTTAGCACACATTATTAAAGGATTTGGAATTGAGGTTTTCTAGCGAATTCTGGTGCACAACTTATTAGCAATCTTTGTGTTCATTTGTGACATCTCACTCGTGAACATAAGAAGGCTAATTAATATAATCAACTCCAAGTCCTTGCCAGTCATCTTTAATAATACTAATATCTATCTATCTATCTATCTATCTATCTATCTATAAATCCGTACTCTCAGCGTGACTTGATGGTGATCATCATCATGATGTATATATGTATGTATGTATGGTTTTAAGGTGTACAGATTTTTTAATATTTTTCTATAAATGTTCTATTCGTAAAAAGAAGAACAGACAAAAAAAAAAAAAAAAACACTCATTTCATAAATTCTAGGAATAGACCCAAGTCCGATTAACCGACGCCAGACTTTGAATCACGAAATCACCTTCTAACGGTTCCTTAAGGATAGGAATTAACTAATAGAATCAAAGAAAAGAAAATTTAACTACAGTAACAATTTAGAATACGAGAGTTGTATATAAAAGACATGACAGCTTGAAGCGAGTTTGTTGAAGCAAGTAGAATGTAGTAAGAAAACAGAAAAGGACAGTTAGTAAAAAAAAAAAAAAAATCTCATCCGACTTCAAGACCCTAAAGTATTTAGATGCATAAGAAACCAGCACAACAATAAAAAAAAGAAAAGAAAAATATTTGAAAGAGTAATTTCTTTTTCTTCACCTTCGAGCACCGATATTTTTGAAGAACAGTTATGGAAAGTTTGCTTCTTACACTAAATAATTGCTAACTAAGGAATCATTCTCTCTCTCTCTCTCTCTCTCTCTCTCTCTCTCTCTCTCTCTCTCTCTCTCCAACTTGAAATATGTAATGAAAAATCATCATTAGCTGTTTACAACATTTCTGTTTTTTTTTCTGTTATTTCTTATTAGTCGAAATTATTTTGTCCATTTCATTGCGGAGGTCAAGTCCACTCCTTTCCTCCTCATACAAGGAACATGAATATAAATTCTCATATGAACAAACAAAATAAATTCATCACTTTTCGTCTATCACACTCTTGCGATCAGTCTTTCACACTCTAATATATATATATATATATATATAATACAAGACAATAACTACATTATATATATATATATATATATATATATATATATATATATATATATATAGCTCAAAAGCAGGTGTATTCCAAATAGATCCTATCAAATAAATGAAATAGGGATTTCTCTTGACCATATTTCATATATACATATACATATACATATATATATATATATATATATATATATATATATATTTTGTATATCATAAGCATTCAACAACCAAATGGGTGTCCTATGGTACATTGACCTCGAATTAAGCAAGTTTAAACTTCAATATATATATATATATATGTGTGTGTGTGTGTGTGAACCGCTTTCTCTCTCTCTCTCTCTCTCTCTCTCTCTCTCTCTCTCTCTCTCTCTCTCTCTCTATCTATCTATCTATCTATCTCCCTCTCTCTCTTTCTCTCGCTCTCTCTTTCACATACACCCCCCTTTTTCACTCTGTGTGTGTGTGTGTGAGTGTGTGTGTATGTGTGAACCGCTTTCTCTCTCTCTCCCTCTCTCTCTCTCTTTCTCTCGCTCTCTCTTTCACATACACCCCCCCTTTTTTCACTCTGTGTGTGTGTGTGTGTGTGTGTGAGTGTGTGTGTGTGTGAACCGCTTTCTCTCTCTCTCTCTCTCTCTCTCTCTCTCTTTCTCTCGCTCTCTCTTTCACATACACCCCCCTTTTTCACTCTGTGTGTGTGTGTGTGTGTGTATGTGTGTTTGTATATGAACCGCTTTCTCTCTCTCTCTCTCTTTCTCTCCCTCTCTCTCTTTTTCTCGCTTTCTCTTTCACATACACCCCCCTTTTTCACTCTGTGTGTGTGTGTGTGTGTGTGTATGTGTGTTTGTATATGAACCGCTTTCTCTCTCTCTCTCTCTCTATCTCTCTCCCTCTCTCTCTTTCTCTCGCTCTCTCTTTCACATACACCCCCCTTTTTCACTCTGTGTGTGTGTGTGTGTGCACGCGCACGCCTCTATGAGATAGCTGCCTGCATTTTCCAGCGTAAATTTCTCGGAAATGACTAAAGAGTTAACAATTAATTCTAATGATCTGGGTGAACACGACATTTATTCTTCTTCCTTTTCTCTTAAATATTTCTAACACTGAATGACACTAATCACTCAGACTTTTACTTCATCATTTTAACGTGACTCTCTAATTATCTTGAAATTCTTAGAAGAAAAAGTGCATATACGTCTAGACATTTATTCTTAAGTATTCATTTCAATACATTTTTTACTGTATTTTTTTCTTACGTCGGTATATTTAAGTATATACATGGATACTGATTGGAATAGGATATAATTTGTTAGCTATCTATAAATATATTTTTCTTTTGAAACTTATTATAATTAGTAATACTTCTTTTCCTTATCCTTTCTCATTTCGATATGATATGAATTTGTGTTTTATTTTTAGGGTTTCAGTGGGTTTACATCAAGTGCCCGTGGTGTAGTCGTTATCGCCGTAGGAAATGGACACGGCGACAAGAGTTCAAATCCTGGACCTGACTGACTGCATTTCACATAGCACTAATACCCTTGGGGAAGGTATGAATCCAATTATTCTCCCTGCAGCTATGGGTAAATAATAGGACAGACTAGGTTCTTCAGCCTTGGTTAGGCAACTAGTCTTGGAGAAGGAAAACTCTGAATTCAAACCTGTTTTACTCCGCTTAAAAATTGACCGTGTGTCATATCCTGCCCGAGCGGAGGGGTTGGTAAATAGTATCAAGTGTCTAATATTAGTTTTTTTCCTTATAGCATTGCATTCTCCCCCTAAATATATCAATATCCAACTTATATGCATTTGAAAGAACCCTGTAAAGAGATGTACAAAGACAAAGTCAAAGATAGGCTAAATCTTAGAGCAGTCAAATCAATCGAATCTGTCAAAAATTATCATTTTATTACAAAAACGGTCGATCGTTTCAAATGACAAGGATCACTTAATATTCAATCGAGTACTCAGTTTGATAGAGATGAGATATTTATCGCGTTAGAAGTTACAGGTTAAATTATGATGGAATTATTGTCTGTTAATAAGAAAACGTAAACAATGAAAGATCGGATGATCTGGTGAGATTCTTAATGGGAAGCGAAAAAACAGTTACGAGCTTTGATGTTTTGTTAAGTTTAAAAGTGATTTCTAAACTTTTTTTTTTTCGGGCGATGATTTATCAAGTAGAAAATCAGACAATAAGCATTGATCACATTATATAGACACACACACACAGACACACACACACACACACACATAGAAATATATGTATATACGTGCGTGTGTAAGTCTGTGTGTGTGTGTGTGTGTGTGTGTGTGTGTGTGTGTGTGTGTGTGAGTTTGTGTAAATAAGGTTCAAAGAAACATCGACGCCAGAGGGATATTGACACAAGATAAAATGCGTTATTTTTATTTGATGACTCTATCTATCTACTGCCTCAAAATATACACGCAACATGCATGTATAAATCTACCTCTCCCCTTATCCTTCTCCCTTTTTCTCTTCTCCCTCTCCCTTTATATATATATATATATATATATTGTTTCGTGATTTTGATGCCCGCCCCAACCCTAGAAATAGCAACAAATTGCTTGTATAGGTCAGCAGTAAGAAAACTTGTGTTGAAAGAGGGCTATGTAGTTTTGGCAAGACCTAACCCTCTCCAATCTTGACATGATTCTCGGAAAAGAGTAACTAACGGTATGATTTGAATATAAAAGCCTATGATGGTAGGAAAGGTGACACGTGTCAAAGTTATAAATTCGTGCATCAGAAATACAAATTGAAGAAAAAGCATTCGGCCAAAAGATTCCAAAGGAGACACCCTAAATCGACCTGGTAAAAGGGGGAAATGATATAGCCAACACAGCGAAGGTGAATAACCAACATACGGATCAAGATAGAGGAAACCCTTGGAAGAAAAGTAAAGAAAAGAAATTCATCTTGAAGCCGTTAATGATCAGTGTGATGATTATTGAAGAACTAATGAACTTTGAAAGAAAAAAAAATGACAAAAAGTTTTTGTCGACCACAGAAAGTGAAAGAAAGTAAAAGTAAACGAAAAGGATAGAAAAAACATTTGTGACGTCACCGATGAGATAATCAACTGAAATAGAAAAATCATATATGAGATGAGTGAAGATTGTTTGATAATTTCTTCTGCTCTAATAAAATCGCATGCAAGTAAGAAGCATGCAACATTACATATAAGGAATGTTTGAATTGATTCTTTTATTCATGTCTTTATCCTTTTTTTCATTCTATATTCATTCACATTTGACGAATAAAACGTCTCGTTAAATAAGTCCATTAGTTTTTTTCGGCTCGTCTCTTTGTGGATTTCTGCCTCGTTTTTTTTGTTTTTTGTTTTTTTTTAATATATCATGAACAATTACGCTAGATGTTGGAGGAATATCTCATTTGAACTATATATATATATATATATATATATATATATATATATATATATGTGTGTGTGTGTGTGTGTGTGTGTGTGTGTGTGTGTTCAACATATTTGGGTTCCTGTTCAAGATCTATTTGATTTTTTGCTCGCAAATTAGCGTTTCTATTTTTTTACTTTTGTTTTTTCCTTTCTTTTCTCCTTTTATTTTTTTAATTCAAAACCTTTCTCGATGAACAAATTGAACATACAAAATTCTATACAATATTCCCTATAAATCAAATATCGTAATTTGAAAACAAACACTGATTAACTAACAAATATTTCTTATACAAAATTTTCACAAGGTTTTTGTATATTAATATTTTTAAGCATCCATTGTCGATTTAACATCGCTAATATGATCCCGCACTCTTCTGATGATGGTTCATTAGAACCGAAACGCTACAGTGTCGAATTTTTTTCTCCATAAATCTCCTTGTGCTTGGATTATCTTGTTATCAGTTTTTACCGTTACGTTGCTAAATTTAACCTTTAAACTTACCGAACTTTGTTTGATCTTTCGGGAAAAATGTACATTTTGTAAAGGGGTCACTTTTACATTTTAATTCATAGTAGAATGGTTCTACTTTTCCGGAATACGTATTAAAAAAAGAAACCTTCATTGGAGGGAAAAAATTACATTATGTCACTAAATGTTATATTTCTAGCAATGCATTATTCATCATTGATTAGACATTCGTAATGCGAAGTCGGTCTTCATGTTATATTGTCTATATCTGATTTCATGATTTGTTTAAGTCTAAGTCAGGTTGGAACGGATAGATTGAGATTTTATTTGGGGTATCTATGTATACTCTTATAAGCCACTAAGATCTATTTAAAATTGTTGAAGAGTCATTACTCATTCCCAATTATCACAGAGTTTCAAGGTTATTGTTGTAAATCGTAGATAGCGTTTTCACTTGATTTGACTCCTTGTTTATATCCTTGATCAGATTTCTATTACAGATTTAAGTTTCGAGACGTTTTCTTCTTCTTCTGAGGTGTATTTTTCTTTCATCTATTTCCTTTTATCTCATTCTTTTCTTTCATCTCTGTTCGTTTGACGCTTATCGCTTCATGTATTTGTAATATTCCTTTTTACAAGGCTTTCTAACGCTTCCTATTTTGACAGCTCTGTTCCTTCCACCGTTTCTCTTTTCATACTTTTCAATGTTGGCATACCATATTGTTCAATGCCAAATTGTATTCATATATCCTGGCAATATATTGTTATCATTTGCAGCAGGATGTTTACTCTTTTTCATTTTTGAAAGTAGTTTGATATCATCCATATACTTAAAGTGGTTTACTTTTTCTTGGGATTTTGTGAAATTGTTGCGCCCTGTGCATTTCCTAAATATATAATTATGTGACATCATAGCTATAAGAAATAACAATGGCAAGAGGGATTTTCCCTATAAGACACCACTCGGGATTATTACTCTATTCTGCTAGGGGCTGTCTTCCAGCTCCTAATTCCACTTACCATTTTTCCATGGCTTTAGTAATGAAATTTATCACTTTGTCATACATTTTCTGCACTTTTTGACTTTCTTAAATCAAGATTTAAGAAACCCCATCGTAGGCCTTTTTGTTATCAATCCAGGGCATGGCTACATTTAATCCTTTTTTATTCCTTCAAATGTACTGATCTATAAATGGTATGTCATCCGTTCCTCGTGTCCTCTTGCGATATCCTTTCTGCTTTTTTTCTGGAAATAGTCCATGACTTTCATACAAGTAATAGGTTTCTTTTCTGATCTGATTCGTTTTGGATTTTCCACACCTTAGAAAAGCACGTTGTCAGTATTTATTGCTGGGGAAGGTTCAACTCAGTCGTGGGGGTACCTGAATTCTTTAAAAAACAGAGTCCATGTATGTTATCATGATCTGGTGTTTTGTAATCAGGGATTTTCTTATTTATTGCTCTCAGTGATGTTGAGCGACTTCATTTTGATGACATAGAATTCATTCCAACATTATCGAACGGAAGTTAAATGATATTTTCGAAAAATACACCTGTGTAAAAAACAAAATGTAGAGCCAGTTTTTCAAAATATGTTTTACATAGGTGTAAATTTAAACAAAATTAAAGAAAGTCACTGAATCACCTATATTGTATAAAAATGTGGCATTCAAAAGACTACCGTCTACTTCATGCTGCACTGCTTTGTATTTGTCTCCATTTCCGTTTTATTTTATTTTCGCTTTATCTTTGACTTGAACACGAGATGATAGTTTTTTTTAAATTATTAATACAAGGTCCAGGATTCGGGTCGGGAGTGTGTTAACCCTTTGTATCTCAAAGATCCTATTTACCAACCCCTTCGCTCGCGCAGGGTATGACACAAGGTCAGTTTTTAAGCGGAGTTTAACAGGTTTGGATTCAGAGTTTTCCTTCTCCTAGACTAGTTACGTCACCATGACTGGAGAATCTAGTCTGTCCTACTATTTACCCATTGCTCGAGGGAGAATAATTGGATTCATACCTTTCCCAAGGGTATTAGTGCTATGTGAAATGCAATCAGCTTCGTCCAGGATTTGAACTCGTGTCGTCGTGTCCATTTCTTACGACGATAACCATTACTCCACGGGCACCTTTTTATCTCTAAGATATTAATGAGTTTCATTATCTTTGGCCTATTCAAGTTTGTCCGTATATCATTTGTTAGTATGTTCCACAGCGTTTTTAGTTCACTGACAAGACCTAGAAAGCCCAAATCCTCTTGACGGCAAATACATTTTAATTTATTTTTTGTTTAATTATCTCAAAGTCTTACTTTCTGGTCAGGCTTAGGGCATCTGTTTTACCTCAAAATTCCGGACAATTTTACGCATCTCATTCTCCAGGACGGATTTTGGTTTATTCATATACCATATGTTTGTATAATCAAATTTTAATTTCCGGATGAAGTCCATCACCAAACACCCTACGTAGATTTGTATATATATATATATTTTTTTTGCACAAGTGTGCTACATTCACTCATTAATTGTTTTATCTCTGACACCATTTAACCTATATTTGCTATTCTCTTATGTATTATTGATTTTCGCTTTTAGATAATTGGTCTTTATGGAGTTGTTTAATGCAGCTATTTGAAGAGATTCAGTTTCTCTTATAAGATTTCACATTTATAGCTATGTAGAAGTAATCTTGTGTGAGATTTTGAGATTTCCCCGGTTGTTGCTTGAAATATTCGTACAGTTGTTTTTCTTCCCTGTTTCTTATTTTCTATTGTTGCTTTGATTTTATGTTGTCAGTGCTGTTATTCACTGTTTCACTTTGAAACAGGAACCACAACCACAGTGCTTAACCTGCCAGACAACTTGCACGGTTAAACACATTCTTATAGAATCCAGAACTTTCGCTGTTATCAGAAAGCGATTTTTCAAAGTAAATAACTTAACCGATCTGTTCGCGAAGGTCAAAATAGATGACATTCTGTCCTTCTTGAGAGAAACAGAGTTGTACCAAAAAATATGACAATTAAAACTGGTTAATCTTGTGCAAACAAATGAAATCCTGCTTATAGAACATTCTACCTACCTTAATATTCATTTTGAAATCTTTGGTTGAATATGTATGTATATATAGACAGATTTTGGCGTTGAATGACCTACAAAGGTTGATATGCCATAAAACCCAAAAAAAGCAACAAACCACCGGTGTAATTAATTTTTTTTAGCTATTTTAATGTACACTCATAATTGATGTATCTACGCTATCTTCAATGCTGGCTAGTCACCATCATCCTTCTTTCCTGGACACATAAAGTCTGTCTATGTCATCTCTCGAATGTAAAGCCTTGTGGATTGTCCTCAACTTTTTTTTATCCCCGTGCTTTTTGTGTCCCTTGCCTGTTCATTCTAAGAATGGCCACGAATATCATACTGGAGGGAATGCCAAGGTGTTTTCCTTTTCAAGGATGTCTACTGCGGAGCTTTATTTAGAGAAGTTTTCTCGTCTGAGGCATTCGTTCATTTTTTTTTAAATCTCTGCTTGTTAGATCTTGTCCGCTATCAATATTCCCAAGTCCTTATAATTTGTCATCTGTAGATGCGTTCTAATTGTTTCTTAACTTGGCGGATGTATCCCTTCTGTTATTTCTCTGTTTCACCTTTTCATTATGAATATGGTGCATTTTTCTATGTCAAATTCAATTCTTATATTTTGGCTAATGATCTTATTGCTTTTGTCAGGGTCTCCATTTTTTTCATTTGTTTTTTTTGGCAAATAGCTTGGTATCATCAATGTACATAAGGTCAATAGACTTTTCTTTGAATTTTGTGAATTTATTGCCCCCAGTGTATTCCCTTAATATGTAATTGAGTGGCATCATTACTATTACAAAAGTAATGGTGAAAACTCATTTTCCTTGAAGATGCCTCTCTGGATTTTAGCCCCTGCTAAAGTCTTTTCTCCTATAGTTACTGCCACTTTCTAATTTTTATGGCTTCCGTAATGAATTTATGAATTTGTCGGATATCTTGTACGTTTTCACACATTGTACTACGCAAGTTTACGAGACCATATCATTGGCCTTTTTGTTGTCAATCAGCTCATTGCTACATTTTCCCGTCTCGCTTGTTCTTCTTGAGAAGGTGCTGATTAATGTACTGTAAGTTACCTCTAAGAGACATACTTCTGTGGACCCCTTCACATCGATGACCAAAGGCAGAACGACCAGCGAGAAGCTATATACAACAACTCTGTGCCGATACAGGATGTAGCTTTGAAGAGCAAGCCAAAGAGATGGACGATAGAGAAGAATGGTAGGAAAGGGTCAGGGATATTCGAGCTGATGGCGCAACATGATGATGATGATGATGATGATAATGAAGTCACCTGTTCCATTTGTTTCCCTGTAGCATTCTTCCAGTTCTTTCGAAAACAGCACGGAATTGATCTCCCCAGTCAGGATGTTCCACATCATCGGTAGACACGTTATCGGCTTTCTGCTGTTGAGGATTTTCGCTTTTGTGGAGGCCTGGCTCAGGGTAGTTTCCCCATATTCATCCATTCAGGTATACTTGTTTTTCTTGGCATCTACTCAGTTGAAGAGTCAATTTGTCATAGATAAAAGGGACTATTTTAAACCAAAAATCATGTATGCCATCATAGCCTCGCGTCTTCCACTTCCGGAATTTCTTGAGTATTGCACTGAGCAATTCCTGGTTTATGAACGCCTCAGAGCCTTCTAGTAATATTTTTTAAGGTTTCATTCATCCGTTCAGCCTTTTTGTTTTGTTCTTTCTTTTACCATATTTTATACCATTTTTTTTTTGTTTTACTTTACATGTGTTTGTTGGTTTGTATTTGCGAATACTCCACCTGTAGTTACAAGAATTTTCTTTCGTTATTTTTGAATGTTTGTATTGCTTGACCTTATGCCGCTATCTTTAAAGTCTCCCTCTATTCGCCAATATTTTTGGATTTATCTCTTCAAGTTGAATAGTCACTTTTGTTATCAGTTTTGTTTTGGTCTTTTCATCCCAATATGTTCGGATGTGTGTTTTTCTTCGTAAGCACTTTCGCTTGTCGAAGCATTTTCTTTACCGCTTCTTGCTTAATTATTCATCCAGTTTTGTACTTCTAAATCGGTTCCTTTGAGGAACACTGGTTTTATCCCAGTCAAATTTAACTCCAGCATAAATTAGCTCATTTATTTAAGTGATGTTGATTGTTGGGATATTTGTTTGTTTAACGTTCTGGTTACAACCTACACATCTTTTCCTGTCTTCGTCCCTGAGATATGGTAATGTAGTCATATTTTCAGTCCTCGTTTTCTTTATTAAAACAAGTCTTATTTTTTTCTTCTTTTATTGACATTAATTTCTGGTTTTAGGGTTTGTCGTATTTTAGCTTCCAGTATTTTGTAAGACGATTCGGTGAGAGGCCTCTTGCTTTTTAATAATTAATGCTTCCATTCGATTTTGGAGGATCTTGTTCCTTCTTCACTATTTACTTTTCATCATATTTCTAATCTCTGAAAGTCAGAAAAGGATTTTTTTTAAATACCATCTTAGATTAGACACCCAGTATTTGGCTTTTGTATAAAACCTCGCGGATTCGACCCAAATTTCAAACATATTGTTTATATTATCTTTGTGCATAATTGCTCTTAAAATAAGAATGAAGTATACTTTTGTTGTTGTCTTTGGTCGATTATTATTGTTACTCCTCTTCTTCATTTCAAACCAACGTTAGCAGATGGTTTCCCATTAGATTGACAGCAAATCTCCACAATTATTCTGGACTCTTCTCAGTATTCTAGCCGATCTTAACAATGCATTCGTTTGGGTGGTATCCACTCATCCTGTTATTTTCAAGTCCCCCTAATCCCTGTTCTCATCCTTTGGTAACAATACCAAGTGCACCAACAACAATTGGTATAACCGTCACTTTGCTGTTTCTCATTTTTTTTTTTAATTTCCAAGCAAGGACCAGGAACTTATACTTCTTTTTGCTTGATTTTCAATTTTACTCAGTGGTCAGACATGACAGCAAAGTCTACAATTCTGCAAGTTCTTTTTTTGTCGATTATAAAAAGATCTAGTCGTTTGGCCGAGATTAGATGATCTGTTTGTATCTCGAAATTCCAGAGGAATTTGTGAGTCTCATTGTCCAAGACAGATTCTGATTTGTGTATATATCATTTGTTCGCATGTTAAAACTTCAATGTCTTGCACAATTTCCAATGGATCACCTTACATATCCACTTGTGTCTAGTCTTATTCTCTTTCTGTGCTAATTTGCTGCATTCGCTTATTATGTGATTGATATTTTCGTCTCTAACACTACATAATCTAAATCTGCTATAATTTTGCGCCTTGTTTATTTATGCTTTGACATTAGTTTGTTTTTCTGGTGTTGTTTTGTTTAGCTATTAGAAGAAATTCAGTTTCTGTTTAAAGGTTTTCATTTCTTAGCCACGTCTACGTTTTCTCTTTTTGAGATGTCATTTGTTAATCCTTTAAAACAATTTTTTTTTTCATTTTATTTTTGTTTCCTGGTTATTTCTGTTCTATTGATCCTCTATATTTTCTGATGCTTGTAATCAGTCATCCTCCGCGCTTTTCTGTGTAGTCTTCGAGTTGTTGTATCGATGCGCCAACGCTATCTTAAATGATGGCAAGTATCCTTTCTTGGTTTCTTGACACATATAGTCATATTCTGGGATATACGGCTTTATGCATGGTCATTATTATTTTACTCATTAGAGTTTTTCACATCAGCGTTAGCTGATGGTTTTTCACTTGAGTCAGAGTAACAGAAAGTCTCCTCAAGTCTCCAGGATGCGTCTCATGATTCTGGCCGTTCTCAGCAATGCTGTCGTTTGGATAGTCTCTACCAGTCCGCCAACTTCCCATCTTTCTTCAGCCAAGTCAAGTGAAGCTGAAGAATAGTAGAATATACCGACAGCATCTGTGCAGAGGTGTAAAACGCCCTTCCCCAACGGTTATCATGAATATAACATTAAACCATCAGGTGGTGAGACTCCAAACTTGGAGAATTGGGAAATTTGGAGTACCCTTTAATTGCTATTGCTCCCAGGTCCATTCGAACCCGGAATGGTAGCACCTGATTTGGGACGATGTAAGGGTCAAATAAAACAAACTTTACCAAACAAATGACTGATGTTAGATTGTGACTGTTATGTAGCAATACTTGAAACTTTAAACTGGGTGCCAAAACATTATAAAATAAAAACTCAAGCTTGTTTAAAAATATTATCAACAAAGTTTGTTTACAAATGGTGTATGTATTTCATCATCATCATCATGTCGTGCAGCCAGGACGGATATCCCTAACCTTTTCTCGCCACTCCTCCCTATCGTTCATCGCCTCTGGCAGGTCTTCAGGGCTACATCCCTTATCCTCACATAGCTGCTGTGTGTATGTTTGTGCTGGTCGTCCTGCTTTTGCTCGGCCATATGTGGGGGTCTATAGAAGTACATCACTTATGAGCTCGTCCCTGCTTCTCCAGCAGGAAGGAACAGGATTTGATATTAAATAACCTACAATGATGGATAAGCCATAAAAACTAAACCAAACTAAACCAATACAAATAATCTTTCTTCTCACATTTCCACATGCTGTGCTCATCCTCATTAGAACGTCTAATTTAGCTATCATATAAACAATGGGATCCACCAAGGTTTTCCTATTTCTGTCTTTACCTAGTTCCATGAGAATAAATATTTTTTTCTTCCAATATTGAGTATATAGGCTTCCTCGATCGTTCAACCCTTT
>OY757919.1:6933385-7003385 GCA_963585895.1 Sepioteuthis lessoniana | reverse complement strand
GTGTGTGACGTCATTCACATCCCTGGTCACATCATCATCTATCTGGGATTTTTATAGTGACATCTCTGAATGACACGTCTGCTCCGCATGCGCGTGAACACCTGCGCTCATGTTTGCACTTAACTAAGCTATGCACAGAGCCGAAAGGTTCTCAACCTAACTAAATCCAAAGGCAAGATACATAAAACGAAATCCCTCGGCCATTATATTACAGTACCTCTTCAATGTGATTACTGCCATGTCTATTCTTATTCGGAGTAGTGATATATTTAAGGGTCCTATTAATGGATCAAATAGATCTGTTTGAGATTTAAAGAGTCAAACAGATTGGTTTGAAAGTTAATCGTATTTGATATTCCCGGCTGCAAAATAAAAACAACAATAAACGAAAACGATCGCGATTTCTTAAGCTCTAAGCATAAAATAACCCTAGATGGTTTTGTATGCCGTTAAATCAACCATTCAATCCAATTAGAAAACAAAAAATACGAAGAAAAACTAATGAAACAAGCCAACTCTACACAACTATGAGAAAACATCGAAGAAAATGTAATCACATGCATCAAGACAACCTGGGAGTGCATAAAAGTTGATATGCCATTAAACAAACCAAACCAAAATAAAATAATAAAATAATAATGTATTTACACAAATATCTTAAAACTTGAAAAACTTGCAATAACCAAATAAAAATATGTCCGTAAATCTACCTTCAACAAATATGACCACAACCATTGGCTCCCAAACAGAATTTAAAACACAATGCATACTATATTTTGACGAAACCAATAATCAAATGCACAAATAGAAAAGCGGAACCCTATGTAACTCACCGTACAATAAGAATAATTTGAACTTTAATATAGAACCCATCAGTGACCTGCCAGCTGGGTGTAAAATTTGTTAACAATATATGCTGCAGGAGATAAAATTACCTAAAAAAGTGGTGTCCCAAACTTGATATTAAACTGTATCGTATACTGAGGCCACCATTTCTGGAGATATTGAGTGAGTGGTGTATCCCTTTATTGTAATTTTACCAGGTTAGCTTTTAACCAGAGTGTTAGTAGCCGTTAATATCACATGAGTGGTTCAAACAGATAAGTATTACATTCTTTGTATTACATCGGATTCAAATAAAATTAAAAGGAATAAAATAAAATTAGAAACTATACTAAATGAAACGTGAGAAAAATGATAACAAGGTAATCCAAGTAGAAGAAGAGATTTATGGAGAAGCAAAGTTGACACTATAGCGTTTCGGTTCTACTGGACAATCATCAGGGCTATGAGGGATGATATTCATGATGGAAAATCAACGATGGATGTGTAAATGGTGCAAATATATAAAAACCTAGAGGAAATTTGTATAACAAGAAAAGGTTGGCTGTTTATGACAAGGAAAAGTTCGCCGTTTGATTGATGAATCGGCATTTGTTATTTTAAATTACGTCATTTGACTTATTAGATATATTGTGTAAAATTCATGTTCCATTTGTTTATGAAACGTAGAATGACTCACAAGGCATAAACTATCTCATAATTAGGTGTTAATGAAGTTAAAATCAATCAATCTTAAAAGAAACTGATACGACATATTAATACTGACTATTTTTCTCTAGAAACTGAAGTGAATTCCCAACCAGTAACTATTTAAAAAGGGTCCCATCAGAGCAAATGAAAAGTTTATAAGAGAATTCCACAAGATTATTAAATTTCAAGAGAATCCACAAAGCCAATATAAACACAACATTGATACATTTAAAGTATTTAAAAGAAACCTAAATGTTTTAATAAGACTATAATAAAATACATAGATAACAAATTTAATACATTCATTATAGAAATAAAATTCAAATAAAAAAAGTTGGGTTGACCATTCTAGACGGAGATATCGTAGTGAGCGTGTTTAAACAGCAGCCTTTGTATTTGGTTAACATTGGGACAAACAGTCTTATAAAAGGTAAGAATACTTATACACCTTTGTGTCGGTGAAAAAAGTATCACTAATGCTTTCTTACATGCAGGACTTTTACATTAAATAAATCCAGTTGATTTACAATTAAACAGAGAATTCGACGACAAAAATTATAAGTGTTGGCTGCTATTTGTCAACTGTTCTCTGCATTATGCAGAAATAAAAAGGACACTGATATCTAACTTTATCGGATGTCTTTACCCAAACTATATTAAAATATCTTGAAATAAAATAGATTAAATTTTTTCAAAGAAATTACTATTTGTTTTAACCACGACCTCCAGACAATTTCGTAATCTCCTGTAAGCATTTCCCATAGGTTCCTTGAATGATTTGCTAAATTCTGCTGTTATCCTTGCTTTTAGTTCATCTGTGGTGTTACACATAGTTTTGTTGGCCTCTCTTTCAACTGCGTACCACGCATAATAATCAAGGAGATGACAATCTTAGGAGTTAGACGGCCACATTCTAGAGGTGATGTAGTTGTAGAAACTTCCTGACGACCTAGGTTGGTTGGTTGATAGCTGGTTTTGTTTTACGGCATTTCAAGCCTTCCTGGGTCATTTAACACCGAATTAAATTTCAAGCAATTCAGTTTAGCATAACTAAGCAGTTTAGTTCTCTTTGATCCATATATAGGACCCTATCAGGTGCCAGAGTGGACTTGGGAGCGTTCCCCAAACCTCCAGATTTATTAACATATCCAGGTAAGTCGTTGTGGGAGTCTTATCTCTCTGCCGAGATACAATCGGTGTATTCTACCGGCCCAGCCGAATCAACGAGACCTTGGATGGAATCTCATGTTTAAGTGGCATGGTATGCGTTCTGGTTCCAAACGTGGGATCTTTTAGTAGTCACCCGCTTGATCTAAAACGCCAATGCCTCCTTCAGGCACTTGATGAAAACCTCACTCAGAGTCCAAATGGAAAGATGAATGGAGGGAAAACATCACCTTCACTCGTGACCAACTCCAACATCATGATTTGGACTGGGTGCATGGTTTTCATTAATATCAGTTCACTTTGTGGAGATAGAGCGAGGCCAATGGTTGTTTCCTGAGTTCACTATCTGATCTTGGTAGATTCTTTTCTCATCTGAGAAAAAGCAAATCATGTTAGGCTAGATATGATGCTTGAGTTGGTTCAAAAGCTTTGCGGCGCGTTCTTTTTCATATCCTTCACAACCTGTGATAAAAATTGTCCCTTTCTCATTCTTTAAGATAAATGGCAAATGTCTTCATGAACTACCTGCCTGATACGAAAGACGGACTCTGACATTTCCCAGACTACTAACCAGACTGACTTGCTGGGATCGTCGTTAATCATTGCTAGGATCTCAGCAATAAATTAGGGAGTCCTTTTTTTTAAGAGAAAGATGCGAGTGTGGTTTCCTACCTGCCGTACCAATGTTCTCACTGTTGAACTTATCCAACTATTTCGAATCCTGAACATTGTCTTCAGATTAACTGTCAACAACTATGAAATCTTAGTATTCGAAATTCTGACGTAAACCCTGAACAGAAGAGCACGCTGCTAACAAATTTAATGATCAAGTGAAGCACATCTCAGTGGAGTTTTCCACAGAAACAGTATCAAATATTTTCTAATATACTGCAGAGTAAAAAAAAAAAAATGAAACAAAGCACTTGCAATAAATTAAGAATCTAAAATTAATTATCTAAAATTTACTCATCAGAACTTGTACATCATAGAATATCACAGGAGGAATCAGAAAAATTTATAGAAACTACATAAAACCGGGCCATTAGCCTAATGAGTAGAGTGTTCGCCAATGGTCCGGGAGACCAGGTTTCAATCCCTTGATCGAGTCATATAAAAGACTAAAAAAAAATGGTACTTGATATCACCTTGCTTATCACTGAGCATTATAAGGTGAGGATCAAGAGTAAATGGAGCAATACTGGGAACAGAGTAGCGCCTTTCTCTTCACCTTGGTGTCGTAGCTATTGAAAAGGGAAGCCTCGGGTCACCCTCGACTAAGGTCGCCAACTTTGCTTAGTTTTTTTACAGAAACTACAAACACATTTATTCCAAATAATATAGACAAAATGTTTGAAATAGCTAAAAAATAGAACATTGAAAGAAAAACATAAAAAACACACCATATTTTAAAACGTTCAGATTGTGAAGCATTGAAAAAGCACTGATCATATCAGAGTTATATTATCTTAACTGACAAAAAGACGTAATAGGTATCGTCGCTGGGAAATGCTCCCAATGGTACGGCTTCGCACTTTGAAGATGCTGTTTGGATCTCCCATAGTGCTGATATCTTTGAGACTAGTATGACTGTAACTATTCAGTTCCCACCTTAGGGTAAATAGTAGGGCAGACTGGGATATTTTACCCTATTAATGCGACTTGTCTAAGAGAAGGAAAAACTATTATATAAAATGTGACCTGCTACAGCACCATACGTGTGGCAGAGCATTTTGGCAAATAGATATATTATTATATTGTATGGATGACTTTATTAAACGTACGGTAACCATCTAAACAATTCAACATTAAATCCTTATATCCTATCCTCAAACATGATAAAAGAAAAAATAGCCCACAAAGAAAGCTTAGCAAATAGAGCCTTAAAAAAATAAAGAAATCATAACAAAGCCAATTCCTTTGGCAAAGGCATTATTCCATCGTAGAAATAGTTAGGAAGGCTTCGTTATTTAGCCTTGTTACGACGGCAGGTCAAAAAGAATGAAATCTCTTATTTTACACAGACTGTGCTATGCTTTACATTGGACCGTCTCTTGCGTCCTGCTCGTACTGGAGATGTTCTGTAAATAGAAAGAAACCCAATTTATATATATATATATATATATATATATATATATATATATATATATATATACTGTTGACATTATTGATACGTATTTAGTGCCTAAATTTTTTTCAAATTCTATGTAAAGTGCCTCATCATCCCAATAAATTAAGTCCTTACACACACACACACAAACATATATATATATATATATATATATATATATATATATATATATATATATATATATATATATATATATATATCCCGTTTTTTATAACATTCAATTGTATCGTTCGTTCGCTTCAATTATTAAGAATCACTGTGAAGTTTAAAAAAAAAACGAATCAAGGGATACGTTTCCATAATCAGGAATGGATTTATGTCGAAGTTCCAAAAATCTTAAATATATGAGAGGAAGCAACAAAATCTTAATCGGGAGATTATCCGAAATAGATCATTCATCAAAAATAATTTTTCCAAAATATCTAACCATAGAAATATACGTATCACATACACAAAGGACTTTAGTAAAAGTTCTTTAAACCTTGGCTTCTAAAATCTACCATCATTCAAATTCTAATAGCTCAACTATTGTTCCTGTGAAGTATGCACAGTTTGCGCAATTTTTTGGGGGGGTGGAATCAACGTGTCCTTTCGAATTTAGAAAAAATAAAAAGATACAGAATAATATATATCAATCGTCCAGTCGATCGAACTATCGATCAAAAAGACCATGAATCTAAAAGAGACAATAAAGTCATAATAAAAGAGATAGAAGAATTAGCTAATAATCCATCAATACTATTAACTCTAAAAATTATGCAATTCGCACACTTACAAGATGGTCACCTTGGTTTGCCATTTAGCAGTGAACAAACTAATAACCGATGAAAAGTTTTAAAAATGTTTCTTTTCGTAGAGAAAACGTGGTTAAATATTGTTTTTTTTTTTTTTTAAAGAAAAAGAATATTAAATCAATGATATGGACATTGAACAGTCCAAATTGAAATTGAAAATTATCATGGATTTTTTTAAAATTACGGTCAGTGATATATCTCTGTTGACTGCTATTTTGGAAAATTGAAAGCACTCTTATAATGAAAACTTGCTTTAAATTATTGAAATCAATGTCTGGAAAAATAAGGCTTATCAATAGGCTCAAGGAGGGGCAACTTTGTATTAATCCTAAACTTTTTACGATTAATTTTTCAGTTATATCGGGTTATCCCATAACATTTCTCTCTGCTTGGAAAAATTAGACATCTAATACAAATACTTCAACGTAGTTTATTTCAAGAATATTGTATAAATCCATAATGACCAGGAATTAAAGAATAATGTTTTGCATCTCATCTTTTATATAAAAGACTTAAGTGAAAATACTCTACGAGCGCGGAATTCATAATTATGACCTGGTGTTATAGATATCCAAGAAAAGAAACTGATATCACATCGACAAAAGAACTTAAACAAAATCACAAAAAGAAAATGTATCTTGATCCTATAAACTGTCATTGTTATGTTTTCAAGAGCATTAAAACGTTAAAAAAAACTATTATTTTTTCATTAATTTTTATCCCTTGGATTTTATAGACTTGTAGCCCTACTTGACAATATATTCGAGAATGAAAAACGTTTGAAATCTGATAATATTTTCCAACAAAAATTAAGATTCTTCTCTTTTAACATATTTTTAAATACGACCAATGTTCATATTTCTTCAAACACTGATTTATTGATGTATTTGTCTTGTAATGAAAAAAAGCGTGTTAAAATAGACAAGACAACAACTAATGATGACCACACTCATACACACACGCATGCGCGCGTACGTGTACACACACACACACACACACACACACACACACACACACACACACACACACATATATATATATATATATATATATATATATATATATATATATATATATATATAAATATAATTAAATAATTCCTACATGACCAACAGAGAATCTACCAAGGTTTCACTAAATGGCTCTTCATTATCGCGCTGGCAAAGTGTTTAAGGATAAAATAGTTAAAAAAACTTGAAAATATCAATAAAATACTTGAAAAAACTATAAATTAACAATGAAACTATGGTCAAAGTTGATTAATCCAGTAACATATACAATATGAGCCCTATTAAAGGCAAACAAATGTTACATGAAAAAGTCGTTAAATATTATCAAAAAGCTCAACTAAATTTATAAAATGTGTTAAATAAAGAAGCGGGAATATTGGCAAGCAAATTTAAGGCTGGGGGTGGGTAGAATAGAAAAATATAATATGAAAAAGTGCTTTATCACAATTAAAGACCATAAAAGTGACTTCCAGAGTAGTCCAACTTGCAGATTAATCAATCCCTTTAAATCAAAAATGGGAAAAATAAGTAAAATTATTATGCAGGACATTTGTGCTACATTGAGAGTAGCTTTAGATATAAATCTATGGCGTAGCACTGACTATTGTATTAAAACGTTTAACAACCTCGAAAAAAATGATGTTCTTTTATTAAATATGATCTGAGGAAATTTTACCCATCGATTATGGAAAAATCAGTTAATGAAGCGTTAAGATTAGCAAAAATACACTAGAAGACACGAGGATAAAATAGATATAATTAAACACTGTCGTAATTCCCTACTCTACCATAATGAGGAATTATGGATTAAAAAAGGACTTAGTGGAAATTTTGATAATCCAGCGGGATTATATTATTCGGCTGGGATATTAGAATTGGTTGTATGCTTGTTGCTATATAAACAATGATATAATCGATCCAGGTTGCCATGAACTTTATCGGTATGACTGACTGATTATAATAGATAATTACTCACACAGAAAAGGAGATAATATTGGGAAGAAACTACATTGGTTATTTAACAAATTCGGATTCAAGTTAGACATTCAATCTTATTTGAAGATTACCGATTATTTTGATGTTACTTTTAACTTATACGATGGGACGGTGTCCCCTTTTAGAAAAAACGATCAATATCCATGTTACATAAATGTAGGATCTAATCACCCTAAGAAAATCTTTAAACAAATCCTTTATAGCATTATGATAAGGTTACCAATAAGGTTACCAATAAATCAAACAAGGATATTTTTACACAAAATAAGCAAGATTATGAAAGCGCCTTAAAAAAAAGTGGATATAAAGAAGAGTTAAAAAAGTAAAGTTGGCGAACGTAATCGAGAGCGACCGTAGGGCTCCCTTTTCAATAGCTACTACACCAAGGTGTTGGGTAGGGCGCAACTCCTTTCCCAGGATTGCTCCGCTTTACGCTTTATACGTACCTTATATTGGTGAATATTAAGCAAAGAGGTATCAAGAAGCATTTTTAAAGTCTTTGTTATGTCGCGACCTGGAATTGTATCCAGGTCTTCCGGACCATTGGCGAACACAAACACACATATAAAAGTAGAGAAGACAAAACAAATATACAGAATAGAAGTAATAATTAAAAAAGGAAAATCTCATGGTTCACACCTCTTTATAATATGGCTGTAGCAAGAAAAATTGGATGATAAGTTTTTGTTTTTTTTAAATATTAGAAGAACATTGTCCTAAGACGAGAATTTTATCAAAAACACTATAATAAAAACACCGTTCAATTAAGTTACAGCTGTATGCCTAACACTTCCGCATTAATTAGAAGAGGCAACTCAAAACAGCTAAAGAAAAGTAAAAATACTGAACTCCGAAATTATGATAGATATATTTTGATTCAAATTGTATCTGTATTAAGACAGAAAACTCGAAGGAAAATGTCAAATTGAGTGTGTAGATTATAATGCTGATGTATTCAACTGTAAAAATTGGAATGATAACAAAGTGTTCTTGGGTTCAACACAAGACCCTTTCAAACAAAGATATTACAATCATTAAAGTCGCTTCACACCCGAAATATCTAGACATAAAATTAGTTTGTCCAATTACGAATGGGAAGTGTTCGTAAGGGCTTGTATAGTATATCTTGCTATCCCTTCGTTCACCTAGCAAGACCTGCAAGCCTTGATAATGACTTCTTATTGAAAAAAATATTTATCTAACATAATTATTTTTAATGCTTAAATAAATTTGATAAACTATTTTGTATTTAAAAAAAGATTGAAGTCGAAACGCATTGGAAAATAAACAAACCATCAAACATATTTTTCAACCGTTTTAAGTTTTCTAAGTACATTCTGTCATATTCAACACATTTCTTCCTCCCTGATATATATATATATATATATATATATATATATATATATATATTACCGGCAATCATTAAAATTCTCTTGACGGCATGAATGGTAATTCCATGGATTTTAACTATGAATCGTTTTCTGTGAAAAACTATTGTCAATCTTTTTTAATTTTACGATATTTGACAATCACAATACAAAGGAAATAGAATTTTACCATGTCAAAATATGAATGAAGTGAAAAGTAAAGAAATAGAAAATTCGCTTTCGTAAAGTAGGTAGATTGTTTTACAGAGTAATATTTACCAGGTAAAAAAAAATTTAACATTTTTAGATGCTTGTGTATTTTTCAACATGATTCAAGTTGAAATTTTGAGAGAAGATTGTTTGTTCATAAGACTATCGGAGGCAAGAATAATTTTAAAAAGCAATCAATGAAATAATCGCTTTCATTTTCCACATCGTTAACTATTTCACTGCTTCTACCTGGAGGGAAAATTAACTTAAAGTTTAACGGCGTGGAAAATGGAATCAGTGTGCCGATTTCAATTTCAGCCCAAAGCTTTTTGGGTTTACAAGCCTTAATGCAATTGAATAAGGCAAGGATCTATTTTTTTCTGCTAAAGATAGACCAAATAAATTAGAGATTCGGTGGTTGGTTGGTTGGTTGGTTATTATATCAATTCCTGTTATTTAATACGAAAGTTAGTATAAACACGTTTTTTTTTAGTTGTTTTTTTTAAATCACAAACTGCACTCTGAAAATGAAAATTAACGTCCAATGTAGTCTCTGCACTTAATTGATCTGGCGTATATATATATATATATATATATATATATATATATATATATATATGTGTGTGTGTGTGTGTGTGTTATTCTCTTAATACCCTGTCCGGTGGGAAAAGCTGCTTGGTAGCGCCAGGAGTGGCAGTACCGCCATCAGCTACCGAAACTGTGTTATCACCTCTGGTTGGCGGCTGATGAGGATATGGTATCGCACGTGCTCTCACACGTGGTATGATGAAAAAAAAAAATTAGAGACTCCAATTATATACAGTACAAAAAAATATATTCATAAAGATTTTAAGCAGATTTTTAAGCTAATCAAATAATCATTTGATCAATTCTAATGAAATAATTTTATCTGACAAATTGATAGGATCTAAAGAATTCAGATTTAAGTGAACTTTGAACTTATGAGAAGAAGTTCTGGTCCATTTAAACAATTCTGTTCTGGACATGAGAATTAAATTCTTTCCTAAGATTTGTGAAATTAGAATCTTTAAAAAAGTTTATATCTGACTTTTATTAACTTTCTGGAAATGCATCTGATGCAATAGACATCTTATTTTGTGTTGCATCGTTGATGATGAGCCGAAAAAAATATCCGTACTCTGTGGATTTTTCAACGTTACGATGATATAAAAAATACAAAAAAAGATAATAATAGTCGAAATGAGTCTAAGAATCTAAATTTCAAAGAAAAATGAATGTATATAATAAATCTGAATTTATTTTTTGTCTGTTTTTCAACATTCTTTTCTATTCTTATATCTTCTCTTATTTTCTCTTCCCTTCACATCCTTTCCAGTCTCTTTCCCACAACTCCATATTCTATTTTATTTCTTGTTTCGTTCTTCCGTCTTAGATCCATTGCGCAGTAATTTGGCTATATTCTTTGAAAATATACTACGTACTCGGTATATTTGTAACTTAACAATGATCTTACGGATGTCTCGCTAGCGCACACCACAATGGTTTGAATTCATCAAAGAATATCATCCTAATCATCATCATGTCGTGCCGCAGGCACGGATATCTTTCACTCTCTCTCGCCACTTCTCCCTATCATTCATCGCCTCTGGCAGGTCTTTAATGCTACATACCGTATCTTCACATAGCTGCTCTATGTATGTTCGAGCTGGTCGTCCTGCTTTTGCTCGGCCATATGTGGGGGTCCATAGGAGTACATCACTTATGAGCTCGTCTCTGCTTCTCCAGTAGTGTCCTGCGTGTCTGGTTCGTCAAACTTGGATTGTATTCGCGATGGGAGGCAGATGGCCTTATAGATGGTGCTTTGTCGGGTGTTGCCGCCAGGACTTTTTCAATATTGTTCGCAACATTCTTGTGTAATTGTCGTCTAGCTTATTCTCCAGCCGTTTTGTTAGCGTCCAAGTGGAGCATCCATACAGCAGTATCGACACGACCACTGCCTGGAAGAAACTGCGTTTCATTTTATCGGTCAGGTTTGATTTCCATATGATCGATAGCTTATCGATAGCTGTCCATGCCTTCGTTAGCCGCGTGTCGATGTCTTTTTCGGTTGATGAGACACTGCTTCCTAGGTAGGTGACTTTGTGTACCAGTTTCAGAGAGTTTCCCTCTAGTGTGAAGATGAATATTATTAAGAATGCATTTTTACAGTTTATCTACTTCCATTTAATTATAATTTAACGTATTCATGTTCAGGTTATTCATTTTTTGTTTTCTGGCATAACATAGTTCGTGGGTCATTTAATTCTAAATCTCTCTTTAGTTAACTGCAGAAGCGCCTTTTTCAAACTACAGGGCAAATACTTCCCTAGGGTATTTTTTCAAATCAGGACATAATTTTCCAGTCCATTACTTACTACATCACGGGAACGTTCACTTAATATATTATGGTTTTATCCTGGTTGTGAATCTGATTCACTAGATGAAAATTGTTGGTTTTTTAGAACCAACTCGATCAGAATCTTGATATGTGTTTTACCAAGAGAATAGAAAGTGTTATAAATCTCTCCATTTGCTTTGCGATTTCGAAATATCGGTACGATGTGCCTTTTTCTGCGTTACGGTAATATAAAGAAATACAAAAATCAAATTATGATAAAGATCTTCAGAGGGATGAACTTTCCTAAGAAAAGGAAACTTCTTCCATGAATGTGAATCCATATTTCTTTCTTTCTTTCTTTCTTTCTTTCTTTCTTTCTTTCTCCCACATTTTTTTATTGCTTTAGTTTTTAGTCCCCTTTTGTTTATTAACTTCCAACAATTGCTCCTCCTTTTGACTCTACTTGATTCGAAATCAATATATCAAGTAAATCGGAGAGTCTACCATTTTTTAACACGTTTTTTTTTTTTGGTTTTATATTTCCCACTTTCATTTTCTTTCATATTTTCATACTGATGATGTCCTATCAATCGATTTGCACCCACCTATCAATTCTCAAACGATTTTTTGATCGATCGACCCAAACTAATCTTATCAGTGAACAACAAATGTATTCGATAACCATTTCTCTCTTTCATTTTTTAGTCAGATTTTGGATAAGCTGCACGAAGTTTATTATTTAATTATATTTGTCGGACATTATTGGTCTGATGACCGATCCTGTGAAGATTTAATAATTGTCCTCTTCTCCAATATTTATTGCTGTCTAATGTCTCACCCTGTTTGTTCTCATAATTTGTATTAGCAGGAGATTTCGCTTCATGCAATCACTAATCATCAAGAAGTTTGATTTACTTCCTCTTGTTAATTTGCAAATTAAAGGTGATATGAATTAATAAAATACATCGTCTAATGTAATCTAATATACTGTTGAAGACGATATTTGCTTAACGCTCAATGGAAGGAAAATGGATATAACACAACATATATATATATATATATATATATATATATATATATATATATATATATATATATATTATCCAACACCATGTCAGATGATGGTAGGAACGATTCTATTTTCGGATTTTCTATCAACGATATCAATGTAATTATGGTATATATATATATATATATATATATATATATATATATATATATATATATATATATATATATATATAAATAAAGTCATTCAATAAATAAGGCGGACTTTTTTTTAAAAGGAGAATGTATTTTACATTTTCTTTTGTCTCAATAAATCTATACTTTGCATTGTTTTGAAGTGTTCCATAGCAAACATTATTTTAATCTCAGAAATTTTTTTGTGGCTAATTTACACGCCAAACAGCTCAAAACTTTAATAGAGATCTGTCATCAAACGTTTGGTCGCCAAGAAAATTTGCAAGAAGATGTCCGATGTATACGAAGAAGCATGTTTTAGTCAAAAATTGTTTACAATTCGACCAAACATTGTTTTGTACAACTAGCATAAATCAAAATGACAATCCATGCCGTGTAAACTCAACAAAAATGTTTACAAACCCAGCTGTCAGTAAAGATCAAGTTACCAGGCTCCTGGTTCAGAAATGGTCTCATTAGGATATTTTTTTTTAAATGCGCTACAGTAAACTATCAATCCCATTGCTAATCTCTTTGGTAAAATTTACCTTATTCATTGTGTAATATTTGAATTAATATATATATATATATATATATATATATATATATATATATGTGTATTTATAAATATATATATATATGTATATGTGTGTGTGTGTGTGTGTGTGTGTGTGTGTGTGTCAAATATCATCATCATCATCATCATATCGTGCTGGCAGCACGGATATCCCTGACCCACTCTCGCCACTCCTCCCTATCGTTCATCGCCCTAGGCAGGTCTTCAGGACAACAACCTGTATCCTCACATAGCTGCTGAATGTACGTTCGTGCTGGTCGTCCTGCTTTTGCGCGGCCATGTGTGGGGATCCATAAGAGTACATCTCTTATGAGTTCATCTCTGCTTCTCCAGCAGTGTCCTGCATGTCTGGTTCGCCTAACTTGAATAGTTTTCGTGATAGGGGGCAGGTGGCCGTACAGTTGGTGTCTTGTGGGGTGTTGCTGCCAGGACTTGTTCAGGATTGCACGCAGCATTCTTGTGTAATTGCCATCTAGTTTCTTCTCCAGCCGTTTTGTTAGCGTCCATGTAGTGCATCCAATAGCAGTATCGATGTGACCGCTGCCTGGAAGAAACTGCGTTTCATTTTATCGGTTAGGTCTGATTTCCATATAGTCGATAGCCTATTGATTGCTGTCCATGCTTTCGTTAACCTCGTTTCGATGTCCTTTTCGGTTGATTCGACGCTGCTTCCTAGGTACGTGATGTTAATACCTATAGGAATATTTCAATAAAAAAGTATTCCCCTATGGAAAAGAGTCGTGCTTATCATATTTACCCAATCCCTCCGCTCGGGCAGGATATGACACAAGGTCAATTTTTTAAGTGGAGTTCAACAGGTTTGAATTCAGTTTTCCTTCTCCTAGACTAGTTGCCTCAGCAAGGCTGAAGGACCTAGTCTGCCCTACTATTTACCCATAGCTGAAGGGAGAATAAATGGTTTCATACCTTTCCCAAGGGTATTAGTGCTTATAAGAATTATTTCTCTAACAAGACGGAATGTATGCCGAAACTCCATTTTTCTGCAAGATTACGTGATAGTATTCACATTTTAATTTCAAAAATTTTAAATGAAACTTCTAAATTACCTGAATTCACGCGTAATTAAACATTACTAATTAAGTTTGAATGTAGATTTTGGAAATGGAGAATGAAATGATTACACAGTTACGAACTTAAGATTTAAAATCTGTACAAAGCTAAGCACTAACTAATTCAATTTATTAGTATATCTTACAAAAATTGCAAAAAAATAATTATTTTACAGGTATTCTAATAAAGAGAATATAATATACGCATGAGAGTCCGGATAAACTGTGGTTATATAAAGGATGTGTTCAAATAGTTTGAAGTTATATATACTTTCACCCTCATAAACTGTACTCTTTTGGAAATGCAGTTCATAAACATTCAAACTAGAACCAAAAATAGGTTTTATTATGTAAACTGAAATTAATTAGACTTTTTCATTCTTAAAAGATGTCTCTACCCAAATTCACTCAGTTATTTTCTAATCACTAAAGTGTAGAATAAGTGACACTCATAATCGAATTGAATCATGTTCTCTTTTTAATCAAATATTTTATGAGACGTACCCACTCTTTCTCTGTCTTTATAAGACGGTAACGTGAATAGATAGATAGATAGATAGATAGATAGATAGATAGATAGATAGATAGAAAAAGAAAGATAAAAATCTAAGGATATATATTAATACAAAGAAAGCGACAGAGACGGAGAGCTTGAAAGAAACAGAGAATGCAGAGTAAATATGACACACAGGCATATATATATATATATATATATATATATATATATATATATATATATATATATATATATATAAACTTAGATGAGTATTTATATATATGTAAACATCATCACCAGTGTATACCGTGATCTTCCTCACTGAAGATCGATCCAGCGTGACTGTATCCTCTGCAAAATTGACCGTGTCCTCTGTAAAGTGTACGGATATAACTTGCAAGACAACTCCAGGTTAATTGGCTTGGCAATTACCATGAATAGCTAATTAAGCGTCACTTGTGAGTGATATGGATTGATGAATCAATGGCAGAATTTCGGACCTGTGGTCGCTGGTTTGATCTACAGTGAGGAGATGACGGTATACACTGCTGATGAGACCTAATATGGTTAAAACAACAGTCCAGTGTTTCCGTATGTCGCGTGCAAGTGTTCGCCAGATTTTATGTTCGTGGTAATTCAATTGACAATGTAATCCCCCGACTTAAAAAAGAATATATACAGAGAAGGCTTTGTAACTTCTGTTTATTTATTCCAAATTTTTTCACTCTATTTAAAGAAAAACAATTATTTAATTTGTAGATCGGTGTTTAATTCAATCTAATTCTCTACAAACGGATTGATAGAAAGTGATACCACATGAATGTAGAAATATATGTCAAATAAGATGCATTCAACCAATATGGATATATTTAAGAGGCATGAAAACTGACATAGATGCGCACACACACACACACACATATATATATATATGTATATATTTATATATATATATATATATATATATATATATTATATATATATATATATATATATAATTATTTTAGTGTTTTCCATACAAATAGCAACGTCTTGAATATTGGTTACTCTTATGGAAAAGTCTGTGAGCTAATAATCGTTTTTAATATTTTCTAATATATATATATATATATATATATATATAAAATGTATTTATTGGGAATCCTTTCTTTTTTTGAGATGAGGTTTTTTAATCAGAGTATTAATTTTATTGCTGACTTTTGTACTCATCTTGGTAGTTTTTTGTTGTTTTTCTCACAACGTTTCGGACAAATTTCACCTCTGTCCGTCTTCAGGTCATTAATCGCGAACTCGGATAGGAATGCTGAGTCTTGTAACCGTATCCCCAGTAATTACTGCCTTCCATAGTTGTTGTCTATCGCACCACGTTTTTGACCAAGTAAACCTCTGGCTGGCTTAGGTAGGAATCCTCTGACAATCCTCACCTGGAATTGTAGAGACTCAACGCCTAAATCCGCTGCGCCACGGGCCCCGAAAGGCGATCAAGGTTGGATTTTTTGGTCTTTATTTTTTCTCCCTATCTGGTCTTCCATAGTCAGGTCCGCACCGAATTTGTAATTGTCTTTATTGGGAATCCTTTTTTCTTTTCTTTTTTTTTTTTTTTTTGAGATGAGGCTTCTTAATCTTAGTATTAATTTTATTGCGGACTTTTGTCCTCAACTTGGTTGTTTTTTGTTGTTTTTCTCACTACTATATATATATACACAAACTTAGGCGATTATAAAGTTTTGCATTATTTGGTATGTACTAGATGAAAAGCGTATATTGTGTGGCCAAATCAGTTCAAGCAGTTGTAGGAATCACTAACTACTATGATGCTAGGAAGTACTCCGAGAATCTTGCTAGATGGTGCGTTAACACGCTGTAAATGGCGTCACTACGTGTGCGATTTGAAATGTGCACAGATGAACATCCAACATTGTCTAATTGGTTGACTTAGATTTACAAATTCGAACTTGGTTGTAACGCTGCAAAAAAATGTGTAGGGTCACCACCCTGAAATATTTAAGAAATATTTCCCCTTCTACATTGTTTAGAACATTTTTATACCATTAGAAACATAGATAAATTCTTAATATATTTTATCTAAATTTGTGCCTACCACAACTTATGAATAAGCAGTGAAATTGATAAAAATTCTGTTGGTTTTACGAATTTATTTTGTAACACACTCAACCCTTCATTTCGTTTGTGGGCAAAATTCTCTCCCTTCAATAATGAGTTTAATTACAAGTTGGCTAAAGTATTCTATATTCAAAGAAAATAATTTGTTTGCATATATTTATTGTTACAACTATTTCAGTCTTGGCTTGCTGATGAAAAATACCCAAGCTACATTGATGTAGTTCAACGCATTAATACACTTTCTATCTTACATAAAGATAGACTCACAAAAAAACAATTTTTTTTACACCAACAGAATATACAACTAGTGTAAGACAACAGGAAACTGCTAAATTTCAATCTTGAAATTTACATTCTCTCTGAAAATATTTACACCCTGAATAATATGAACTTTTCTTAAAAGAAAAGGCTTATTGTGAATAGAATTACCACGACAAGAAAATCTGGCGAACCCTTGCGTTCGACATACGGAAACACTGGACAGCTTTTTCGACCTTATTAGGTCTCATCAATAGTGTATACCATGATCTCCCCCACCAGAGATCGAACCAGCATGACTTTGTCCTCTGTAAAGGTGACCGTGTCCTCTGTATAGAGTAGGAATATAACTTGCAAGACACATTCAGTGTCTTGCAATTACCATGTGTGCGCAATTACCATGACTGGTTAATGTGGCGTCACTTGTGTGCAATATACATTGTTGGCTGTGTAGTAGAATTTCGGCTCTGCATCCGGTGGTGGCTGGTTCGATTTCCAGTGAGGAGATTATGGTATAAACTGCTGATGTGACCTCATAAGGTCGAAATAGCTGTCCATTGCTTCCGTTTGTCACATGTAAGTGTTCGCCAGATTATCTGGTCGTGGTAATTCAATTCCTTTTCTTAAAAAAGAAATGTACAGACAAGACTTCGTAACTTTTTTTTCAACAAACTTTTAACTCAATTTAAAGAAACAGAATTATTTAATTTGTAGATCGATGTTTAATTCAATCAATTACACTTATTCACTACAAATGGATTGATAAAAAGTAATACCACATGAATGCATAAATATGTGTCAAATAAGATAGATTAAACCAAAATGGATGTATTTAAGATACAAGAAAACTGAGACATAGGCATAGATGCACACGCACGCACACAAACCCATATATATATATATATATATATATATATATATATATATATATATATATAATCATTTTAGTGTTTCTTTTATACAAATACCAACCTCTTGAATATTGGACACTCTTATGGATAAGTTTGTGAGCTAATATTTTTTTAAATATTTTCTAATATATATATATATATATATATACACAAACCATTGACAATACAACCCACTTCTTTTTGCGTAGAAATATATAAGGAAACTTAAGTAATTATATTTGTAATGCGACCTTAAATGAATTTATTATAATTCACACAGCAAAATTAAAGTATACAAACTTGTTTAAGATTTTTTTTTTTACCTATCTTTTTTCTTCTTGGTAAAGACTTACATTACTTTCAAAAAAAGAAAAAAAAGTTTTCTTTCTTATAAGTTGTCTGAATTTTGAATTACTTAGAGTAATGACACTAGCTTTAAATTTGATTTATTATTCATATATCATTCTATTAGATTTGTTGCCATTATGCAAATATTCATCGAGCTTTTTAAAATACAGAAAACAACAAAAGGTGAGTAAGAATTGATTTGAAAATATTTACAAATGATTAAAAAAAATTGTTGGGATAATTTTTCTGAGAGATTTTAGTTTCCATTTTTAAAGACATTGATATATGATAGGTTGATTTTAATAGTATGCCAAACCGTCTTGCGTTACTTTATGCCTTGAGGTTAGTTAAACACGTACAATGTACACTTATATTTACACTTTTAGTGGATTTGTTTTTTCAAAGTTTTTCTTTGTACACGGTCATATCGAATACGAATAATTTTTAAACAAATTTGATCCATAGTTGAGACGATAACAGAGAAAACCACTCCGGGCCAGAGTGAGCCTGAAAATAAAGGAAGTGACGTGGTATTTCACACACCCCTGAAGTCCAGTACTAGATTCTCAGCGTCGGCAGCATTTTAGTGTCATCTTCATTTTATAACATTTTGGAGAACATTTAAAACATATTTGGGATACAGTCAATGTATTTTAAGCCCCATTTAGAGTGCAGGTGATCTACTGAGTTAATTTCATATATTCAACCTTCTGCATAAATTAGCTCTTGAGTTGAGATTTTGAAAAAGCGTTTTGTGAGAGCTGATATTCTAAGCAGTTGAATTGTTCCCATTTAGAAAATTTATATAAAGCTATTTTCTAAATCTTATTTTCCATACTAACAATCTGGCTTTGTATTGTACTCAAATGAGTAAAATAATTACCAATTATAAAAAAATAAATTAATAAAATGGTTTCAAGATGGGAAAAAACAATTACGTATAAACTTAATAGGAACAATGAAAGAAAGATAAAATAAATTTGACATGTAAATTTTAATTGCTACACTAAAATCTCAAAGGCACCTCAAAAATTATGACATGAAAAATTACTATGTAAATGAGGAACAGAGAAGAAAAGAAAGAATATATCTAAAGATTTTTTCAAAAATGCTGATTTCATTTTAGATGTATAATGTGTTTCAGAAATATTGACATCCGTTTGTAATCTAATGACAATTTCACATTCCAAAAATATCTAATCTTATCAGAAATTCAACGTTCTATAAACAAACTTCTTTTTTTCCCAGTGAACTATGTTTATATACATAAAAATATTATAACACATGGAATATTTAGGTATTTCAACGGATATTGTTAAATTTTAGATTATTAAATCGAAAATTGGTCAGCTTATTACATTATGAAATTATATCAATTTTTTTTTTCTTAAACAAGCTTGATAAATTACATCGCCGGAATATAATTACATTCTTCAGATTTTAGGTTTTACAAACAAGAAATCGTAACTATGTGGTTCTTAGATTACTTACGTATCGACGCAAATTGTGTCTGATAATTTTCCAAGGTATGGATAATAAACAAATAAAGAAAAAAAATCAATAATGATTGGCGCTCCAATAGAATCAGACCAAAGCAGAGCGAAGAAGAGCAAACACAAAATACCACTCATTATACATGAAAGTCTAAAAGTGTTGAGTAAATTCCAAGCTTGTGTCTGTATCCGTCAATGCCACCGTAGGAGGAGTAGAAATGTCTTTCAGCATTGATGCCTAAAAATCATAAAATGACATAGATAGACCAACCGTGAATGATGTGTGGTTCATTAAATCACAAACACAGCACAGCCATCGTCACTTGTTACAATCTCACTCATTTCTGCGATGAAATGGTCTTTATTACCTCCTGAAAGGAGCCATCTTCCTTTGTTTCACATTTTGCTAAACTCTGATGTTCTGATGATCGGTAAAGACGTGAATGATAAAGAAAGAAATGCTAAATTCTACTTACATTGCTCGACGAATAAAAATGGTGAATATCAAAAGCATGTTTCACTCCTGAACAGGTGTGCATGCCTAACCGTTTAAATCCCAAATTTGAAGAGAAAACTAAAGACCTAAACCTCATAATTCTAAAGCATTGCTATATTATACATCCATAAACTACAAGTTGATAAACAACAGTTTGAAATTTGAAGTATGCTCCTCTTTTAATGAAGCATCTTCTGATCACAAAATCTTCAAGGCAAATATACGTTTGAATCTAGACATCATCATCATCATCATCATCATCATGTCGTGCCGCTAGCACGGATATCCTTGACCCTCTCTCCCCACTTCTCCCTATCGTTAATCGCTTCTGGCAGGTCTTCAGGGCTACGTCCCGTATCCTCACACAGCTACTGTATGTATGTTCTAGCTGGTCGCCCTGCTTTTGCTCGGCCATATGTGGGGGTCCATAGGAGTACATCACTTATGAGCTCGTCTCTGCTCCTCCAGCAGTGTTCTGCGTGTCTAGTTCGTCTAACTTGGATAGTTTTCTTGATAGGAGGGAGTGGCCGTATAGTTGGTGCTTTGTGGTGTGTAGCTGCCAGGACTTATTCAATATTGCTCTCAATATTCTTGTGTAATTGCCGTCTAACTTCTTCTCCCGCCGTTTTGTGAGCGTCCAAGTGGAGCATCCATATAACAGTATCGACACGACCGTTCCCTGGAAGAAACTGCGTTTCATTTTATCGGTCATGTCTTATTTCCATATGATCGATAGTTTATCGATAGCCGTCCATGCTTTCGTTAGCCGCTTGTCGATGTCTTTTTCGGTTGATGAGACACTTCTTCCTAGGTAAGTGAGTTTGTCTACCAGTTTCAAAGAGAAATTTGAAGCTTCATGATACAACTGTCCATTTCTTACTAATAGTGATATTAGGAATAACTATCCGGTAAGAATAAGAAGTTATTTGGGTATTTTTCAGGAGACATTTAGAAGACACAATCCGAAAGACGACAATGAAAATTTGACAACACCCATATAGGAGCAACAACCGAATACATACCAACCAAATCGAGATAGAAATGTAGAGTTCCATGGGAGTCAATAGCCGTCAAGAAAAAACGAGTTGAATTTTCCAAAAATATCTTTATTGATAAAAGAAACCCCACAAAAGCCAAACCACAGAAACTTAAGCAAGCTCAGAGAGAACTAACAAATATAAAAAAAGAACTCGAATACTTTCATAGTGAAATATATGAACTCAGAAATTCGATAGAAAATAGAGTCAAGATTAACATGGAGGACTGTAGATAAAATCACCAGATGGAAAAGCACCAAAAGAGTAAAAATAAAAGTTCCCAGCCAAGAAAGACGTTTCACAAAATCTTTTGGGAAACCCTAAAAATCACTGAATAACTTATAAAAATTATTAATAGCCAACTTGACTTAAAACAAGGAAATATTTTGGAGGAAGGACATGAAACCATACTGAAAAAATATGAGCAGAAAAGCAGTAGTCCTCGACGAAATACCTCTTGAAGTATGGAAAACAAGAAAATTTGACATCTTTCATTATACAATGCTGTGTATAAACAAAACACACTAGAGGAATGAACGAAGGCCGCATGCTCTCCTTCCCCAAGAAATGTGGCCTCAGAAGAACTAGAGAGTTATAAATCCTACTGTTGTGATAAGTAAGGTCCATAGTGTTCTTCTTATTAATCTTATATGACCTAAAATCGAGAATATTCATAGGAAAAATCAGAACGTTTTTCAAAGAAATCGACCATTAACTTCAGAGATTCTGACAGCCCGTTTAATTATCCAAGAAATACCAGCATAGTCTCAAGGCAACACGATTACTTTTAGATTTCTCCACGGCACTAGATTCTTTATACAGAGGGATGATAGAGAAAATTCTCCCCGAATCTCAAAGAAACAGTGACCACTATGCTGAAGCATTTAAAAAATACGAGGGCAATGATTCACTCAGTTATTCGTGACACCGACTTCTTTTACATAGTCTCTCAAATCTTGTAAGGTGATACAGTGGCATCATGTATGTTTATAATGTCCGAAATCTAGGTACTTAGAATGTTGATAGATGTTATAAAAGAAATATATCTCAGCCTAAAAAAGCAAGAAGCAGACGATATCCCGCAAAATTTAGGATCGACGTAAACTACGCCTATGATGTAGTGCTTCTCACAAATGTACCTGCCAAAGCCACAGGTGGCCTCAACGTAAATACAAATAAAAATATTTTACGTCTTTGAAACAAGAAGAAGCTCTCAACACCTAAAGTGGCAAGTACCTAAAATTGGTAGACGAGTTCACATTCCTCTGCAGCAATATCTCATCAACTGAAAGTGATGTCAACATACGTTTTGTGAAGGTTGCGAATGCTATTGACAGTTTATTGATCACATAATAACCTGATCCTTCCGATAAAATAAAATCAGATTCCTTCCAAGCTATGGCTTTGTCAGTACTTCTGTAGAGATGCCCCACAAGGAAGTTAAGGAAATGCATTGATAAAAAGGGAGATAGGAACTACGCAAGAATACTACGTGCTGTTTTGAACTATATCATCTTAGCAACACCCAACAAAAGATCAGTTGTATTGCCACTTACCATCCATCTCACGGTCTATCCAAGTTAGACGAACACGATATGCCGGGTATATATGTATAGATAGATGCATATATAACGTTTTCTAATTGAAAAGCTGATGAAAAAATATATCATTGTCAGAAATATTCTATTTAAAGAAATAAACTAAATTGAAAAATAATAAAACTTATTAAAAAAAAGGGATCTTGTAAGAGAGCAGAATAATTTGTAGAATTATTTTGTGAAAAGTGGACAAAAAACTAGTGGGACCTGGAAAAATTCCTAATTCAGTTCTTGAGGAGTCATCGTGGCGTAGTGGCTAAAGTTGGGTGGGTGGGGGTTACTGACGTTTCTATGTACGCAGGTTTGAACTCCAGCCTAGATATTACGTTTACATTAGAACTAATACCCTTGAAAAAGTCATGTATCCTCTTATTTTCCAGCCAGTGTTTTAGATATTGTTGTTACTGCAGTTCAACAAGAATGGCTTGGGCAATGTTAATTCCACGAAAAGCGAGATGCCATTAAACAAATCAACTGATATCGAATCCAAAATGCAGATCTAATTATTTTGAAAATAGACTTCGAGATCCGGTAAAATAACTGAAAATGTGCAAACAATTAAATTCGGTAATAACGCCGAGGAATATACAAAATTTCTTTCTGATGTGGTTCTCATTTGATTCACATTACATTCCCCGCGAACTCATTATATATATATATATATATATATATCGTCAAATTTAAGGGTCATGAATATCATAATGATTTTCCATCAGATAGACCGGTTTTCTGAAAAATATTTAAAGAATCATTAATCCAGTTTACTGAGTGGAAGAGATGTTTATGTATTTCTGACTGTGCTACGAACGCCAAATTTAATTTAAGAAGCCCTTGCCACGAGGATATTTGGCGCAATCCAATCTTCTTACAAAAGATTTATCTGTGTTTGCAAATGCAAAAGTAAGGTAGCTTTTGTAAACAGCAAGAAGAAGAAGAAGAAGAAGAAGAAGAAGAAGAAGAAGAAGAAGAAGAAGAAGAAGAAGAAGAAGAAGAAGAAGAATCGAGTCAGGAGATGATAGCCTTTTTTTCAAAATCTGGTGGCAATAAGAAAATAATTTTCATGCTTTTGGTATTGGCTTCTTTGGTTGCCGAGGATTCCTTAAGAAAAATAATTTTAGTTATGGAGCGCATTAGTAGTATTTATAGCAGTTGTAGCAGTAGTTAACATGTATAAATGTATTTACCCAACTCCTATACAAGGAACAGGATATGACTGATTTATGTCAATACTAAAGCATTGTGTTAGTTTAATGTTTTCCAACTCTTTGACAGCTTAACTGACTAAAGCTAAAGAATACAGTCTACCTACTATTTATACATGGGTGAGTAGGGGGACCAATGAATTCATGTCTTTCCCAAAGGCAAATGGGTTAAGTAAAATACGAACTCATTCGTCGGGACACCGATAGTTTTTTTTTTTTTGACGACAATAATTGTTATGATATTATTAATGTGATTCATTCCTTGAGAATTTGTCACATCAGCGTTAACTGATAGTCTTCCAATGACGTTTGAGTGACAGCAAGTCTCCAGGACTGTTCTCACTGATCTGGCTGGTCTCAATAATGTAGTAGTTTGGATGGTCTCTACCGGTCGATTTATTTCCAAGCCATTCATCCGCCTTTAATAATTCTTTGGTGACTGTACCAAGAGCACCAATTACAATATGTATAAACATCAAATTAAGGTTTCACAGTTTTTTTTTCAAGTCCCCGGCAAGGTCAACGTAATTATCCTTCTTTTCATTTCTTTCAATTTTACCAATTGTCAACCAGAACAATTCTACAAGGTCAGGCCGTCTGGCCGATATTAGGTGATCCGTTTGTATCTGAAAATCCCAAAGGAGTTTGAGTGTTTCATTCTCCAGAGCTGATGCTGAGTTGTGCATATACCATTTGTTCGTAGGGCCAAATTTCAATTTCTTGCACAATTCCCAGAGGATTACCTTGCCCATCCAGTCGTGTTTGATATTATACTCTTTCTGTACTAATCACTTGTTTATCATGCGATAGATGGTTTCGTCTCTATTAACTATGACCTACATTTGCTGTTTTGTTACGTCATATCTATTCTTACTTTGGCATTATTGGTTCGTATGGCGTTGTTTTGTGCTGCTATGAGAAGAGATTCAGTTTCTCACTTAAAGTTTCACTTTCTTATTCACGTCTATGTTTTCTTGTGTGAGATGTTGCTAATTATTTGCTTAAAATACCAAAGAGTTCTTTTTCTTCCAATTTTTGTTTTCTAGTCATTGCCGTTCCATTGTTCCGCGTGTTTTCAATATTGTTTCTGGTGACTTTAATCAGTCTTTCTCCGCGCTTTTCTATGTAGTATTCGAGTCATTGTATTGCCGTGTGAATGATGCCTTCAATTCTGTCAAGTCACCTTCCTCCTTCTTTTCATGACACATCTGTCAAAGTCATCTCTGAGAGGCAATGCCTTGTGCATGGTCATTAGTTTTCTTATTCTTTTGCCCATTTGCTCATGTTCTTCTCTGGTCCCCTTCACGAATGGTCCAGAATATGCTACGAGGGAAACAGCTCAGGTATTTATTCCTTTGATAAGGTTTCTGTTATATAGTTTGGTCTTAAGTAGCTTTCTAGTTCTCCAGAGATACTCTTTCTTAATTTTGTCTTTGAATTCTACTTGATTGATGGTGTCAGCTTCCGAGATGCCCGAGTATTTGTAGGTTTCGTTTTCTCCGAGCGTTCTAATCTTGTCTTGGTTTAGTAGTTCCATTCCGTCCGTCAGGTGTTTTTTGCCGCTTTTCATTTTCAGCATTACGCAGTTTTCTATGCTAAATTTCATCGCTATGTTCTGACTGTATAGTCTCACTGCATGTATTAGAGTTTCTCATTCTTTTTCTCCCCATTCTTCATTTTTTGTTAACAGTTTAATGTTATCCATGGCCATAAGGTGAATGGTATTTTCCTGCAATTAGCTTAGTTTTTAATCTGGTTATGCATTTTCTAAATACGTGGTTGAAAAGCATCATCACAATTATAAATAGTAATGGTGATAGTGCACTTCCTTGGAATATACCTCTTTGGATCTTCGCTTCCACTAAGCTTCTTCCTACTGCTGTTAATTCCACTCAACAGGGTTTAAAGGTTTTACTTGATAAAGTCCATGACTTTATCTGATATTTTCTACATTGAGAGGCAGTTTATTATCCAGCTATAAGGGACATTTTCATATGAATTTTTGTAGTAAATTGTGGCCATTGCTAGATTTTTCCTCCTGGTGTTGCTATCGCTGAGGATTTGTTGATCAATTTAGAGTGGCTCTTTTCTGCCACTGGTTCCTTTGCATCACCCTTTCTGTTCCTCAGGGAACATTCTGCGGCTTCTTAGCGAGTAATACATCTATCATTATTTTAGTCTCTGAGAGCTTTTTACATCACAGTTGGTGATAGTCTTTCACTGGAGTTTGAGTGACAACAAGTCACCAGGACTCAATTCAGTTTTCTGGACGATCTCAATAATGCTGTGGTTTGGACAGTGTCCCCGCGTCATTATTATTATTTACTCCTTTAGAGTTTTTTTTACATCAGTGTTAGCTGATGGTTTTTCACTGGAGTTTGAGTGACAGCAAGTCTCCTCAAGTATCCAGGACTCGTCTCAGGATTCTGGCCGTTCTTAGCAATGCTTTCATTTGGATAGTCTCTACCCGTCCGCCAACTTCCAAGTCCTCCAGACCTTTTAATAAACCTTTAGTTATTGTGCTTAAAGCACCAATCACAATTGGCACAATCGTTTCTTTCATGTTCCACAGCTTTTTCAATTGTCTAGCAAGGTCGAGGCACTTATCCTTCTTTTCACGTTCCTTCAGATTCATTCTGTGGTCCGCCGGGACAGCAAAGTCGACAATTTTGCAGATTCTCTTTTATTTGTTGATTATTATGAGGTCTGGTCTTCTGGCCGGGATTAGGTGATCCGTTTGTATGTTAAGTCCCATAGGAGTTATGCGAGTCATTTTCTAGGACAAGTGCTGGGTTGTGCATATACCATTTGTTTGTATGGTCGATTTGATATTTCTTCCACATTTCCCAGTAGATCACCATGCCGACCCAGTCGTGTCTCGCCTTATACTCCTTCTGAGCTAATTTGCTACATTCGCTTATTATGTGATTGATCGTTTCGTCTCTGTCACCGCATAGCTTACATTTACTGTTTTGTTGCGTCTTTTCTATTCTCGCTTTCATATGATTGGTTCTTATGGCTTTGTCCTGTGCTGCTATTCGGATGGATTACGTTTCTCTCTAAAAGTTTCCTTTTCTTAACCAGGTCGAGATTTTCTGATGTGAGATGTTGTTTATTACACGTTTAAAGCGGCCATAGAGTAGTTTTCCCTCCCATTTTGTTTCCTAGTTGTTGTCATTCTTTCGTCTGTCGTGTTGTCCGTATCGTTTCTGATGGTTGTAATTATTCCTCGTTCATGTTTTTCTATGTAGTCTTCGAGCCGTTGTATGGATGCGTCAACGGTGTCTTCGAGGCTGACTAGTCCTCTTCCTCCCACTTTTCTAAATACATATAGTCTATCAACGTCGCGTCTGGGGTGTAATGCCTTATGTATAGTCATTAATTTTCTTGTTCTTTGGTCCATTTGTTTAAGTTCCTCTCAGTTCCACTTGAGAAAGGGTCCCGAGTATCTGACTAGGGACACAGCCCAAGTATTTATTCGTTTGATGAGGTTTCTGTTGGAGAGTTTTGTCTCGAGTAGTTTTCTCGTTCTCCTGATATATTCTTTTCGAATCGTGTCTTTCATTTGCACTTGTTTGATGGTATCATCCTCCAAGATGCTCAAGTAATATTATTATTATTATTATTATTATTATTATTATTATTATTATTATTTACACATTGGAGTTTTTCATATGAACGTTAGCTGATGAGTTTACATTTGAGTCTGAGTGGCAGCAAGTCTCCTCATGTCTCCACGACTCTTCTCAGTATTCTGGTCGTTCTCAATAATGTAGTAGTTTGGATGGTCTCCACTTGTCCGACAACTTCGAAGTCCTCCAGTCCCTTTAGTAATCATTTAGTTACTGATCGAAACGCACCAATTACAATTGGTATAATTGTCACCTTCATGTTCCATGGATTCTTTTAATTCCCTCGCCAGATCGAGGTACTTATCCTTCTTTTCACATTCTTTCAGTTTTATTCTGTGGTCAGCCGGGACAGCAACGTCGACAATTTTGAAAGTTCTTCTCTTTTTTTGTTGTTATTATTACTATTATTATTATTATTATTATTATTATTATTATTAGTAGTAGTAGTAGTAGTAGTAGTAGTAGTAGTAGTACCTGAAAGGATATTTTCATGGAAGGAAGAAGAGAAATTCGGAGTAGAAAGGTAAATATTTCGAAAGGAACTTGTATATATATATATATATATATATATATATATAGATGAGCTAAAATTCTGACAGAATCCAGAAAGGCTATGACGAAAGAACTAAGAACACAATCTGAAGAGTTAGGAGAAAGGTGCATTTTTGAGTTCAAAATTGAACGAATTGATTTGAAGACCGCACATCTATTTCTGTTTCCGTGTTTAGGTTTACCGAAAATGAAAAGAAATAGTATAAAGATATATAACGATAGGACAATGTGAAGGAGAAAAAAATTAGAGAGAAAAAATCCTTTCCTTTCGGAAACCTTTGTAAAACGCAGAGTGTTCTCAGCTGTCGAGATTTACGCCAAAGTTTAACTTGACCACACGTAAAACAGCAAACATTGATCTGTATTGAACGGAAAGTCATCGATTATCTCAGGAGGGTCTTTTGTAACTATAAAAATGTACATATTACTTTGAGCTCACTGACTCATGCATGTGTACACACACACTAACACAAATATCCATATAATTCTGTCATTATATATATATATATATATATATATATATATATATATATATATATATATATATATATGAGGAGGGTCTTGTGGTCTGGACTTGTGGTCTGGACTTCAACATCCCATTTGTTTGAATTCCTGTCACGATCTTATGTTTATTTATCGACTAAAATTTTTGCAAAGATATGTATTCACTTCGTCAGCCATGAGGTAAATATTCCCCCTTTTAAAAACTCACAATTCTGTTCTTCCACAGTGATGGATTTTTTTATCAAATAACCTGCGGAGGTCGATATACCAATTTTTATCGACAGTACACTTGACAGACTATATATATATATATATATATATATATATATATATATATATATATATGCGTGCCTGTGTGTGTGTGTGTGTGTGTGTGTGTGTGTGTGTGTGTGTGTGTGAGTCTGTCAATTGTATAAATATATAATTTATTGTTTTATATGTAAATATCACTTACAGTTATATATATATATATATGTATATATATATGTAATTTATTGTTACTCATACATCTGTCACTATATATATATATATATATATATATATATATATATATATATATATATATATATATATATATATAAAAGTAAGGGATATTTATATATAAAACAATACCTTTTTAAAGTTTACATTTCACAGAATCCATAACATAAAAACCGTATTGACCACACACAAACACGCACATACATGAACACTCACTAATATATATATATATATATATATATATATATATATATATATATATATATATATATATAAAGAGAGAGAGTGCGAGAGAGAGAGAGAGAGAGAGAGAGAGAGGCAGTAAGACACACGTAGATCGTAAATACCAACTTTATCTTGTTGCCTTTATGAAATGTATACTGATATATATATATATATATATATATATATATATATATATATATATATATATATATATATATATATATATATTACTGCTACTATCTTAACTGTAAGCATGAATTAGTTTTACCTGAGTAGACGTCTCGTTAAAATCTATCAAGCCATTTTGAAGGAAATAACGGTGATTTGTAATGAAGGCAATAACATTATTTTTTAGAAATTATTACTCATTACCTAACAGAAATATATTGTAATATGATAAAAGATGTTTGAAATTTTCAGAAGCTAAAACGTTCTTATAACGATATCACAGCCGTTGTTGATGACTTTTTTGACCAATGAGATTCCAGTGCTGCAAGACCAATGCAATATATTTCGGGTGTCCAATGGGAACTATGCTGGAAAATAAACTTCATTTGGTCACATTTCACGAGAGTGGTCAGGCAATGAACATTTCAGCTAATTCTGGCATGTACTATACATCAGAAAAGGCTTAAGTTTTATATTATCGCTCAAAATTACTAATACATTTTCAGACAATTCAGTTTTTTATTAATTTATACAATTGTTAGAACTCAAATAAAGGCAATGATTTTCAAATAAAAAAACAGAGAAATGTAGGGATAAAAATCTGTAATCTAAAATTTTTTAATTAGTGAATGTAAAACAAAATGGATTAGTGTACAAAAAGGACAATGATTAAAAATACCGATACTTAACAGAAGAAACCAACTTGGTAACGAGCAAAGTTGAGCATATAATGCGAGAATATCGTTTCAAGAAAATCTCAGAAGGAAAACAATATAACCGTTGCATATTTGAAAATCTTAAACTGGAACATAAACTTAGATTATGAAAAAGAATGAATAAAGAAAAGTAGCCAAACAAAAAATATACATTATAAGAACTGTATCATAAACGGTCAATCCAAGATACGTAAGATAAAAAGAAATAAGAAAATAAAAATAGTGTTTCGTACAGAATCATGCACACGATTACATATATATATATATATATATATATATATATATATATATATATATATATATATACATATATATATATATCTATTGTTTTTATAAGATTATTATGTAATCATGATCATCAAGGTTTACCGACTGCCTAGATTACTTTGACTCTTTCTAACTATCTGTTCATATCAGCCATCGAACATAGTCCTCTAGACGATATCCATTGTCTCCACAGAGCTGTGGAATAAAAGGTTTTATTAATCGGCCAATACTGAAGTGTACACGTCTAGAAATCGATCGAAGTTCACCGAGGAGTTGCCCCTTGCTTCTCCTGCATTAGTCAGCATATCTTGCTTGACCTTCTTGGATGTTAGAATACTACTTCCAGGACCTGTCCGAGACAAAACAGTGAACTTTTGTGTAGTTCCTATGTAGCTTTTTCTTTTATCGTTTCTTTAGATTCCAAGTTGTAGAGTAGTACAGTAGTTGGAAGTATTTACCTTCTTTTCTTTTCAGAAAAATCAAATTTCTATGTGGATAATATCCAGTCAATAGCAAAGAAGAAGAAGAAGAAGAAGAAGAAGAAGAAGAAGAAGAAGAAGAAGAAGAAGAAGAAGAAAACAATCTCAAGATTGGTAATAAAGGGACAAAAAAAAAGTCATAAAGATATTTTCGAAATCTACAGATATAAAAAAAAAAGCAAGCACAACAACAAGGAACCTATTCAATATAGGCGGCAAAAAATACGATAAAGTATTTGAAGAAAATTATATATATATATATATATATATATATATATATACACAAACACACACACACACACACACACACACACACACATATATATATATATATATATATATATATACCAACACCCCATAGAAAAGAAATGGAAGCTAAGAATAAGGCAACGAAACTAAATTATATGGCAGAATCTGGCAACACATTTTTGGCCGTTAAAAACCCAGTAGAGCACCAATGTTTTTGTGTTAGTACCATCTTTTCTTTTTCGATTCAGATGAAAAAACGCCTACATTGTTTCAAAATACATCTTCCTAAATGTATCGATAAATAAAACGGAATCCATGTCATAAGTCGCAATGATGTTTATGACAAAATGTTATTTAAAGCGAAATGCGTAACTAAATACAAAAGAAGATCTAAACAAACTTACGGGAAAAAAAGGAAAATCGGTTTTCCACATTTACAATGAAATATTATCCAGAGGAACTCTTGTAAAATAAGGTTTCATTTTGAGAGTGCATCTATGTGACAAAAAATTGCTTTACTTGATATATATATATATATATATATATATATATATATATATATATATATATATATATATATTAGTATATAAAAGATGCAGAGCTGACATTTTAAAATAATATAGAGTCTGCTCATATAGATATTGTTACAAAAAATATGAGTAATTTTTAAAGTTTTTTTTCTTTTATATGTGTTTATTCTGTATTTTAATTCATTATTATCTTAAATTGAGTTCTGTTTTGGACTTTTGAATTACATGGATATTGAAGAAAGAAAATCCTAAAATAGATTTGTTCACACCATCTGCTGACTTGGCGTTGGATAATATATATATATATATATATATATAGAGAGAGAGAGAGATACAGAGAGGCTGTTATAGAAGGCGGAGAGGACGGAGAGGAAATCAAACGTTCCTTTCTGGGGAGTGTGCTGTTTTGTTTTAATTTTGGATTACTTTATCTCATTTTTTTTATAACTGTTCGTTTCAATAAGCGTACATCATTCTGATATTTCTTCCATTGTACACATACCGTTTAGGTTAAGAAATTTTCATCAAAGTTATTCCCGTGAGCAGAGCTATGAATAAGTTGAATATATCTCCAGTCAAGGTGATAAGGTCTGCATCAGATTGTTAGGTACATGTTCTGTTGATCTACGGAGCGTAGAACACCTTTTTCTTTTCGATACTCCACTCGATAAGTCCACTTTGAATCGGAGCGGTAATACCATTTAGAATCCAAACTATGTGTCAAAAAGAATGTTTAAAATCATTCCTATTCGTTTAGAAACAATAGATCAACAATTTAAATGTGAACGCTTACTGAACTCGATTCTATAAACTCTTTGCCCAGTCGGCTGGGGCTGTAGAATACACCGACTGCTTCTCGGCAGAGTGTCCTGGATATGACACTAAACAATCCGATGGTAAGGTTCTAGTGATGCTGGAGCTTTGGGGAATGCGGGGTACCCCTTCATTGCCATCGCTCCCAAGTCCACTCTGGTTCGGCGTGGTAGCACCTGATATGGCCGTATCTATGGGTTAAATCGAACTAACAGCATAGTTATGCTAATGTGAATTGTTTGAGTAAACTGAATAGCTTGAAATAGAAATGGTTTTGACAATTAAACCGTACTTGCATTTAATCTGCGTGCTTATGCTTAGCTGAATTATTTGAAATAGAGCTGTTTTAGGACATTAAAACTGCATTTACACTTAACTGAATTATTAGATAAAACTGCTTGAATAGTTTGAAATAGAAATTTTTTGACCATTAAACTGTGTATTTATGCTATACTGAACTGTTTTCAATAGAACAGATTATTTACATAAAAATGGATTTGGCGTTAAAAAAACTAACAAAGGTTGATATGCCATAAAACCCAACAAACCAAACCTAACCATCTATAAACTCTAGGAAAAATCCTTAGATCAATCAATCAATCAATCAACGTAATACTTTAACGGTTAAAGCCTTTATTATATCCCCCACCCGGAAAAAAAAACAAGATACGAACGTATCTTGCCAAAAGCCAAAATATCTTGTTAAATGAAGTCACCACATATCCATAATAGAAACATGTATATTTGCAGTTACTCTATATTAGCTCAGCCAGCAGGGGTTAATGAATACACCGATTTAATCTCTGCAGAGAGGTAAGACACTCTAACGATTTACCTGGAAACAATCTGCAGCTGAGGGTGCAGTCCTGGAGTTCTGAGGTAGATGGAGTACCAATTAATTGACATTACTTCCAAGGCTACTCTGAAAAATTGTGGTAGTGCCTGTTAGGGTCCCATATAAATAAAACTGCTTACCTATTTGACAACTTGCAAACAAATAATTGCTATTAAACTGAATTTTTACTGTTTGATAGCGATACTTGGAATCTTGTAACTGTTCGCCAATAAAACTATTATTATTAGATTTCAATACTTGAAGCATTTTAATTGTGTAAAAACAAATGATTAATACGAAATAGAATTATTTCTGTTTGATAAGAATACTTGAAATAATTCAACTGTGTTCAAAAATTGAATTATTTGGTATTATATAGCGATACTTGGAACAAGTTAATTTTAAGTAAATAATGAATAGCGAGGACTAGAATTATCAGTGTTAAATAGCAGCGATTTAAAACATGTAACTTGGTGCGAAAAATATATAAGTTTTAGTAATACTTGAAACCTCTTCTGTTTGTGCAAACAAATAATTAATATCAAATAGAATTAGAAGCGTTTGATTGAAATACTTGAAATCGTTTAATTGCGTGCAAACAAATGAGCTGTAGCTCCATTTGATAAGTTATTTGCAAAGGTGCAATTTCGGGACCAGCGCATATGTACTTAAATGTCTTTAGCTGTTGTTGACGTTTATAAAACTCAACATAAAAATAAAATTAAAAATAAAAGCTTACACCAGTATAACTAAAACCCTGTATTTTGCTTTTGCAATATACACTCCCTCTGATAATGGCGTAAAAAAGGGGTTCGATAATTCTTGATAACTTATCAATTATAGAAAATATGTCACAATATATATATATATATATATATATATATATATATATATATATATATATATATATATATATATATGTATTGCTTTAAGAAAAACAAAAACCCGTCACATTATGATTATAGATTTATTTCCATCCTGTTATGGGTATTGATATGAATCAATAACACCGAAAAAAAAATGTGACTTCTTCAGCTTTAATGGTTAAATAATTCAGTTCTGTTATTTTTGGTGTTATTGATTCATATCAATACCCAAAAGAGGATGGAAATAAGTTTATAATCCTAGTATGACGGGTTTTTGTTTTTCTTAAAGAAATTATTGCTCTGTGATGTCAGTTACATTGAGCTCTTTACCAGGAAAATGTAAATGTTCACTGTTGAATGGTTTTATTGTCCTGACGGGATTTTTCCCAACTCCGGTTTAACTGGACCGAATAATACATATATATATATATATATATATATATATATATATATATATATATATATATAACCAAACAGGTGACATCTCCACACTAGCAGACAAATTCACTTACCTTGGAAGCAGCGTCGCATCAACAGAAAAAGACATCGACACGCGGCTAACGAAGGCATGGACAGCTATCAATAGGCTATCAGACCTAACCGATAAAATGAAACGCAGTTTCTTCAAGGCAGTTGTCGTATCGATACTGGTTCCTACGTACACTGGTCTCTACGGTTCCAGGTGAGCATTGTCAGAAAATAGTGGTTTCAAATCCTACCCAAGCCGGCCAGGGGTTTACTTGGTCAAAAACGTGGTGCGATAGACAACAACTATGAAATGCAGTAATTACTGGGGATACGGTTACAAGACTCAGCATTCCTATCCGAGGTCGCGGTAAATCACCTGAAGAAGGCCAGAGGTGAAATTTGGCCGAAACGTAGTGAAAGAAGAAAAAACAACACAAAAACTACCAAGATGAGGACAAAAAAGTCCGCAATAAATAAAAGAAATTAATTCTCCGATTGATTTTTATTTTATTTATTTTATTTTTTTTATATGTTGGGCTACTTAAGAACAATTTAATGAAACATACATATGTATGTGTGTGTGTGTCTGTATGTGTATGTATGTGTGTATGTGCGTGTTTCTGTACATACGTGTGTGTGTATGTGTGGGTGTGTTTTAATAGGATCTGGCATTAAATGATTTTCAAGGTTGATATTCTATAAAACCAACCAGCCAATCAACCAAATTTTGTATGTTATTTATTTTGTTCTTGATAACCAGATAAAAACCTATTTTGTTAAACGTGAGTAATACAAGTAAAATTTCATTTGTACTTTCCACGAAATCTATCGGTAAAAGATAATAATTATTACGGCGTATGGTGTAATATTCTCCCTAAAAATAATCAAAGAATCGTCTGAATTCGTCTGTCATTACTGTCTCATTCGACATTTCGATCGATGTTTACATCTAAAACTGCGCACTCGATCAGTAATTCAAACAGTTGAAATGAAAATAGCAAAACTGTCGACTTTACGAAGAATAAAATCAAAATAGTAATATATATATATATATATATAATTGGCCCCGTCCCTTAATGATAGTGTTGCTGTATCGTTTACAGATAATAAAATAGCACTTATGAGGGCACCATATATATATATATATATATAGATATAGATATATGACGGTGCTATATATATATATATATATATATATTATCTTTCGATTGCATCAATATGCATATATATGGGTGTGAGTTTGTACGATGAAACTGCGGCGAATCACTTTTGTTATCACAATTGTAATATAATTGCCGAGGGATTTCGTTTTATGACTTTGGGTTTAGTTAGGCTGAGAACCTTTCGGCTCAGAGCATGGGTTATTTAGGTGCAACATTAACGCAGGTGTTCACGCGCGCGGGTGGAGTGGACGTGTCACTCAGAGATGTCACGGGGCTAGAGAGTGCGGGTGACGTCGCACACCGGAAGCGCGCGGAGGATTGGGGCATTTTGAAAACGTCAGTTAGTTGAGTTCTGACTCGGTAGAAGACAGTTGGCATTAGCTTGCTCGCCGAAGCCAGGCCAGTGGCGGGTGCAACACGTGTTGGGGGGAGGGGGCAGTTGGAAAAGTCATCATAGAAAGATTGTGCATCTCTATTCCTAATGTCGAGACCTTTAACTCAAAGGTAATAAAAGGTATCGTACCTGAACTAAGAAGTCGTTACGTGTTTTTCGTGTTTCGGGATTCCTATGTTCTATGTATATATGTTATGAACATTTTATATATGTTCCACATATCCGTATATGGCGATGGTACTATTTACCAACCCCTCCGCTCGGGCAGGATATGACACAAGGTCAATTTTTTAAGCGGAGTTTAACAGGTTTGAATTCAGAGTTTTCCTTCTCCTAGACTAGTTGCCTCACCAAGGCTGAAGAACCTAGTCTGTCCTACTATTTACCCATAGCTGGAGGGAGAATAAGGGGGTTCATACCTTTCCCAAGGGTATTTGCCCGAAAGTGAACGTAATAGCGCGACTGGAGTACGAACTCGCGTACTACGATTCCGCAGTTCATCGCTTTAACCATTACACCACGAGGACACCCGTATATGGCGATGGTACACAATATGCCAAAGTTTGGAGTTATAAAAGTAGCGCTGAGGGACTTTGTTTGGTGTGAAGTATGTATTTGATATAATGTATTATAGTCTTCATTAGATGTTCCGTTGTTGCGACTGACTTGTTATTATCTCCGAATGAAAAAAAAAAAGAATAGTATAAAACAAACAAATGAATATTCGTTATAACAAAACGGAGTCAGAAAAGAAAGTACGTGAAAATAATCATTGCCTATTTGACAGATATTCTTTATTAGGTGGAGAGTATTGAATTTTCTCAAAAGTCGTACCTGACATTTGTTAAATATCATAACAAATTGGGTCCAAAATTCAGCTTTCATCTAACTACTTTTAGGGGAGTACTTATGGAATAGATTCTGACTTGATGGACAAAAATATCACTGTGGGGCGGGTTAAACTCCAGTCATGCCATTGTGATCTCTTTCGGTCTAACAACCTTTGGAAAGATATGAACCTCTTTAAACATTTTTAGCTATGGGTTAAATAGTACTACAACTGTTCACCGACTAGGATTGCTTTGGCATTCCCTAACTCACGAATGTTGATGTATCTTTAAACAACTTAGTCAAACAATCTAACTTCTTTTGGGAGAGTTCCAGTTCAGTTCATTAAGTGGTATTAGATTATGGAGACCACTTGGTGAAGAGACTAATCAATTGGAATGTGATATCATAGTAAATCTGAGGGTCTGTGACATCAAATATAGTATGTCTGATAGTCTGTGACGTCATATATAGTACGTCTGATAGTCTGTCACATCATATATAGAATGTCTGATTGTCTATGACATCATATTTAGAATGTCTGATAGTTTATGATATCTTATATAGAATGCTTTATAGTCTGTGATATCCTATATAGAATGTCTGATAATCTATGACATCATATATACAATGACTTATCATATTTACCCAACCCGTCCGCTCGGGCAGGATATGGCACAATATCAATTTTTAAGCGGATTTTAACAGGTTCGAATTCAGAGTTTTCCTTCTGCTAGACTAGTTGCCGCGCCTACGCTGAAGAAACTAGTCTGCCCTACCATTTACCCATAGCTGGAGGGAGAATAATTGGATTCATACCTTTCCCAAGGATATTGGTGCTATGTGAAATACAATCGCCGTGTTCATTTCCTACGACGAAAACCATTACACCACGGGCACTTCTTATAGTCAGTGACATCATATATAGCAAGTCTGATTGTCTGAATGCACTATAAGGTTAAATTTTGGTCTTACATTCCTGGAAATGATACGGATTGCCTTTTCCCCAGCTCGATGGGTTAAATAGTACAACTACTGTTCTTCTTCCAGGATCGATTGGGTATAAAATAAACCATGAAGTTTGGTTTGCCATTAAGCAAAGATACCAAAGAATGAAGACATCAGAAAGTTGCTTGAACGTAACAGTTTTCTATTTAGTTCTCTACTTATTTACATAATTTCCATCATTTTATTTCCGATTCGTTTTTCGCAAATTTGTATTTTATTTTCTTATGCTGTTGTTTTTCGTCTTCACTTTCCGCAGTGTCACAGGCTTTATTGTTGTTGTTTTTTTTATCTGTCTTTTTTCTTTTCTTTTTTTTTTTTTGTCTGGTTTTTTTTTTCTATCTTTATTTTTGTATATGTTTTCTGATCTACTTGTATTGGACTGTTGTGAAACTTTTTCTTTCTATTTCCTTTTTGGATAACCCCTTCTTAACTATGATTACAACTGTCTGCATTAGGTCTTATTGTTTCTAATATTAATGTTTAATTCTTGGTGAAAAGTCTCCGCTCCTTAACTGGTTAAGTTCCACACTATCACCGCAAATGTCGTCTTATTATCTTTTGTTGTTTTGCTTCATTCATTATCTATCATTATTTTTTCCTATTGCAAGTATCAGAAGCCGAACGACTTGCATCAGTGTTAGTATTATTGCAATAGTATTGCCACCCTTTCGACTGGAGTTGAAGAATATACCGACTAATCCTCTTATGCGAGATAAGACCTCCACCAATGTGTATCTCACGTATGACGCTAAGCTGCATTCAATGGTAAATCTACAGTCACATATATTTTGAAAATAGGGAGTAATTATTTCTTGATGTTAATCCCATGTCCACTCTGAGCGCTAGAATTTGTTAGGATCCCATCCATGTGTAAAATAAAACTGTTGAATCATTTACGAAAGAATATTATTATCATTAGCTATTTAAAACAAGACTGCTGTGCACATATTTTCTATATTGCATATGAACACTGAATAAATAGCAATATCTTTGTTAGATGAGTATACTTGAAAACATTTAAAAGTGAGAAAACTCTGAGCACGTTTAAAAAATAAAGATACCTACATGCTATTCGCTTACAAAACACACACACACACACACACACACACTCACACACACACACACACACACACACATATATATATATATATATATATATATATATATATATATATTGTCATCCTCAGACAGACTGTTTCGTTCTATCAGAACTCTTCAGTGTGGCTAAGCTTTAGTATTAAATTATTAACAAGAATGCAATACCAACCAAACAACCAACTAACCAATCAATCTTTGGTATTGCTGTTGATTTTAATGAATGGTAGTCTTTTTAGATACTATACTTCTGGAGATTGCTAATACTCCGAACCACTATGCAAATATTTTTTTACGGGAGTTAAAAATGTGCCCAAATAAATGACTGCGTTTTCTATCATATCATCACCGTATTAAAGACGATTTCCTCTAGACTAATTCCATGCATTACTTTATCCATTGCCAACTCAATTTTAAAACTTCTAATTCTATTGATTTTTTTCCTGCAATTGTTACATGGTTAAGTAAAATTAAATTTAAGATGCATAGAAAATAGGACTTTGGCAAGAAAGGAAAATTATTCAGAAAGTGGTGAAGAGTAAAATATCAAATCAACTAGAATCTGAAAAATATTACCAGTAGATTTTTTTCACGCTTCTGAGATTAAAATATTTTTTTTTATCTTTCTACATTTATATCTTTCGATATTTCATTGGTTTAAAGTCAGAAGAAAATAATATTTCTGTAGATCTTTCAATTTAACAAGTCTAAGTATTTGATTTTCCGTTGTTGACTAAAATCTAATTTAAGATCGATTGAACATTAGCAAGAAAAATACATTTCAGCTATAGGCACATTGTTGACTTAATTGAAGTGGGATAGTGAAACATAGACACTGATTCTTTCCTTCCTTTTGTTTCTCATTATATTATTTGTAAAGTTGGCAAGCGTTGTCGAGGATGACCCGAAGGCTCCGTTTTCGATAGCTACTACACCGACTAATAAACACCATCTCACACGAGGACACCTGGACCTGGCTAAGAAAAGGTAGCCTTAAGAGAGAAATGGAATCTCTCCTAATAGCAGCACAGGACAAAGCCATAAGAACCAATCAAATCAAAGCGAGAATAGACAAGACTCAACAAAATAACAAATGTAGGCTATGCGGTGACTGAGATGAAACCATCAATCACATAATAAGCAAATGCAGCAAATAAGCACAGAGGGAGTATAAGACGAGACACGACTGGGTCGGCCAGGTGATCTACTGGGAAATGCCCTGGCTGACCACAGAATTAAACTGAAAGAATGGGAAAAGAAGGATAAGTATCTCGACCTTGCTAGGGAATTGAAAAATATTTGGAACATGCAGGTGACAATTATACCAATCGTGATAGGTGCTTTTGGCACAATAATCAAAGGATTATTAAAAGGCCCGGAGGACTTGTAAGTTGACGGACGGGTAGAGACTATACAAATGACAGCATTGCTGAGAACAGCCAGAATACAGAGAAGAGTCCCGGAAACTTGAGGAGACTTGCTGTCACTCAGACTCCAGTGAGGAACCATCAGCTAATACTAATGTGAAAAACTCTATAAGAGTCGAAATAATAATAGTGGAGCCCATCCAACTGCTGCATTACTGAGATCTGTAAGAATACTGAGAAAAGTACTTGAAACTTCAGAAGACTTGCTCTCACTCAGACTCCAGTGAAAGACCATTAGCTAACGCTGATGTGTAAAACTTTTAAGGAATAATAATAATAATAATAATAATAATAATAATAATAATGATAATAATAATAATAATAATAATAATGAAAAAAAACGGAGGAAGACTGATTAGAGCCACCAGAAGCAATCTTGGAGACACGAGGATAAGCAGAATAGAAATAACAAGAAAACAAAAGTGAAAAGAAAAACAACTCTATGAACCTTTTAAGCGACTAACAAAAGACATCACACACGAGAAAAAGTGGATGTGGCTAAGAAAGGGGGACAGAATCTGAATCTCTTTTAATAGGAGCACAAAATTACGCCATAAGGACTAACCATATCAAAGCGAGAATAGATTATGCATCAAAGCAGCAGATGTAGGTTATGTGGTGATATAGACGAAACGAACCATCAGATGATAAGAGAATGCAACAATAACGCTTAGTAGGCAAGGTGATCCTCTGGGAATTGGGCAAGAAATTGAAGTTTGACTATATTAACTAATAGTATATGCAAAACCCATAATCTCTCCTGGAGAACGAGACCCACAAAATTCTGATGGTAAGGTTCCAGTGTTGCTGGAGATTTCTCTGTGATTTTAACATACAAACGATCACCTAATCTCGGCCAGACGGTCAGTCGACCAGACCTCTTAATAATCAACAAAAAAGAGAGAACTTGTAGAATTGGGGATTTTGCTGTCCCTGCAAACCACTGAGTAAAACTGAAAGAAAGCAAAAAGAGGACCTTGATAGGGATTTGAATAAAACTGTAGAACATTAAAATGACGATTATACCAATTGTAATTGGTGCTCTTGGCACAGTCACTAAAGAATTAGTACAAAGACTGAAGGACATGGAAATAACAGGATGGGTCGAGACTGTCCAAACTACAACATTATTGAGATCGGCCAGAATACTGAAAAGAGACCTGGAAATTTCACACAGCGTACAGGTGATGATTTATGATTGTATTTTGAGTGTCTGCAAATCCCTCAAGTCTCCTTAACTGTTCTCAATATTCTGACCAATCATAATAATGCTAAATGGTCCACCCTTGTCCTCTTATTTCTAAGTCTTCAAATACCAAATTTCTTCAAGTGGATTTTTCAATTCCAGCAACGCAGAACATGAAAACAAAAGAAAACGAATGTATCTGCATATTACTAGAACGTAAAATATTTTGATCGGGACAAGATCGTGAAAGTAAAAGAAAACGGGAATTTGTGGATCTTGCAGAATGTGAAAGATGTTGATCTGAACAAGAGCGTAAAAATAAAAGAAAATGTCTGTATCTGGCCAGAGAGCTTAATTAGCAGCGGAACATGAAAGTTACGTGGGTAGCAATTAAACTATGTAACCTATAATGGTCTCCAAAGCTCAAGAAAAGAAAGTCAGAGAAGTGGACATCGGAGGAATAATATATACCATCTAGATCACAAAAACTATAAAGAGCAGTTTGAGTTCTTCAAAGATTCCTGAAGGGCTGGTTCCATAAATCTCACTGATTGATAAACATTAAAAAAGAACAGGAGAATATTGTGATAACACCCCTGTCCGGTCGACTTTATATCAACTTCCTTAAACCACCAAAGGCCATTAGATCAGATCGTCTAGTGGTTTCTCTTACCTCCGACCAGGAGCATAAGACATTTCTTTACAGATTCGCAGAACACAGCCGAGAGGGTTGAAGAAAAGAATAAACGAACAAATACAGACTTGGGTCAGCTTCAAGAGCAAGAAGGAGGAAATGTATGTGACATTGTGCATTCTGTGAGCTAACGAGAGCGAGTACTCGAACGTAAAAGCCATTAGCCATGCTGACTTCTGTTGACTGTTTCCTTCTCCTTCTCTTGACTGCTCTCTCAAGCCGACTTGTCTCTTCGGCCTTCCGTTGTCAACTGGCTCTCTCTGTCTTCTCTCGGACCTTCCTTCCCTCCTCCACTTCCGGTCTCTCGGGATATCTTGACCTCGGGCTTTTGTGGAGGTTTCGCACCAAAACAGACAAAGAGATCGTCCGAGTGGCGCTAACACAAACGGAAACGAATTGCTACGCATCGCGTCACACTATGATAAAAAACAAAACAAATAAGGATATATATCCAAGATAAAGAAATACAATTTAGCACTGAAAAACCTTGTACGTTAATAATGAAAAGGACAAAATGAGAAACAGTTAGAACTGCCAAATAAGGAATGAATCAGAACGTTTGGAGAAAATTTACGTGTACTTGGTAATAAATGAAATAGACACCATTAAACAGAAACGAAAGAATGACTATCAGAAAACAGTACCTTGAAAGAATAAGGAAATTTGTTTAAAATAAACTCTGCTGCAGAAATCTTATCTGAATTATAACCTGGTCAGTTTATCTTGTAAGATACTCTGGACCTCTCTGAAAATGAACGAGAAAGCAAATCAAAAAAATGTTTCAATGGACAAGAAATTGACGATTATGACCATGATCTTACATCGGAGAAATGACAAAGGCAAATTATAGTTATCAACATAGGGAGGCCACAGACTCACCAGGATTATCAACAACGCAGATGCAACAGCACAAAGTTTTTAGACGTACATTAAAACAAGCAAAGAAAGACCAATGACAGGTGCCAAGAATGGCAATATAAACAAACAGAACAATAGAACGTAGAATACATGATTGGGAAGAAAAATATCAGTATGAATATTTCACGCTACAAACATGGCGATATTTCACACGAGAACTTTACATGACTTGAAAGGGAAATCTTATGAGAGAAACATAATCCAAGTTAACACGAGCACAAAGCAATGCTGTAAGGACAATTTATATCAAAGCGAAAATTGATTATACGCAACAGAATAGCAACAGTAGCTTATGTAGAGAAAGAGATGAAACGGTTAATTATATAAGTACATGTAGCAAAGTAGTAGAAAAGAAGTATAAAACTAAGTAGGATTTGATGAGAAAGGTGGCCCACTGGAAATTGAGTAAGGGATTAAAATTCGATCATATTACCAAATGATATTTGTGCAAATCCGAATCCGACCTGAAAAATGTAAAGCATAAGATTCTTTGTGATTTTTGAGATGAAAACGGATCATTTAATCCCGTTTAAAATACCAGAGATAAACAACAAAGAAAAACCTGTCATCTAGCGCCTTTTGTCGTAATGGTGAACCACAGAGAGAAAGTAAAAGAGCATGAAAAGACAGACAAATACTTTGATCTTGCGAGAGAAATGCTAAATCTGTTAAACATAAAGGTGCCTGGGATGCTAAGTATTGTTGATGTACTTGTGACGATACCGAAATTCCGGGAAGAAAATAATGAGGTCATTCGAAGTCAGCACAATAATCGTGACAATCCGGACCAGATATTTTTTTTTAGATAATCTTGTACAATCCGAAGAGGCCTGCAGACCTAGTTGGTTGGTTGGTTGGGTTTTATGGCATATAAACCTTTGTCGGTTATCTAACGCCAAATCCATTTTTCTGCAAATAGTCAGTTCTATTTCAAACAATTCAGTTTTGCATGAGTACACAGTTTGTCAAAAAGAAAGAAAGTGAAAAGAAGGATAAGTAGCTCGACCTTGTTTGGGAATTGAAAAAATTATGGCACATGCACTGACAATTATAGCAATTGTAACTGATGCGTTTGGAACAGTAACTAAAGGATTACTTATGGGACTGGGGGACTTGGAATTTGGCGGATGAGTGGAGACCATCCAAACTACTACATTATTGAGAACCCCCAGAATACTGAGAAGAGTCGTGGAGACTTGAGGAGACTTGCTGTCACTCAGACTCCAGTGAAAGACCATCACCTAACGCTGACGTGAAAAGCTCTAATAATAATAATAATAATAATAATAAGAGATGACATCAAACTGTTTCCAAAAATGAAAAAAAGGATTAGAAACCCTAATACAGTGATATAGAGTGAAGATATAAAGACGGAATTCGGCATAGAAAATGTACCATGCTAATAATGGAAAGCAGAAAACCCCAAATGGCGGAAGGAAGAGAACTATCAAACCAAGAAAAATCAGAACGCAGGAAAATAGCAAATACTTGGAAATATCGGAAGCGGACACGATCAAACAAGTGAAGATGAAAGAAAAAAATATAATTGAATACCCTGCGAGAACGAAAAAACTACTCGAAAACAAACTACTTAGCGGAAACCTCATCAAAGGGATAAACTTCTGGGTTATATACTTCGTAATATACTCGGAACGATTCTTCAAGTGGCGGAGAGAAGAACTTCAGCAGTAGACAAGAGAACAAGAAAACTCAGGACGATGTCTAAGGCCTTACATCTCAGGAATGACGTACTTCGACCGTATGCTTGAAGAAAAGAAGGAAGAGAACTAGCCAGCATTCAAGATAGCGTCAATCCATTGATTCAATGAATTAAAGACGACATTAGAAGAAGCCAAGTGCAGAAGAAGATTGATTTCAGCGAACAGAAACAATTCAGACAAAACAAACATCACAGGAAAAAATAACCAGCAAACAAAATTGAAAGAAAACAAAATCGACGAACATTTCAAGTGACAAACGAAATTTCATACGAGAAAACATGGACAGCTAAGAAAGGTAAACATTATAGAGAAACTGAATCTCTTCAAATAGAAGCATAGAATAACGCCATAAGGACAAACTATGTCAAAGCAAAAAACAGACAAGATGCAACAAAATAACAGTTGTAGACTATGTGGTGATTGAGATGAAATGATCGAAATCATAATAAGCAAATGTAGTAAATTAGCGCAAAAATAGTAAAATACTAGACAAGCCAGGATAGGAAAGGTAATCCACTGGGAATTGTGCAAGAAACTGAAATATGACTATATGAACAAATATATACACAACCCAGAATCCCTCCTAGAAAATGAGCAGCAAGATTTTTCAAAGATTTCGCTATATAAACGATCACCTAATCTCTGCCAGACAACAAGACCTAGTTGTTGACAACAACAACAAAAAAAAAAAAAAGAAAAAAAGAAAGAAAAGAGAACCTGCTGATTAGTGGATTTTGCCCTTCCAGTTTAGTACAATGTAAAACTGTGAGAAAGCGAAAAGAGAGATAGATACTTAGACATTGCTAGGGAACTGAGGAAAAAACAATGGAATTTGATGGTGACAGTCTTACCAACTCTAATTGGTGCGCTTGGGACAATCCTACAAATATTTGGTATAGGAAGACTTAAAGATAAGAGGACAAGTGGAGACTATCCAGCATTATTATGATTTGCCAGAATATTGAAAACAGTTCTGGAGACTTGAGGGACTTGCAGACACTCAAAATCCAGTCATGAATAATAACCTGTACGTTGTGTGAAAAGATTCAAGGTATAATAATAATAATAATAATACACAACCCAGCACCTGTCCTAGAAAATAACACACATAAACTCCTATGGGATTTTGACGTACACACGGATCCCCAAATCTCGGCCAGAAAACCGGACCTAATAATAATCAACAAAAAACAGAGAGAACTTGTAAATTGTCGACTTTGCTGTCCCGGCTGACAACAGAATAAAAATGAAAGACTCCGAAAAGAAAGATAAGTACCTTGACCTTGCTAGGGAATTGAAAAAAAAATATGGAACATGCAGGTGACAATTATACCGACTGTAAGAGTAACTAAAGGATTACTAAAGTGACTGGAAGACTTGGAAGTTAGTGGACGAGTGAATACCATCCAAACTACTACACTATTGAGAACGGCCAGAATACTGAGAAGAGTTCCGGAGACTTGAGGAGACTTGGTGTCTTTCAAACTCCAGTGAAAGACCATAATCTAAGTTTGATGTGAAAAACTCTAATAAGTAAATAATAATAATAATAATAATAATAATAATAATAATAGAAAACGGTTCACCTAGTCGCGGCTAGAGGACCAGACCTCATAGTGATAAAACAAAACAAAAAAGAGAAATCGCAAAATTGTGGATTTTGCTGTTCCGGATGACCACAAAATAAAACTGAAACAATCGGAAAAGAAGGAAAAGTATCTCGACCTTGCTAGGGAATTGAAAAAAAAAAACTATGGAACATAAAAGTGACAATTATACCAATTGTAATTGGTGCGTTTGGAACAGTAACTAAAGGATTACTAAAGGGACTGGAGGACTTGAAAGTTGGACGAGGAGGGGGAAACCATCCAAACTACAGCATTGTTGAGAATGGCCAGAAAACTGAGAAGAGTTCTGGAGATTGAAGAAACTTGCTGTCACTCAAGCTACAGTGAAAAACCACCAGCTAACTCTGATCTGAAAAATACTTAAGGAGTAAATAATAATAATAATAATAATAATAATAATAATAATCTCAGAACAATTGAAAATACCAAACTGGCACAAAATAAATATACAAGTAGATGTAAATGAGTTGAAAATTTTTTTCCGATGTGCAAGAGATTGAAATTTCGCCAAATCCTAGATACATAAATATGTCATGGAAAACCTGGGCTTTTACTGCCGTCATTCTTTATTTTCGTATTCCTTTTGTGCCAGTTTTCTTCATTCGCTAAAATGATTAATCGTTGCACCTCAGTTACAATATGGCGTACGTTTCCTATTTTCCATTATTTCCCATGAACTCAATTAATTTGATGACATTTTTATGCTGTTATTGATATTCATATAGTTTCTCTCTTTAAATTCCCTCTTCGTGATCCAGATTGTCTCAGCCTCAATGTCTAGAGCCTGTCACTTAAAATAAACGTACACCTACTTTTCTTTGCATTTTGGTTTTCTAGATTTTTCATTAGAGTCTTTCCATTGTTAAGGCTATTACTGACTCGTGTAATTAAACACTCTTGGCTTTTGTTTATATATTCTTCGACTCTTGTGTTGTTTCATCCACGCTAACCTTAAATCATTTTCAGTCCTTTTCTTTCTTTTCTTGTCACATGGGTCCTATCGATGTGATCTCCTGGGTTTAAGTCCTTTTGCATAGCCATCCGTTTCTTTGTTTTCTTTTCTATCATCTCATGACTCTGTGTGATAAGATCTCTCTTTTGGTTTCAAGGACCTTCCCTTGTTGACTCATAGATGCATGATCTGCATAATTCAACAGAGGTTGAATCTTTTCTCTCTTCTCAAATTGCCCGGTGAGCTGGGGCGAAAGAATATGCCGACTGCTTCTCTGCAGAGGGAAAACGCCCCTCCCCAACGAGTGTGCTAGATATTACACTAAACTATCTAATGGAGAAGTTCCAGTAATACAGGAACGTTGGGGAATCCGGAGTACCTCTTCATTGCCATCGCTCCCTGGTTCACTCTGGCCCAAAGTGGTAGCACCTGATAGGATACTATCTATGGGTCAAATAGAACAAAGCTGAGTATGTATATTTAACTGAATAGTTTGAAATGGAATTGTTTTTGACATTGAAACTGTACTTATGCTTAACTGAATTGGTTGAAAGAAAACTGTGTTAACATTTAAACTGTGTACTTATGCTTAACTGAATTGTTTGAAATAGAACTGGTTTTGACATTGAAGTTCTGTACTAATGCTAAACTGAATCGTTTTAAGTAGAACTGTTTTGTCATTTAACTATGTGTAAACAAAACACTATGTTTACACAAAACCGAATTGTTTGAAATAGAACTGTTTATATGTATAAACATGGATTTGGAATTAATAACTTACAATAGTTAATGTGCCCTGAAACCAAACCAAATCTTTTCACAAATTTTTACCATCCAGAGTATGGTATATTCTGTTGATTGAATGTAGATTAGTTTTTAGAGACAAGACACTGTTTTCCTTGTCCGTCATCTTTGCGATTTTACGCTGAAGGAGTAGGACATATTAACGTCTTAGGAAGAGCGTTCCGGAAGTAACGACTTTATATTTATTTCGGGCTGAGTTTTCTGCGATTAAACATTATAGCCACAACTTGTGTCTATGTTGTATCGACGAAAATTAACAAGAAGCTTCCTGCAAAAGTCAACTTTTATATCCTATTTTTCTGCATTTGCACGTTGAAACGTAATCCTAGGCTTCTTATCACAAGGGATTGAGTAACATCATTCTCCTCATGTTTTCATCCACTCCATCACACCTCTAACCATACTTTGATAATGCTGTGACCAGAAAAATCTCACATCTTCAATCTCTTTTGATTAATGTTATTCATTTTTATATTTTTCTGTGGATACAGTTAGATTTTCTTGAAAAATCATTTCGTTACATAATCTTTTGCGAAGCATTTAACGGCGTTCTACTTCACAAAAATGAATTTATAAATGGAGTTACTAAGAAATTTAATGTACTTGTCGATACTTTAATGTAGTTTTTTCATTGGCAGAAAGGTAATAAAAATGTCATAAAATAAATAATAAAATCTGAGATTTTGTAAATTGAAGTTTTGAAAAGAAATGTGAAATAGAGGGAATGGTAGAAAAAGAAAGAGTGAAAATTTGTTTTCTCCAAAAGTAAGGAAAAAATCCCGATCATATACGAAACGGTTAAATTTAGGAAGAAGTAAAGAAAAAAAAAACGTAAATGATATTTAAAAGATATTTTCTCGTGTCTAATATTCGATTTTATGACATATAAAGCTGATATAAAATATTCTAATTCAATAAACGTATTGGGTTTTTAAAACAAAACTGCAAAATTTATTCTCTTACTCACAAAATATTTGTAGTTTTTAGTTTTCATTTGGTTGAGTCAAAAGTTTTGCACTATTTTAGTAGTACATGAGGCATAATTCAACAGCTTTCGATACTTTTGTCATTGTCATGAAGATGATGAAGTACAGTGGACAGCGAGATGTCAAGCATGCTGCATACTGTCCGAATACTACTCGTTTGATTTGCCAATATCTCTTTGAATACGATCTTGGAATCCACCGTTTTAGGACTATCATAACTTGGCCGATTGTAGAGGTTCTTAAAACCGGAACAAAATTTCATGAAGCATGTGGTTGTTAATTGCAATCAAATGCACCTTCACTTCAAATGCGCAAAAATTATGGATACTCCCGCGGCTTCATGACTCTGTTTGAACTCACGAAGCATAAGATACCGATTTATACTACATTGTACGTTTATCATATAGCTTTTAAATGACACATATTGGTGCAATGGAGAACATGTCATCGCACGAACTACCATGATACTACCAACCTTGGTGGGTACTTCTCACAGCTTGAGCTGTTTAGCTCACGGGATATTCGGACCGCAAAATATTACAAAACTTTTTACCCACCCTAATAATTCAATACCGTTTTAACCGAACGAATATTAAACCTGTAGTAAGTAAGTAAAGTTAGCGACCATAGTCGAGGGTGACCCAAAGGCTCCCTTTTCGATAGCTACTACACCAAGGTGTAGGGGAGGGCGCTACTCCATTCCCTGGATTGCTCCACTTTACCCTTGAACCGTACCTTATAATGCTGAGTGTTAAGCAAGGTGGTATCAAGTTCCATTTTTAAAGTCTTCGGTATGACTCGACCTGGGATTGAATCCAGGTCTCCCGGGCCATTGGCGAACACTCTAACCGCTGGGCCAATGTAAACCTGTAACGACTAATAAAAATTAAAAACATAGGATTGAAGTCATTTCTCCAAGAAGTAATATCGACAAAATCAGAGAAAATGGCTTCGAGCTGACTAAGAGAAGAAGCAAAAGGTACCCCGCAAAAACAATCTCGGACGCCGACTACGCTGATGACTTGGCGTTACTGGCGAATACGCCTAATCAAGCAGAAACACTACTGCATAGTCTGGAACGAGCCGCAGCTGGCATTGGCCTCCATGTCAATGCACATAAAAGTGAATATATGTATTACAACCAAACGGGCAACATCACCACACTAGACGGAGCCTCTCTGAAACTAGTAGACAAATTCACCTACCCAGGAAGTAGCGTCTCATCAACCGAAAAAGACATCGACACACGACTGACGAAGGCATGGACGGCTATCGATGGCTCTCGATCATATGGAAGTCGGATCTAACAGATAAAATGAAACACAGTTTCTTCCAGGCAGCGGTTGTGTCGATACTGCTATATGGATGCACTACATGGACGCTAACTTAGCGGCTGGAGAGGAAACTAGACGGAAATTACACAAGAATGTTAAGAGCAGTATTGAACAAGTCCTGGCGACAACACCCGACGAGACACCAACTATCCGGACACTTGCCCCCCATCACGAAAACTATACAAGTTAGACGAACCAGACACGCGGGACACTGCTGGAGAAGCAAGGACGAGCTCATAAGCGATGTACTCCTGTGGACCCCCGCATATGGATGTTCAAAAGCAGGACGACCAGCAGGAACTTACATACAGCAACTATGTGAGGACACAGGATGTAACTCTGAAGACCTGCCGGAGGTGATGAATGATAGGGAGAAGTGGCGAGAGAGAGTAAGGGATATCCGTGCTGGCGGCGTGACATGATGATGATGATGATTTCAGTGGGAAGAGAAAAATGTCGTTTACAATCTCCCAGGATTAGGAGAATATTATCGAAATATGGAATCGGTCCATGCTTACGGTTCACATGACGGCGAGAAGAGCATTTCTACAGGGGAAGAATTCCTACCGTCAATGATGCCAAATATATTATTTTTCCACCAACTAAATAGACAGAAAAGAGACGGTTGGCACACCGCAATCCCTTATCTAAGTTGTTAACCATTATTATTGACTTTGTTTAATTGGAATTGAATGCACAGAATCAAATGAGTTTTTGGATTGCAAATACAAGGTGGAACGAAAAAACTGTCGCCCTAGAAAAGACGACATGATTCCATTTCCGTTCAATGAAAACCGGTTTTCTTTATTTGTAGCAGACCATCTACTAGTTGGCCAGTTGTGTAAAAATCCCAAGAGCGATAGGAGCCTTCTATCATTTCTGAAAGTGACACGATGTTCAACGAGCGAGATCGGAGACGCGGCGCTGTACAACACATGCTCTCTACCGATCCAAGTTATGACAACAGGACCATTTCCAGCACCCCCAAAATGCAAATCCGGACGGTTCAACGGTTGAGAGCACAGCTCAACGCATCGGACGACCCTTTGAAGGTGGTGAAGCAGAAGTTCAAGGCTGAGGACACCGCCAGGAAGACCCGGTCCAAGGGGTTCATCGAAAAGGTCCAGGCAATCATTGATGAAACTCCCCAGCGTTGCGGTGATCCCCTGGTGCAATTAGATGGCCACTGGAAGACCCTGGGTGTGGCAGAAGGACTCGGCGCTGGCCCACAAATCCAAAGAGACCCAGGCTTGGCTTCAGAAGGAGTGCTACGACTTTGTACCTTTCTCTCACTGGCCCCCCTCCCCTGACCTGAACCCGCGGGACTACTTCGTTAGGTCATACGTCGAGGACATCAACAAAATAACATCCCACAACACTAAAACCAGCCTGATCACCGCCATCCACCGAGTATTCGCCGAGCTCCCGCCGGCGCTTGTGCAAAGGACATACTCCCAGTTCCGGATCCGTATTGAGGAGGTGATTGAGGCTGAAAGCGGTGACTACATTGAATAGATGTCAGCTCTACTACATAATGAAGTTATCTGAACTGATCTTTTCAATAAAAGTTTTAAAATAAAGCTGTAGTATTATTTTCTTTAGGATGACAATTCTATCGTTCCACCCTGTAGTCAAAAGTTGTGTATTATATATCTTATACTTCAGAAATAAAAGCTCTATTTTATATATGTATATATATATGTATATATATATATATATATATATATATATATATAGTGTGTGTGTGTGTGTGTGTGTTGGTGTGTGTGTGAGAGAGAGAGAGAAAGAGAGAGAAAGCGAGAGAGAGAGAGAAAGAGATGTGGGCATGTAGGCACATATCTACACATATGTGCGTGTGTGTTCACATATACATAAATGTATTTAGTTTTTTACCCATGCCTACACCCCTACATATACCCACATTCAGATATATATATATATATATATATATATGTGTGTGTGTGTGTGTGTGTGTTGGCATATGTGTGTGTGTGTGTGTGTGTAATAATACCAATTTCAGTTTAATTCGGTTTAGTGGAAGAGAATATGTAAAAATAGATAATGTTATTGCAAATAAAATATTCGTAAGTAATGTGTTGTCTATGCGTATTCACAAGAAATGAAAGGAATTAGATAGATAGATAGATAGATAGCGAGCGATAATGTGGTCTACTGAAGGTTTTACAAAAATTCGTAGGGATCATCCCTTTGGATAGCGTACGTGGATCTCCCATAAACTGGATTCAAATTTACGAATGAAAATTGTCAAGAGAATATGGAATGTTGTTTTTTTTCTTTTTTTTTCTGTTGTATTCTTTGGAATTTTAATCACGAATGACTTAAAGAATATTCATGAACAACGTGACTTTAGTGGGGAAAAAGTTCACGCTCTCCCTGTTCCTTTCTTTAGGGTGTATAATCTCAGATTGTTAGGCGTTTAATGTGTTTCTACATAGTTCATAAAATAAAGTGATTGTTTCTACTTGTAAATGAATGGATTGAAAAAAAAAAGCTATGAATAAACTGAAATTGATTTCTAGTGTGCTTTTTTTTTCTCTAGACTTTTCAAAGGGTATACGGAGTAGACAGCACACATGCCTCCCGGTTAAAGTATAATCCAAATCAAAGTGAAGAAAGTGCATAATTTATCTCATGTCTAATCACAGGTATTTGTCGCACGCCCCACCAAACGGACGAGCGTGGCACAAGGCCTTTCTATCGGTGGATCAGGGCGCAGGATCAAACACGTCCGGCATTTTCGGTTTCGGGTTTTTTGTTTAATTGCACATCCACCTTTGTAGGTTATTTAATGCCAAAGCCTTTCTCCTAGAAGAACAGTATTGGGACTATTTAACCCATAGCTGGGAGGATAAGAAGGTTCAATACCTTGCCCAAGGGTATTTGCCCGAAAGTGAACATAATAGCGCGACTGGAGTACGAACTCGCTTACTACGAGTCCGCAGTCCATCGCTTTAACTATTAAACCACGATGACACCCTCCGGCATTTTCCAAAATGACTCGAGCCCCGTTGACATTCCCCTAAAAAGGAACGCCCTAGGCACCAGACGACAAACCTTGCTCTTCCAAGGAGGGTTAGAACTTGAAGGGTTGCCTCGTGAGGATCGAGGAGCGCCTGTCTTAGTGCGCGTGACATGAATGCTGGCTGCCCTTAATCCATGTCAGACGGCTTCGACCGACTGCCACCGGAAGCAAGACACACCCAACCTGATCTACGCACCTGTTAACACGGCTGGACGAAGTGTCTCCCAGCGCAATGGCAAAGAAATGCTACATCTCATCATGCTGCATTTCATATGTTTAATAACAGAATTGGTTCTGATTAATAATAAACACACAGTTAATATGGTATAATATCCACCTGCTGGAATGTAAAGGAAAACACTGTCTTTTTATCTTAATCTACTTGACTCTAGAGGAGGTGTCCTCGCGGCGTAATGGTTTAACCGCGATGGACTGCGGAATCGTAGTAAGCGAGTTCGTACTCCAGTCGCGCTATTACGTTCCACTTTCGGGCAAATACCCTTGAGAAAGGTATGAACTCCCTTGTCCTCCCCAGCTATGGGTTAAATTGTACCACTACTGTTCTACTTGGAGAATGGCTTTGGTATTAAATAACCTACAAAGGTTGATATGCCATTAAACAAAGAAACCAAACCAAACCAAACTTGACTCTATATATATTAGCATCTCGACTAAAGCCATGCAACTCAGTAGAAATGAAATGGTATTATAGTAAAATAACAGGTTATTTGGCATTAGATAGTTTTCAGAGGTGGATATGCCATAAAACCAAAATAAACAAACAAAAAATAACAATCCTCTACGGTACAAAATGTCTCAGAAATCTTCCTTAAAGGTTTTCTGCAGGCATTGGGAAAAGTGTAAATGACGTTACTTTCCGTAAATCCCATAACTACTAGTGTAATTAAGGGCAGAACATTACCATTCATAAAGAGGGAGTACGATACTAGTTGCTGATCAAAAAAGAAGGTTCAATAATCATCGGTAGAAAATGCTTGTATTTTTGACCACTGAGGATGAATTTGCAATATCACAACGTCGAGCTTACAAATCGTTCTGGCAAATGACCCAGATCATAACCGAGCAAGCATCAAATAGAACCTCTTCTTGGATGTTGAGTTGATGATGTGAATTTCTCCTTGCATGTAACATGTGTCTGTTAACCGGCTAGGCATGGCGTAAGGTCTAAAGAAGCAAAGGAGTTGACAGGTACATCGATACCTTTATCAATTTAATTGCTTCTAGCAATGACCAACCAGTCAGCAAGAGCAGGATGTGATTCAAGATCAATTTTCAAAGAGGAGTTTAACAGGTTAAAATTCAAAGATTTCTTTCTCTCAGACCGTTTTCCATACCAATATTAAGAGTTCCGGCTTTCCTACCATTTACCTATAGAGAGAGTGAGAAAGTAGGATTAATTCTAAAGGATATTAGCGGTATGGGAACTAAAAAGAGTTTCTTCCAGGATTTAACCTAGGGCTACCGTATTTTTTTCCTAAGATGATAACCATTACACTACAAGACCCTCCACATTTTATTTGCCAAAAGCACACACACACACACACACACACACATACGCATATATATATATATATATAGATATATATATATATATATGTGTGTGTGTGTGTGTGTGTGTGTGTGTGTGTGTGTGTGTATACATATATGTAAACTCGGAAAACTCACATTGAAACGGACTAAACGCTGCTTTTTTTTTTTTTGCAAGAGCTTTATTTGTTTTGGTTTCTTTGTTCAATTGCATATCAACCTTCGTCGGTTATTTAATGTAAAATAATCCTTTAGAAACAGGCAGTAGTGGCACGGTATAGGGGAATTTATACATCTCCCAAGCTATTAGAACAAAAATAGATGTAATAATATTGACTAGAGTTTGAAATCTCTTAATACGATGTTACAGTCCAGTGCGTAAGCCACAGCACCATGACTACTCCCATGCCCATCTTTCTAATTATTATAAGCAATTTTTTTGCATGCTTATTTTGTCTTTATGGTCACCTCTGGTGGTGTTATGTTTAGCAAGTTAGACTAGCAAACCTTCACGCGTGAGTTCGAATCTCATCGGGTGTCACATCCATATGGCCTTGTGCCACATCTAAGCAAAAAGCTTAGTAAATTACTACTTATTTTGTCTTTATATTTTTTCTCTTCCCTTTCCTCATAAAATCTCTCTTGTCGCAGTCATGTGCAAACTCATGACATTTTATGTAGCAATATTTATTCTTTAAAATAGTTTAAAGTTTTTTCTGTTGAAACCGGCTCTATTTTGATTTCTAAATATTGAGCTCTATATTTTATTATACTTTTATAGATGATTAGTGTTTTTCAAAATAGTTATATATATATATATATATATATATATATATGTGTGTGTGTGTGTGTGTGTGTGAGTGTGTGTGTGTGTTAAAATGGCAGATTTTGGTGAATCTGTTAAGATGTTATGTACTTTAAACAAGAAAAACACATATCCACCTAGACAATCAGCCTATAAAATTAGTAGACCAATTCGTATACCTCGACAGCAACATCTTATCCACTGAAAATGATGTCATCTTAAACTTAACGAAGGCGTAAACTGCTGTTCGCTGGTTATCTATAATATCTGATCCATCCGATGAAATAAAATGGGGATTTCTTCCAAACTGTAGCTGTGTTAATGCCAGTATATGGATGAACCACATGGATTCTAACAAAACTCACAGAGGAAGTGCTACTGAAGAACTACACAAGAATGCAAGGCTATTTACCACCCATCTCACGAAATATCTATGTCAGACGAACAAACATGCTGTGTCCTGCTGGAGAAAAATGATGGATGTATAGGCAACATTTTCCTATAAACCCCTATATGTGGATATGGCAGTTGTAGGCCTTGAGGATGAGTGACATAAGAACAAAAGCGGAAAACACATTAGTAAGTTAAGTAACAGGATAAAAAAATGGAAATATTCACAATCTTAACTGAAATTAAGTGCCAAACAACCAGGGCGTTTGAAAATGACCGAAAGCAATGCAATAAAACCCACATATCAATCGAAATAAAAAGCAAGATCACATTAAAAAAAAATTAAAACATTCATCGATTGCCATTCTGCACAACAAAAAGACAAAGATTAGAAATATTAAAATCTGTAATTAAAAAGAAACAAAAAAACAATAGACGAATAAAAATTATCATAGAAAGAAGTAATGCAAATTAATGATAAATAATGGACCTGATAAAGAGGTCAGCCTCAAAGGTTTTAGCACAAATTCTGAATTAGATGTATGGCTGCTATATATATATATATATGCTGTCCTCACCCATACATACAGTCTGCTACTTGAGGGCTAAAACTTAACCACAAGGCCTGAATGAAAATAGACAATGATAGAGCGTTAATATAATCCTATTTACCCAACCCCTCCGCTCGGGCAGGATAGGACACAAGATCCATTTTTTAAGCGGAGTTTAACAGGTTTGAATTCAGAATTTTTCCTTCTCCTAGACTAGCTGCCTTACAAAGGCTGAAGAACCTAGTCTTCCCTACTATTTACTCATAGCTGGACGGAGAATAATTGAATTCACACCTTTCCCAAGGGTATTAGTGCTGTGTGAAATGCAATCAGTCTCGTCCAGAATTTGAACTCGTGTCGCCGTGTCCATTTCCTGCTAGGATAACTATTACACCACGGGCACGTTAATATAATACTTAATTTGTTTTGCAGTCTTATTATTTCATATCACTCTTTGAGTTAATTTGTTCAATTAAACTAAATATGAATTTTTGTTGAAAACGTCAATGGCAGTTTGCTGGAGTTGCAGTAGAAAGCGTACATAGATTCTTATCAGTATTGTTCCACTGGTTGACCATTTAGCCCCTAGTTTTTCATAGACCTTTTCAGACTTAAAAAAGTTGGCTTGTACGTCGCAATTCATGGTGAACATTTCTTTTTACTTTAACAAATTGCACCCACCCTATCGTTCTGTGCGTCATTAAAATGCAATTATCTAAATTTTCAAAAACTCAATCGTAATAAAAAAATTATACTTAAAGACATTTCTCAAGAATCTCAAAGACGTCAATCAGCTCCCAAAAAAAAAATATATATATATATTTCGCTATAACATAAATGTGAAAAAATATCTTCATTAGACATTTGATAATTCCCGACAATGATTCCAAAGAAAATGTCGGAAAAGGGTTAATAAAGATTTTGAATAATGTTACATCTTGTACGAACGACAATATATATATATATATATATATATATATATATATATATATATATATATATATAGTTTTCTTTGGTTTCTTTGTGGAGCAGCATATTAATCTCCATGGGTAATTTGATTTCCGAAGCTATCCCGGTAAAATAACAGCTGTGGTATATTTTAACTCATACCGGGAGGATAATGGAATAGCTATCTATCTATCTATCTATCAATATACTCTTGCAGTGCTCCTTTCAATATTTTTCGTATTTGATACTTTAGCTCCTCAGTTGCTGGCACAGTTCTGCTTCTCTGAGTTACAGTGTTACAAGGAACATTTTATAAATTCTTGTTCAGGGCGCAATCTCGTACAATTTAGTATGGAATATTGAGTACTGAATTGCCTAATGACTCCTAACGCAATACTATATCCAATAAGATAATTCACTGCAGACATTTATTTGAATGATTTATACATTTACTATTCCTTGTCCTGTGATTCACCCTAGCCGTCAGAAGAAGTTCCGGATGGATTGTGTGATTCCTTGTCTGTGGATCTTTCAAACACAGCGAAGACACAGACAGGGCTTATAAACGAACTATTCAAAACATCTTCAGACAGTGATCCGTTGTGAACAATGTTGCCTGGATGTTGGCAACTGAAAAGCAAGTGGAACTCTCCGTCAACAATTAACAATCATTTATTGTTCGATGTTCAGACAGCATACAATAGCACGAGAGAGAGAGAGAGAGAGAGAGAGAGAAGAAGAAGAAATCTGTAAGGGTCAGTGAATGGACACAAAGAGACATCTCCCCGCCAACCGCCCCAGCCTGACAGAACTATCTGAATACATACTTCTAACGGATAACTGACCGACTGGCTTACTGACCACTTTTTCAAAATTCTCTAATTTTTATGTATTTAAGGATATGTATTCAGGATATCTGTGGGGGTGATGTCACCTTGCTGAACTAATGCGTTATCTCTCACGTGTCAAAAATTCACTGTTTTTACTTTTCTAATCAAACCTATCACAGACAAGACAGGAATCCATTTTGTTTATATTTTGGCCTTCCTGTTTTGAACGTTAGGTACTCGACTACACTATCAAATTTGATTTATATCTCTGCTCAAAGATATCAGCTAACCTAACAGCCAAATGGGAAAACTCGTGGCCTAACCAAACCAGGCAATAAGATAATTAACCATCACGGCAATTGTGATATATATATATATATATATATATAAGTAAGTAAAGTAAAGTTAGCGACCATAGTCGAGGGTGACCCGAAGGCTCCCTTTTCGATAGCTACTACACCAAGGTGTAGGGGAGGGCGCTACTCCATTCCCAGGATTGCTCCACTTTACCCTTGAACCGTACCTTATAATGCTGAGTGTTAAGCAAGGTGGTATCAAGTACCATTTTTAAAGTCTTTGGTATGACTCGACCTGGGATTGAACCCAGGTCTCCCGGGCCATTGGCGAACACTCTAACCGCTGATCAACTATTGCAGGTAATTGGATGTCAAATGCTTTTTATAAATATATTTGGAATGCATTGTATTTGGTTTTACTTACTTTTATGACCTGACACTAAATGTTGGTTATTTTCTTTATACATATATATCAAATATATACGATTTGTTTTCGTTAGCTTTTATGGCATATCAACCATTGTAAGTTATTTAATGACAAATCCTCTTTATACCTACATATTAAATACATAAGGTTTGCTTTGCTTTGGTTTTATTGTATATCAACTATTGTAGGTTATTTAATACCAAATTCTCTTTGTACATATATGTTGAATATGTATATTTGTTTTGGTTTGGTTTTATGGCATATTAACTATTGCATTTTATTTTATTCCAAAATCTCTTTATACATATGATATATATAGTTTGGATTCGTTAGCTTTCATTGCATATTGACTATTTTAGGGTAATACCAAATTCTCTTGATGCATATATATTAAATAGGTAGGATTTGGTTTGCTTGGGTCTTACGACATATCATCCATTGTTGGTCATTTAACGCCAAATCGTCTTTATACATATATATTAACTATACATAATTTGGTTTGGTTGGGTTTTATGGCATATCAACCATTGTAGGTTATTCAATGCCAAATCCTCTTCATAAACATATATTAAATATCTCTGCATTTTAAGTACATTTTGATAACATATTAAATGAGCCAAATCTCATGCTTTTCTTCTCAGTTAAATGGTTACGATTATTGCTATGATAAATCTGATAATTATATTACACAGTCATTTGTTTATACACAGGTAAATGACAAACAGTTCTTTTTCTAACAATTCAATTCAGCATGTCATTCGATTGCACTCAGTTTAAATGTGGAAAAGACCAGGGAACGTTTCTAGTAAACTACCGCTGGATCTTGACAAACAAACAACTAGAAACATGTACGTATAAAATATAATCTTATATTTCTATTCTTTAACGTTGATGTTTGTTTGGAGCAGGAGTGCTGTCGGAGAGAGTTCATAACCACAAAGGAGCTCTCGGGAGTGAGAATAGCCAGTGGGAACTATGGTGGCAATAAAAATATTGATACCTTCCCTTTCTTAAATCCATTTGTTAACCTTTCTGCCAACGCATGAATCCAAAACATCAATCGAGACTCAAAAACTTGAGAAATCACCCACAATTCGCCCCGCAGAAAAAAAAAACCTTCTTATGACCTTAAAAATCTTTGAAGCAGGCTTTACAACCACTTTCTTCTTCTTTCTGCTGGATTCGGAACTCAAAAATTCGGAAATCGGGACTTTGCACATGAAAGGGAGAGTTTTCTATAGAACTACTTAATACCGTACGTCCAAAATAATCACTAACACAACTTTGATGATATCTTTGCCACTTAGACTCGAAATCCCGTTAAAAAAATGCATGTTGACTTAATATACACAAAAATATATTTCATTTTCTCACAAAAACTCCCAACAAGGTACTTTTAATCTTCCTTCTTCCTAAAATGATTAAAATTAAAATCAAAAATAGAATGAAAAATAAAATTAAAACCCACTCGTTTCAAATGCTGAAGATAATTTTCCATGCTGTGAAGAGCAAAAAAAAAAAAAAAATGAAAATGACGCCTTTATTCAAAACAATTTTTTCCTAGAATGGAATTACTCTTCCTAAAAGAAATAAAATCAAAATTAAAATCACCACGAGTCAATGACAGAACACAAATTTTCCCGGACATAAAATACATAGACCTAAACAATGTAAGCAACTGAAAAGTCACTCAAAATAAAAAATAAAATTGTATGTCTAAAAAGTTCACTACGTCAAAAAAAATGTCCAGTTTTATGTACGTTCTAAACTTTCGTTTTTCTTCCTTCTCTTCTTTTTCTCCCTTCTTTCTATCTCTCTAGGAAAAATGGAAAATCTATAGGGTTATCACTGTCTCTCTTTATTCTTTTTTTTTTTCTCAACTTCTAAAAATTTCGTTTTTAGCAATTCTATGTTGTTGCTTTTTAAAGTCCTTTTCACAACTTTTAAAACGATTTTCCTTTATTATAACAACCATCGCTTTCACACACAACCCCCTCACACACACACACACACACACACACACACACACACACACACACACACACACACACACACACACACACACACAATCCCTTCCTCTGATCTTTTTTCTTTCTTCCTCTTCACTCTTCTGTTTTTTTCTTTCTTCCTTTTCGTTCTTCTGTTTTTCTTTCTTTCTTCTTCTTCCTCCTCTTCATCTTTATTCTTTTTTTACTTTCTTCCTTTTCTTTCTTGTTTTTTCTTTCTTCTTCGCTTTTTGTTATTTCTTTCTTCCTCTTCTTTCTTCCGATTTTTTTTCTTTCTCTTCTCTTTTTAAAATTTCTTTCTTCCTCTCCTCTCTTTAGCTTTTCCTTTCTTCCTCTTTTCTCTTCTGCTTTTTTCTTTCTTTTCTTATGTGACGTTAACATAAGTTCTTTTATCAAAATACATCGGTGACGTATTTGGCTAAAAGCAAACAGAAATCAATAAACAATGTTGTATACAGGAATCAGGAGACAACGACACTTATTTATAATATGTAATATCTCTTCTTTATTATAACGGAACATAATGTTAGAAGTAGTCGAAATTGTTGGCGAAATAGTTGTCAAACAGAGAGAGAGGGAGAGAGAGAGAGAGAGAGAGGCAGTACTGTTAGGATATACTTTAAAAGAGAAATGTGATCTATTCGGATTGACTTGTAAATTTGATCTGCCTCCCTTAGGCTAGTACAGGGCCGACTTAAAACATATAATCATTCTTGTTTCTTTTTCGTCATGGGATGATACTCGCTTTCGACATTAGCAAGTCTTGTTCTTTCAGACTTTTCTCTACTTCTCGTCCCGTTGCCATTTGGCCTCCTTTCGGGTTTATGCCAAGATAGCAGGACGTCTATTGACATTGCTCACAGCTTACTGCTGATTTTTGATTGCCTGGTTTGAAAGACTTCTGTCTTCATATATTTTCGGACACATACACACTCTTCCTACGCAATACACGTGGAATTTCCGCTGTCTTTTGTTTACCTCAAGACACAGGCGCATATCCTTTTTTGAAATGCACGTTTATACGGTCTGTCACAGGTAAATATGTCATACGATGACAATGAAAGGTTACTCCGCATTCCCCAAAGTTCCAGCATTACTAGTGGCTTGCCGTCAGATGGTTTATTATCTTATGCAAAATACTTGTTGGTTGGGGTCTTACCCCTATGGAGTGATGTAGTCGGTGTATTCATCAGCTCTACCATTATGATTTTCGGAAATTAACAAATACTTTATCTAATTACAGAAGAGTTTAAATTGTACATACTGTCCTCGAGCTACATCTTCATGATAAATTTTACCATAATCATATAAAAGTCGAGATTTTAAATAAATATCGTTATTGAAATTAAAATTGTCATAATTTTTAGTTTGTTCTGGTTTCTTTGTTTCATGACACACTAATGAATTCGTCATTTGACTATTTAACCAATAGCTAGGTAGATAAGGGTTTTATGCCTTTCCATGTTGCATTTGTCAGAAAGTGAAAGTCATAGCCTGACTAGGATTCGAACTGGCTTACTAAGAACTCGCAGTCCAGCAATTAACCTCTCCACCACGGAAACTCTCCCTTTTATATTTTAAATAAAAAAATGTGAATATTGGTATTATGCAGTTTATGACTTACATAAGACAAGGATGATATTTTCAGGAGTCAGTGCTGTTTTGAAAAAAAAAAAACAACCTGTAAAACTACGTGTGTCGGTCGGGTAAAAATTTCAATGGTTGACAAAGATGTTCTCATTGAATTTGACCAATCGAGATTTATTTTTCGATGTAATCCCTTTTGCAATGCACACATTTCATACATCATCATCTTTGTACAAGAGACCCACATATCAAAAAATTAATAAGCAACTAATATGGTGTTATCATGAAAAAAAATTCAGCCTTTGAACTTTTATGAGGGGCATATGATAAGTTTCCAGACTTTTTCGTATGGGCCCTTTTATTGATAGTGCACACATGAAACTCTAGTCCCCTTTGAAGTAATCTCCTTCGGCTGCAATGCACTTCTTGTATTGTTCCAACAACTTCTGGAAGGCCCCATTGAAGTCCTCTTGTGTGAGCGTGTCAATACCCTTCGTCACAGCCTCTTTCATCACCACAGTTGTCTCATAACGACAGCCTCTGAGCTTAGGGAATAACCAAAAGTCACAGGGAGCAAGGTCTGGACTATGAAGGGCTGAGGAACTGTCTTGATGCCCATCTTAGTCAAATAGTCTGTGACAAGGATGGAGTTGTGAACTGGTGCATTGTCCTGGAGGAAATGACACTGACCTGATTTGAAGAGTGCTGGCCTCTTTCCGACAGAATCTCTGCCTGAACTCCCTTAAAACCTCAACAGAGTAACCATAACCCTAACCCTTTGGCCAATCAACTCTGGTTTTTAACTTTCTTACGCCTCCCACACCTCTCATCATCCCTCACAGACTCCCTGCCTCCCTTGAATCTCTTATGCCACTCAAAAACTGATGTTCGATTCATGCAAGATGGCCCAAAAGCAATTTGAAGCTTTCTGTACGTTTCTGTGGCATGTTTTCAAAGTTTAAAATAGAATTTTATTTCATATCGTTCTTCCCCACATCCAGATTGCGTTTTTGAAATTCACCCGCTGTGATAATCAGGCTTTAATAGGATGTATTGCAATTGCTGCTGTAGCTGTTCATTTGAAGGTGAAATCATAAAAATTGGTCATAAGATGTATAGCAATAGCATACTGAATTTTCATGAGTCTACGACAATTTTAAATGCCTGTACAAAAAAAGTCTGAAAACTTATCGTATGCACCTCGTACATCAACCCTGGTAGACAGGAAATGTTTGTGCATATGTTTTTTACCAATTGAAGGATTGCTCATGTTTAGACCATTTAGAATATTCACACGACCTATCTATATTTTTGTTTTCTAAACTTGAAAGTTATCTCATGGCTAGGATTTAAAGATGTGAGAGGAAATAAAAGCAAATAGAACGGCGCCATATGAAAAAATAGTTTTCAAAAGATCTTTGACAAATGGAACACATACTGAAATAATGCCATGGGAGTTATTTTGAAGAAAATGAAAGTTTCATTTTTTCTTCATTTTTGTCTTTGATAATTCAGATTCAGTCCTGATAACTTCTGGATATATATATATATATATATATATATATATATATATATATATTACCTTCGAGTAAGTCGTAATAATGTAACATATTGACCCTCGACCGAGCCGTCAATCAAGAAATGCACCTGTGTAAATAAGAGGAATAACAGTGGAAGCAGGTGGACATAAAACAATAATATAACCAGCAAACAGACGAGTTGGAGTCAGTTGGAGACAAGATGCCGAATTTAGAGCCAGCGGTAGACAGAGGGCTTTGGGCCCTCAGACCCATTGTTGAGCAACCCAGCCTTGTTGAGAAAGAAGTACTGCGGGTCAATATAGCAGTCTATCCCCGTTTCCAGCTCATCTCTCACACAAAACCAACATCAACCCTTTCGGGAATAAAGTGTGAGATATATATTTTTATAAAGATTGCTTGTTCGTTCATTGAAGTTCGTCATTAATTTTATTGCATATCGTTCTTCTAAAGTTTCAGCTTGCTTTTTTTAAATTCACCAGCTGTGACAACCAGGCTTTAGTTGGGTGTATTGCAATTCCTTTTGTAGTTGTTCATTTGAACCTAAAATCATAGACATTGGTCCGTCATCTCATAAGATGTATAGCAATAACATACTGAAATGTCAAGAGACTACGACAATGTTAAATTCCCATACGAAAAAGTCTGGAAGCTTATCATATGCACCTCGTATATATATATATATATATATATATATATCATGCTGTGCCACCAGCACGGATATATATATATATATATATATATATATACTCCCCTACCCCCGTGGGGTTGAGTTCTCTGGCGAAGAAGTAATCGTGTTGTCATTAGCGTCTATTGCAAGCCTCTTCGTAGATGAATTGAGGTCTCGGCAACCGTTGAACGGATGTATGTAAACACTAGTAATTGTGATTCATAACCGTTTAAAATTTACTTCGCAGCTAATATCTCCTCGAGGCTGAATGGTTAGAAGCTTTGGCTTGGCGTTTGAGTCAACCGGGTTTCTATCCCAGCTACGGGAAGATACTGTCTAGCCACACTGATAAGTTCTGATAGAACGAAACAGATCTGTCTGTGGATGGCTATATATATATATATATATATACTAAGAAATATAAACTTATATGCATATATTTGTTAAAAACCTTATTGTGTTGTTAGTCTATAAAAAGTATAGTTAAAAATAAATCCTTTTTATAAAATAATAAAAGATATAATTAAGTCGACAAGAATGCTAGCTGCATACATGAATTCTCATTTAAAACATTCGTACTGAAATATCCGATACTGTTATTGGGCAGATGATATGCTTCTAGTTCACCATACATGATTTTATATATTCGTAAATATTAGTTGTGCAAATCTGTGCACTTTTTGTGATATTTCATTGGGAAATGCTTTCGTTTACTATCAGTATGAATATTCTTGGGTTTATACATGAATATACGAAAGTATTTTCCATTATTCTGATAAGAGTTTTGCAAATATTCATTTACGTCTCAGAAGAATTGAAACTAATTTGGGTGTAAAAGGGTGTTTTGTTTTCACTGGTCATTTTCATTTTTCACTTTTTTTGGAAAGTGGTCTCGTTAATACGGCGAGGTTAATCATGGGAATATATTATATAATTTTGGGATTTGCTTATTTATTATTTTACTCCTTGCAAGATTTTCCCCCCAGCGGATGGTCTTTCACGAGAGTTAGGCAAATATCCTCTAGTCTTCAGGTCACTTCTGAGAAATATAGCCAATGTTAACATTACTGTTGTCTGTATTGTCTAGATTGTTCATCTGATTCATATTCCTTCAATTATTTTTCCAAACGTTTAAGACCGTCCAGACGCACTAACTATAATTGGTATCCCCCAATAACTTTTAATATCGTTAATTTTTTTCTACCAGCGTTAGCTGATGGTTTCTCACTGAATTTGACTTATACTAAGTCACCTCAAGTCTCCAGGACTCTTCTCAGTATTTTTGTCGATCTTAATAATACTATAGATTGGATGATCTCCACTTGTCCTCTTATTTCCAAATCTTCCAGTCCCTTAAACCATCCTATTTGCATTGTTCCGAGTGTACCAATTACAAGTGGTATTACTATCAACTTCACGCACCAAATAATTTTTACTTCTCTAGCAAGGTCTAGATATTAATTTCTCCTCTTGCTTTATCTTAATTTTAATATGTGGTGTGCTGAGACGGCAAATTTCACTATCTGTCTGGGTTTTTTTGTTGACTATCATTAAGTCTGGTCGAGATTAGGTGATCTGCTTGAATCTCAGTTTGTGCATCTCTTTCTCCAGTATGGATTCTTGGTTGTACGTATACCACTTGTTTGTATGGTGAAATTTAAATTCCTTGTGTAATAATCTAGGGATCAACTTCCCCACAAATTCGTGCCCTGTCTGATACTCTTTTTACGATATTGCTGCATTTGCTTATTATATGATAGATCGTTTTGTATTCATCACAACATAACCAACATTTGTAATTTTGTTGAATCTTATTTATTTTTTGTTTAACATATTTGGTCCCTATGTCGTTGTTTTGTGTTGCTGTAAGAGAAGATTCAGTTTCTCTTTTAAGTTTTCCCTTTTGTAGCTATGACAAGGTCCTCTCGTGTGAGATTTCGTTCGCTTGTCGCTTGAAATATCAGTTCAGTTGTTTTTCTTCACATTTCTGCTTTCTACTTATTGTTGTTCTGATGATACTTGTGTTGTTGGTATTTTTTCTGGTCTCTGTAATTAATCTTTTTTTTTTTTTGGTTCTTTTTATATGGTTTCTAATCATTGTATAAGTATATTGACGCTATCTTTAGTACAGTTGATTCCTTTTCCTCCTTCTTTTCCTATCACATATGGACTGTTGTTGGCATCTCTCGGATATAACACCTGATGCATCTTCATTACTTTTCTTGATCTCTTGTCAATTAGTTGAAATTGTTCTCTCGTCCACTTTAAGATTGGCCTCGAGTATTTTACAAGGTAAACAGCAAGGTCCTTTTACTTCCCTCTTTTTTCGTTTTCTTTGCTTTTTACTTTGTGATTTGCCGAGACAGCTGAGTCCAAAATTCAGTTCGTTCACTTTTTTTGGGCAAATTATGCCATGATCTGGTCTTCTAGCTGAGAGTTAGGAGTTTTTTGTATCGAAAAATACAAGAAAATTTCAAGCGTCTCATTTTCTTAGACTGATTTTGGTTTATGCCTATACCATTTGGGAGTATGGTCAAATCTAATTTTCTTGCACAATAACCAATAAGTCAATTTCTGCACCCAGCGGTATCTTGTCTTTTGTTCTTTTTGAGCATGTTTGCTGAATTTGTGTATTATGTGATTCATGATTTCAAATCTATCACCACGTAACTAATATCTGCTTTTCTGTTGCGTCTCATCTAATTTCGCTTAAAAGTAATTGGTCCTCATGTAGTTGTTTCATAAAGTCTTTGACTCCTCGTATAGATGTATCCACGCTATCTTCAAAGCTGGTGAGTCCACTTCCTTCTTTTTTTATATACTTAAAATCTGTCATATTTCTGATGAAAGCATTCCTTGTCCTCTGCTTCATTTGTCTGAACTCTTCCCCCGTCTCTTTCAATAGTAGCCCCAAATATCTTAGAAGATAGACAGCCCATGTATTTGATGAAATTCTTGCTACTGACCTTGGTTTCATTAAATCTTCATGTTCACCTGAGATACTGTTTTTTTCTTTCTTTTTTTCCATTTATGTCCACTTGTTTGATGGTATCCGTTTCCACTATTGCCCAATACTTGAAGGTTTCCTTTTCTCCGAACGTTCTTATTGGGTTTTTTTTCCGATTTTGGTACTTCTATTTCCTTCAGTTAATTTTTTCCACTTCTTATCATTAGCATAGCGCATTTTTCAAGTTTAATTTTTGTGAATTGTTCACACAAGAAAAATCTCCCAATAATGCACTGTTTTTGTTGAGTAATGGCTGCACAAAAAATCTTATTTTGAAAAAAATCTATCTATGTATTGCTTACATTCTTAATGTGCGTATGTTTATATGCGCGTCTGCGCGTGCATATCTCTGTGTCCAACTATTAAGTAGCAAACGCTGTTCATTATTTTGAGATTTTTTGGTGTGAAAAATTCATTTAGAGTAAAATAGAAAAATGTACTAACCTAATAATGAGACGTGAGAAGAAACTATTACACATGCAGACAACGCAGATGACCAAGCGCTTCTATCAAATACACCTACCAAAGCCGAATTCCTGCTGCATAATCTGGAACAGGCAGTTGGTGGCATTGACCTCCGAGTGAATGCAGCTAAACGGGATATTATGTGTTTTAATCAAGAAGGAGAAATCTCCACTCCAACAGGCTATTCATTGAAATTCGTGGACTATTTCAAACTACCGCGGTAGCAGCGTCTCATCTAATGCGAGTGACATCAATTTGGGCCGAGTAAAATCGTGGAATGTTATCGATAATCTATCAATCATATGGAAGTCTGACCTGTCCGATAAAATGAAACGGAATTTCATCCAAACAGTTGTTGTGTAAATAGCACTATAGGGATGCACCACATGGAATCTGACAAAACATATAGAGAAAAGGCTAGACGGTAACTGCACAAAAACGCCTCAGGCTATATTGAACAAATCCTTGAAACAACTCCCCACGTAACAGTCGTTTTATGGCCACTTACCTCTTATCACTAAAACCATACAAATAAGCCAAACAAGATATGGGGGCCACTTCTAGAGAAGCAATGACCAACTCATAAGTGAAGTTCTCGTATGGACCCTTTCACATGGACGATCCAGTGTTGGCCA
>OY757919.1:6885885-6928385 GCA_963585895.1 Sepioteuthis lessoniana | reverse complement strand
TATGCAATAAAAATACACATAAAGACACTATATATATATATATATATATATATATATATATATTCAGTGAGAGGAATACAGAGAGACAGAGAGGGACAGAGACAGAGAGACAGTGAAAGAAAGAAAGGGAGATGTTGATACATATGGGAATTTTATGGAATGGGTTTGCAAAGTTTAAGATATTTTAAAATGTTCTACACTATATGAAAAGACAAAAGTCTTGCTAAACAGAATTCTATTTCTCTTCGAAATTATTAATATATTTTCCAATACAATCACTTTTGAGTACAAGACATTTCACCAAATTTTACTCCATCCGTGATACAAGTGTCTCCTTTGTTTTTTGTTTAGACAACGTCATGTAAATTCAAGTCGCATATCAGATAAAACAAATATTGTCATATATAGGCTTTCTTTTCTTTTTTGTTCTTGGAAAAACTAAAAGTCGAAAATGCCAGATTTTAGCTAAATGGATTCTAAGCAACAAGTTTGAAATTTAGGTTTATTCCCATATGCACAGTTCGTGGGCTGCATTCATTTCGCTTCTTTCCTAAATTTTGCAACGTCTAGCAACATTACCCTATACATAGATACATCCTTTTAGATTTCTTTTTTTTTTATTCAGTACATATGTATTAGTGCATAGAATTCTTGTGGTAAGAATCATCTCAATGCTTTATACATAATTCAAACGTAGTACTCATGACTAATGGATGATTTTAGTCATAGCCCACACACGGTGAACTGATACTAAGCAGAACTGAATAAAATGATATATCATCATCATCATCATATCGCCCTGGTAGCACGGATATCCCTGACCCTCTCTCGCCACTCTTCCCTATCGTTCATCGCCCTAGGTAGGTCTTCAGGACAACATCCCGTATCCTCACATAGCTGCTGAATGTACCTTTGTGCTGGTCGTCCTGCTTTTGCGTGGCCATGTGTGGGGATCCATAAGAGTACATCTCTTATGAGTTCATCTCTGCTTCTCCAGCAGTGTCCTGCATGTCTGGTTCGTCTAACTTGAATAGTTTTCGTTATAGGGGGCAGGTGGCCGTACAGTTGGTGTCTTGTGGGGTGTTGCTGCCAGGACTTGTTCAGGATTGCACGCAGCATTCTTGTGTAATTGCCATCTAGCTTCTTCTCCAGCCGTTTTATTAGCGTCCATGTAGTGCTGCCATATAGCAGTATCGATGTGACCGCTGCCTTGAAGAAACTTTTTGTCTAGACTACGTACTTAGAAAATGATATATAACACGTGAAATCTATATCTATATCTTTCTGACTATACATATACAGAGAGAGACAGCGAGAGAGAGAGAGAGAGAGAGAGAGAGAGAGAGAGAGAGAATTGTTATGTTTTTTTTCCGAATCATTTTGTAGACTTTTTTGTTGCTTGTTCCTGAAGATTGCCTTTTCAACGAGCCTAAGAATAGTCTGACTATATCCCCTTGCAGAGAACCACCGAAAAGATGTATACAAGGTAAGACACTAACGAGTGTTGGTTATAGATGTACACAAATACAGACACAGACACATACTCACGCATATATATATATATATATATATATATATATATATATATATATATATATATATAATTTACCCACCCACTCCGAATGACCAGGGTGTGACACAAAGTCAGTTTTAAGCGAAGTTTATAAAGTTTGAATTCAAATTTACATTTTTCTTGACCGGTTGCCACTCTAATTTAAAATACTTAATCAGCCGTACTATTTACCCATAGATGGAAGGAGGATAAATGAATTCACCGTCTTCCGGGAAGTATTAGGGGTATGTCAAATGCAAACAGGCTCGTACAGAATTTGAACTGGGGTTGTGGTGTGCATTTCTCAGGAGTCTGACCATTACATAACGAGAACCTCCAATATATATATATATATATATATATATATATACATATATCAAATTATTGGGTAATAAATCAGTTGAAATCATTACCGTCATATTGAGTTTGAAATTAAACTTTGATAATTGAACCATTGAACTTTCTTATCCCATAGTTTGCTGACCACTTTTTGAATAAGACTCACTTTCGATTATATATAATAACGAGGAAAATGATTGTACGTAATTAAAAGCATCAAGAAATCAACCTCTATCTTAAATCTATAAAATCAGGCTTCCCTTTTCTTTTAATGAATCTTTAATACTCTCCTAAAGGCTCATGATAACGTCCTCCATCTCTAATATTCGTAACAAACATAGAAAAACAATTTAGATTAATTTAATTTTTTGAGTCAAAACTTATTTGGTATATTCTGGTAACATGCGGCTCAATTTAGCAGCATCTAAAGCTTTTGCTGAAGTCAAGATGACGAAATGAACAGTACTTTAGAGAAGCCGATGGCGCCTGATATTCTCCGCATGTTAATCGATAAGAGTCGCTTCTGACGACTTGGGAACAGCCTCGGAATTCGCCGTATTAGGCTTCGCTGACCTGCCTGATCATCAAATTTCTTGCAATTCTATAATGCAAAGGTTTTTGGCAGCTTCTCATGTGGAAGAAATTCAAATTCCTTCAACCAAATATTTACCGTCTGGTGATCAACTACCCCTTTACCTTTGTAATTACAATTTTTAATGGGTACCTCAGTGGCGTTATGGTCCAGTTCTGACTCGTAACGTATGAGCTTATTCGTTAGACTTCATTTGTGCGAAGTGAAGCAATACTCACCTAGATACCAGCACAACTGTGCACGTTCCATGGCTTGAACTGTTTCTTTAACTTAACCCAATCTTCTCAACCGAGTAATTACTTAATATGAAATCTTTATCAAGAGAAATATGAAATCTTTATCAAGAGAATTACTTTTTTTTCTTCTCTCAGCTGATTTTAAAATACTTTGGAATATTTTTCTCTCGGCTGAGTTTAAAATATTTTAAAATACCCGAAATAAAAACAGGACGTGAGATTCTGTCTAATAATCTTTTAATCAATTAAGAATCTTACTACTCGTCGACTTGACAAGCGGAAATGTACAGCTTTTATAGCTTGGATTATCAAGAGGAGATAATCCATATTCACAAAAATAACTTAGATATTCGAATATGATTTCAATTTAATAGAGGTATTAAAGAAGTAATGAAGAATACTATCATGTTTAATTGTACTTCATTATATTTATCATACTTGCCAGGCTGCCAGTGCTAAATTTTAAGCCTAGGTCTGACTTTCCGTTTTATTCTTTTTGGCGAAGTAAACCAGAAATGTACCCCCAGGATCAGTCATTGGTGAATACTAAAAATATCCTCCTTATATGAAACCCAGTTATGTTTGACAAAAGCGTTTTTACAAACTTCAACATTAAATAAAATCAAGCTAATCCAAATCTTACAGTTCATCATTTTTTCTATTTCTTAAATATGTATTGTAGCAAATAGGTATTGTTCATATAATTCATTGCCTAAATTACTCTTTTTTACTGGTCTCCCTAACTTATGGTTGATTGTTTGGTTGTTTGAGTTTTATAGCATATCAAACCGTGTAGGTTATTTAATGCCGAATCGGAAATAAAACTTTTTTTTTTATAAACGAGGCAAAGACGCACGAAGCAAAATATTGAAAAACTTTTGTCTCATCCTAGTAATATTAGTGACATCAATGTCTAAGGAATTTGCGTCTTTTATTTTAATCTCAGCACATTATTATTTCTGCTACTCCAGTACACACACTGTGAACTTTATCTATATTTGTCAACAACAAATAAAACTATTCTGGGAGTTAGGGAAAATAAGTGAGTAAACATCAGGGTTTGCAGAGAAAGCTTTAACTTACATGATGAATGCCGAGGGTTGTAAATCAGGAAAAATAGATTGTAAGTCGTCAAAATGAATCCATACTTTACAGCTAAAATATTTCTGCTATACTTTATAGATAGAACCTCGCTGCTATGCAAGCTACTTCTGTTTGAGATCATTATTAGACTGATCTGTTTATTCATAATTCACGCTATTAAGCTTTTTTCCGTGTCTCAACAGGCATTTTCTATGCCTCAAGCCATAACACCGGAAAATAAAGGAATATGATTTTATCAATTGTTCTACTTTCAAGGAGCCATTTCAGGTTTTACAACTTATTTGGTAATGCCTTTGATATTTTCTATCATTGTGATATAAGTTGAGTTAAAGAGAAAAACTCTTTTCAAACACTTCACATATTTAAAGTTAAAAGCGTCTTTGGTAAAGTACGCATTTCGGTATGTATCTATGGCCATTTAACAGAGCTATTTTGGCTGTGAATCATGGAACTCTTCCGTGAAATAGCTGAATCACACCGATGTACAGCGATTAGATAAGGTTTTATTGGCTTGTACAAGAGCGGCCAATGCAAAACTATTTCGATTGGTGGGAAAGAGGGCGATTATTTGCAGGTATCGCCAGTTACACGGAAAATACATAAGTCACAGAGGGAAAAACTTTCTAGGGAATTAAGACTAGAAACGGCTTTAAGAGATTGTATATTTGTCTTATAAAAGTTGGCTCCATAAATATTCTCAATGGCTTAATTTGTTGCGAAAAGTTTCTCAGGATGCACAGTATTTTGATTCCTATTATTATTTAACACACGCATATATATATATATATATATATATATATATATATATACATGAATAAATACATACATACATACATATATACATACATAAATTCATATACATATATATATATATATATGGGGGGTGTAATTAAACCAAATGGGAGAACATTATAAAACTATTGAAATATTTGTTGGTTTAGTGATGTAAAAAGTACGTATCGCTATCAATGAAGTAATATATATCATCATCATCATCATGTCGTGCCGCAAGCACGGATATCTCTGACCCTCTCTCACCACTTCTTTATATCGTTCATCGCCTCTGGAAGGTCTTCAGGGCTACATCCTGTATCCTCGCATAGCTGCTGTTGGTATGTTCGAGTTGGTCATCCAGCTTTTGCTCGGCCATATGTGGGGGTCCATAGGAGTACATCACTTATGAGCTCGTCCCTTTTTTTTTGCCTATTCACAATTAAATCTCAAAACTCTTCTATTTTAAACAATTCATTTTAGCGTAAAAACAGTTTCAATTTTAAAACAGTTTTATTCCCGATAATTCAGTTTAACATGAGTACGCAGTTTATATGTCAAAAACAGTTCTACTTAAAGCAATTCAATTTAGCATAATTACACAGTTTAGTTCTATTTGACCCATAGATAATACCATATCAGATGCTACTACTCCAAGCCAGAGGGAAACTGGGAGCAGTCATTGAAGGGATACTCTACGTTCCCCAAAGCTCCAGCATAACTAGAATTTCACCATCAGATTGTTTAGTGTCATATCCAGGCCACTGATGGGGGTGGTTCTTAGCCTTCTGCAGTGGTACAACGGTCTGACTGTATTTTCCAATTCGATATATAAATAAAACATTTCTTTATAATAGAATTAAAATAGGAATCAGCCATAATAAAAATAAAAAAAATATTCTGTCCGAATTTTATAAATAACTACGTTTAATTATCGAAAATAATTAATTCTCAATTTTGTGTATAAACTTTTATTTAATCATACTCTATTTATAAAGTAAGCTTCAGATTAATGTTTGAAATATTTTTAGCAACATTTTAACTTGATAGAAAAAAATGTACACAATTTTTACCATTTTCTGTTAAAGACGAATACTATTGTGTTAAGAACATTTTTAAAAAAATTTAAAGGCAGTTTGAATAGATAGGTTTAGCGAAATAAAATTACCTGCCATTACTCAAAGCAATGCTATCAAAGAAAAATATGTCTTTGTGTATCGACAATCTAACAGGTCATGAAGAAAAAAATATTTATCTATTAATCCAACCAAGTTTAATAGAATACTAGAATTAACATGTATGTCTAGGTATAGAAGAAAAATACTCATCCGTAAGCTGGTTTGATCATGTGTACGCACCTCATTTAGCTTGTTTTTGTCACGGACAGCCTGGCGAAAGCGGACCCTCTTTAAATCTTGTTTGGATTCAGAGTTTTTCTTCTCTTAGACCGGTTCCAATTACAAGGTTAAAGACTCTATCCCGCCTAGAGCTAGAAAGGGAATAATTAGATTCATATTTTCCTCTGGGATATTAGCGCGATATAAAATGCAAAGAGTCTCATTCAGAATATGAACTCAGGTCAGTGAGAGCATATTCTACAACAATAATCGTGACGCCAACAGCGCTACTTCGTCTCGGTGAATACAATAGTATATATTTTTAGACATTGCTGTTCTATGCGTTTCGTGTTATGACTAGTTTTACACTCTTTGGACTTTGGTAACCTTCCAGCATTTATTATTCCCTCGATATCGGAAGTCAGACTTATAGACAACACATCTACATTGTATTAATTTGGAGAGATAAGCGCTAGTATCTGTGCCAAACCTGAGTGGACTGTGTATCTTTCACACCTACCTACATGAGAACTGACCCAGGTTTTAATTCAACATCCCAAACAGTGAAACATACTGGGCTATCATAGTAATAGAAATGATTGTTTGATTTTAATTATATGTCGACCCGTTTAGATTAATTTTATGCCTTATAATTAGAGCATTTCGTCTATTGCGAGTTCATATTTACATTTTTTGTTGCCCAGAAAGAAACCGTAACGTGTTTTCTTCAAATATTGAATAATATCCACTGAAAAATCCCAGTATATTTATTTCCGAGAATATTGAGTTCAGAACACAAACTACTGGCATCTTCCATCAGCGAGTTTTTTAATTTTTTTTTTTTTTTTGTAGATATCAGTGTTGTTTTATGTTTAATTTTTTTGTGCAGTTGATTCTGAAGAGTATTGTTTTTTTTGCACATGGTCTTACTAAATATGTATAATTTAGAAGCAGATTAACTGAAAGATGGGACGTTAACAGGTACTCTGAATCCAGGTCAGAATGGACCTGAAATTAATGGTAATGAATAAGTAGTCCACAATCCTGTAACATATTGACCCTCGGCCGAGCTGTCAAATAAGAAATGCACCAGTACAAATAACAGGTGCATCCGGTCGAAGATGTCGCGGTGTAACCTTGACTGTGGATGGGTTGAGTTGGGTGTGGATGTGACGCCCACAGGAAGCAGGTGGGCATCGAACGATGATATAATCCGGTGCGACAGGAAGTTCAGTTAGTTGGAGTCAGTTAGTTGGGGATAAGATGCTGTAGAGAGAACCAGCACCCAGCAGAGGGCTATGGGCCCTCGGGCCCCCGGTTGAGAAGCCCAGCAGAATGAGAAAGAGGTGCTGCTGAAGACAGAGGAATTTGGGGTCAATATGTTGCAATTTGTTAAGTCTCTACCTCACCTCTCACACATAACCCTTTCGCAACCCTTTCGCAACCATTTCAAATAAAGTGTGGGAGGCATGTATTTTTCTAAAGAAGTGTGTTCCTTCGTCATTATTGTTGATTTTGTTTCTGCATGTATATGTGTGTATAGTTGTAAATGTATTATATGGCTATGCAACAGAACCTTGCTTCACTAAAAAGAGGTGTTATAATAGCACATCATTTTCGTGATGTTTTGGCCTTCTGCAAATACGCAATGAGCGTATTGTACGGGTGCAAAAATCTATTCAAAAATGTTTACTAACTTAAAAAAAAAAAACGCGCTAAGAGTTTTGCATTGTAGAAGTAAACACTGGAATACCATGAATACTTTATGTTACTTGATTATAACACTTCTTTATAAGGTTTAGACCCACCCACTCATCAGATATCTGTCCAAGTTAAATAAACAGGGTGGTTATTCACATGAAACATCAATATCTAGTAAAAAATAATTAAACAACTGGCTGATGGAAGATGTCGACTTTTGGGGTTCTGAACTAAACATTCATGGAAATAAATATACTGTGATTTTTCAGTGGATATTATTCAATATCTAGAAGAAAACATGTTGCAGTTTCTTTGTGGACAATAAAACTTCTGTACATACCACCCAAACCCCTGTATAATTGACAAGTCACCTGGCGAAACGGTTATTGTCTTAGGAAACGGATACAGTTATCCGTGTTCGATTCCTTGGCATGGCGCATTGTATCTCAGATATCGGGAAAGGAATAATTCGACCTTCCTTCCCAGAAAATGCATAAAGTGCTTGTTATTAGACAACACGCTAATGATCACGTTAATGTAGTAATATCTCTATTTTACTTGATTGAAGGAAGGCGTGTTTAACTGAACGATTATCGTCGCAGGAAATCGACTCGATGAACCGAATTCAAAACCTGGAAGAGGCTGCTTAACTTTTTCTTTCATGCTTTTTTTTTTTTGAAAGGCAAATTCTTGTTTTTTTTCTCTGCCCATTTGTGGGTAAATTATGAGAGAGACAGGGCTCTTTATTTTTTCTATGACAAACAGTCAACCCTGAAATCAAACCAGCTTAGGTCCGCTTAAACATTTTCCTCGTGTCACATACTGGGCGCAGGGATCAGTTTCATATATAAATAAATCAAATGTGTTCTTCCAAATGAGAAATACCACCACTGAGAATTTACATCGTTTGACACACACACACACACACACACACACACACACACACACACACACACACACACATATATATATATATATATATATATATATATAAGTTTCTCTTTAAACATGTTCCATTAATATAGATACATCATTACAGCTTATTCTATTAAGGATTCATTCAAGTGATTCATTCAAGTGTTCGAATAAGTCGTTTGGCATCTGGATATAAGGAATCTGGATATAAGGATTTTTAAAAAAGGACAATAGATCCCCAAGTACTTTCAGAACCCCTACTTGTTTTTCTTCCTGCTCTTTATATAAATGCAAATTACCCATCATTCTATCTGTCAGTTCAATGTTTGTTCCCGCGAAGATGGCTCCACATGAAAAAGATAAAAAATGTGAACGCAATATGGAGAAAAAAATATGAAAAAAACATAAATCTCAGAAAAATTGTTAATCTCTTGCTGAACTCCCTTAAAACCTCAACATAGTAACCCTAACCCTATGCCTTCGAGCTATCAACTCTGGTGTATTGACTTCCTTCCTCCTCCCCCACCTCTCATCATCCCTCACATACTCCCTGTCTTCCTTGAATCTCTTATGCCATTCAAAAACTGATACTCGATTCATGCAAGATGATTGAAAAGTAGTCTGAAGCATTCCCTACGTTTCTGTGGTATTTTTCCAAGTTTAAAACATAATTTTATTGCATATCCTCCTTCTAAAGTGTCCTCAAGTCCAGATTGCATTTTTGAAATTCAGCAGGTGTGACAATCAGGCTTTAGTAGGGTGTATTCCAATCCTGCTGTAGCTGTTCATTTGAACCTGAAATCATAGACATTGGTCAGTCATTTCATACGATGTATAGCAGTAACATACTGAAATTTCAAGAGTCTACATCAATTTTGAATGCCTGTACAAAGTCTGGAAACTTATTGAATTCACCACGTACGTTGAATTTTGTCGTTTATTTTAATTCTAACTGATTTTACATCATTTATTATTGATTGCTTTTTTCAGTGGACATTAATCTTTGACTTATCGACATCAGTTTGATTTAGTAAAAATTGAAGAAATGTTAATCCTATGATTGAGATGTGGGTAGCCTAATGATTATAAATGGAATAAACGAAACAAATTAAAACTTTTGCTGTGACCTTAATTTTGGCATGGATCCCAATGTAAACAGACTGAAAGTACTTTGGTGTTGTAAAATGCATCTGATCTTCATCTGGTTAGGGGTCGTTCATTGCTACTGGTATTACGTAATGCAATATATACTGTTTCATATTAATTAGAGAGGAGGTGGCGGAGTCAATTTCAATTCCCTTAACATGAAAGGGAATTACTTGGCATGGCATCCTGATGACTACATACAAATTTATAGAAAACCTAAATAGAATAAATTTATTATCAATTTTAAGTATTAGATGTCAGATGTAAATAAAGAAGTAAAAAAAAAAGAGAAGAAAAGAATAGGAAATCTTGATAAAAATAGAGATTACCAAATCAAAGTTTAAACTTTGCACGAAAGAAATTCTGTTTTTAAACATCAATTTAAAGTAGTATAACTCAGTTTAGAATATAATTTATCAAATAAAATAAGAACTATTATAATTTACCCACTTTTTTGCTAAAAATTAATAAGCCTTTCAAGACTCCACAGAATATATGATACAAGCCACCAGATATTATGAAAAAACGACTGTTGTTTGAATGATTTCCGGTAAAAAAAAATCTGGCGTTACGATAGAATATATATTATCGTATATTTCGGTTAGTAATTGATACTAATTTAGTTTATGATTGGATTATTCAGAAAGGCCTCCTCCCATATTTTAGGCTTTGTGTTACATGTTAAATTAGCCCAATCAGCTAGGTCCATAGAATTCTTCGATTACAGCTCTGTGGAATGATGAGACTCCTCAATAAATATCCTCGATATGGCACTAAACCATAAGATGGTGAGGCTATCGTCCTTGAGTTTTAGGAAATAGCGTAGACATTTTCATTCTAATTACTCCCAGGTCTTCTCTGATCCGGGGTGGTAGCATTTGTTAAAGTCCCATCAATTGGTCAAATACATTTATTTGATCAATTCCTATTCATGGATGGTGAAAACATTTTACTGATCGCAAAAAATGATTTATGTTAAATTGAATTGTCAGCAATATTTGAAACCTTTTTGTGATAATACCCCCTCAGCCCCCCGACACATCAACTTATTCGAACCATTTCCCTTCTTGGCCGGTGATCAACTAGTGGTTCCGATAGGGGCATCGCACACTTCTTCATAGCTACAAGAAATACAATCAAGGGAGTGGGAAGAAAGAGAACAAACGAACAATATGCTTGGGTTAATTCAAGCGCAAGAAGAGGAGTTATGTAACATTGCATTCCCTTGTGCATATGTAGACTAACGCTAGCGTGGATTTCTTACGAAAATTCTACAAAGCTACTAGGAATGCCAACCCATCTTGATCGGTCTTCTCTTACTGGTACTGGACTCACTCATGCCGACTGGTCAATCGCGTCACCCTCCGCCAACTGCCTTTCTCGGGGTTCCTTCTTCCAACTCCTCTCGTGTTCCCTTACCCACTTCCGGTCACGTCGAGATCGCGGGCTCAGGCCTTTGTTTGGTTTTGCGCCAAAACAGACAAAATGATCGTCTGGTTAGTGGACCACCTACGTAGTGTTACATAAATCCCCTCTTACCCTTGTCATTTATTCACAATAAATTATAACACATATATAAAACAAAATAAATGTAGAATACAGACAATGTTCACGATTCAAAAGGAAACCTCCTTGCTTCTTTCACAAAAACACACGCAATAGAGGTTACTCCACAAAATGGCAACAAAATTGCAATATACTGGGATGTCTTGCTCCTCCGCTCCCCCACTCTCAACCAATCGGTTGAAAAGGACTGCTAGCCCGCCTTCTACATTTCTCTTTACGGGTCAAGACCACCTACATAGAGTTACATTTTAACTGGATGAAAACAAATGATCTCTAACTTGTTTAAATAATAATGTTATGAACAATTTATTCATATTAAAATCATATGTCTAAACCGGATCTGGATAAAGAGCAATCAAGGGTTGATATGCCATTCAATCAAATAATCTAACCAATAATTACATATTACATTTTAACAACGACATAAACAGTTTATTCACTAGACATCTTTTCAAGCAAATACCAATTATACAGGTACCTAGATAACTACTTGAAAGGTAAGTTCTTCATTTCCCAATTACATAACAACGCTTCCAGGGCACAATTATTCTGCGCTTGTCAGGCTAAATACATTTTCTTGTTTGCAATCATCCGTAGATTTTAATAGTTATTGATTTGTTGATCATTTTAGTTTTTCAGTCTGGCACAAATGTCGAACAACAGTTGGTTGAATGCTTAGAGATTTGCGTTTCAATTCTAGCTCTGAATTGGTTGACACTAAACGCCGTAAGACGTACGCTGTCCCTCACACCCTTAAGGCTTTTAGCTCTATCACAACACGTGAAGTAAGAAACATTGCTGAACTGAACACAAAAGTTTTTTTCTAGCCAAATGTTTGATTGATATTCCGAGATGTTTATTCTGCTTTACTTGCCATTTAGGATCCCACTGATAAAATCACACGTATTTGCTTTTATTAATTTTTAAATCGAGAGATTAAAATGGATTTAATGTAAGCTATTTATTTTCACCTGACATGAATACTTTAAAGGGATTATGAAAATTGTTGAGAAATATCATGAAAAGACTATAAGAGAAACGAAACTTAAGTCAAAATATTGATAAGACAAAATCCCTAAAATCTGGAAGAATATAATAACATTGACAATTTGAGAAAAGAATTCAGTGGTGAAAAAAAATTCTTCATGAAAAATCACGTTATTGTCTTTTATTGTTTTTCTTTTTTAAGTATGTTTATAGGTATTTATAGATATTATGATTTTTATTGATTTGCCATTTATCGCAGAATTGTCATTATAGAAGAGTTTCAGTTCATTACAATTATTATTTTTTCATCATACAACTTGTTAAAGCACGTGCGATACCATGCCATCATCAGCCGCCAACCAGGGGTGATAACACAGTTTCGGTAGCTTAAGGCAGTACTGCCACTCCTGCTGCTACCAAGCAGCCTTTGCCACCGGACAGGGTATATATATATGTATATATACGACAGATCAACTAAAAGCAGAGATTACATTGGACGTTCCTTCATAGTCATTTTTGGTGCATTTACTTTCGGCCATTGATGTCATAGCAACCGTTTCTTGATATTGCGTAATCACAGGGGAAAGGTGGTTCCGCGTGCATTTTATTCATGTTGAAATCCCTTTTGTATCAGTTGTCTATTTGGTCGTTTTTCTTTCAGTTTTATCTTTTTTATACGTTACTTCACCAAAGCACTCCAGACAAACGCCATATATAATTCTGCAGAAAGATGTTATTTGTTGATCAATGGGGTCCTTTAGATGGGTGGTGACCAAAAAGAAAGCAGCTGGTCTAAGTTTATCCAAGTAGCTATCTGATTACTCCTGGGCCTCTAGATTATTGGCTTACAAGGAATGTCTCCAGGACGCTGACGCTCAGCAATGGGCTCCTGAACACTGCAGAGGTATTCCTGATTCATAAACCCATCATTCGATTTACATTATCGGATAGGAGATTTATGTTGTTTGCACCAGCGTGCCTTGTGGATTCGTCACCCTCGCAAAGTGTTGAATTCTCTCCGCAATCACACGTTATAGCCGGGTACATATCAACATCGTTACCGTATGAGCAAATATGATGGGTGATATATTCTCCCACTCCGCTACAGACACCCTGAGGGCGTTTTTTCTCTGGTTAAAGTAAATGCTGTTCATTTACTGCACTTTAGCAGTACCATTACGACCAGTTTTTGTAATGTTTGTGTCAGAATAGAGAAGAAAAGTTATCTGCTTTCATCTGAAGATAGCAATTTTTTTCTATTACCCTCAAAAAAACTTTTGAAACTGATTGTATTTGTTATATAGTAATCTGCTGATTCATGCAGATATATACATATATATGCTGGATACATACCGATGCAATAATAATTAAGACGCCCGATGAAAAAGTCGCAAGAATAAACGACGCACACAGAAAGTCGCAGGAAGACTTCTTTATAAATTATTTTACCTCACATCTTTATTTGTAAGTTTCGAAAGGGTTGTTCCAAGTTTGCGTGTGAGAGAGAGCTGGAGACCGAACATTACTGAAATATGTTGACCCCGAAGTTATGGCCGTCAGCGTTGTGTCTTTCTCGTTCTCCATGGCTGCTCAACCGGAGCACTGGCTTTCCTTACTACATCTCGTCTACCACCTCAACTCTACTCGCCTGTCTCCACTGGCTCGTTGAACTCAACTGAGCAGAACTCAACTCGTCGGCCTTATATTACCTTCAAACTCCCACGCGCTGATATGGACACGCCTCCACGACTACTTCCGATATCTGGGTACCGGGATGTGTCACTTCCGCTTTCTTTGGAATGGCCTGTGTGATCGTCATCGAGCGGAAATAACTATCATCCAGTTCAGAGGTCACTCTCTTCCGGTGCGTCAGTCTATGAGAGTATAATGGGATCTTTTTTTACCTCGTCCCATTTCATCAGCCAATTTTCACCCACGCGATTTCCTCTCATAACTGCCATCAGAATGTGTCACCTCCTCCCGGTGCATTACCTTGAATGGCATTTTTGGCCGGGTCAACAGGTCATACCATAGCATATTGAGGCAACTCCAAAGGGATAAATGAACTCGTTTTATTATATGTTCTATCCTGTTGTGACACCCGGTATTAAGAACTTTTCTAATACAATCATTCGAATATATATATATATATATATATATGTATATATATATATATATAACAGTAAATAAGGGAAGATAGTGCCACAATGTGGGGAAAATATTGAAAAATATTCGACATTTTCTTCTTCTTCTTCTTCTTCTTCTTCTTCTTCTTCTTCTTCTTCTTCTATTATTTTCTTTTCTTTCCTTTTCTTCTTTTTCTTCCTTTCTATCAAGCTGATATATCTTTTGATATTTCCATTTATCTTATATCATTACCTTTCACAGTCACATGATATTTTTAAATATGAACGCTGAATTATTGATCAGACCATTAACATCTCTTCCTCTCTATATATATAATCTCGTCTTTTTTTTTTTTTTTGTATATTTCGTTTAGCATCCGTTGGTGATCTAACAGTCTTTCATAACACCTTTTCCAACTCTGGTGATGGTTTATTGAAACCGAAACGTTATAACATCAATTTTCTTTCATATTAAATTCTTCACTTTGAATTACTTTGTTTTTCCATAAAGTTGGACGGGTTTCGATCCCGGCTTCGAGCGTCCTGCATGTCTAGCCACACTGAAGAGTTATGATAGAACGAAACAGTCTGTCTGTGGATGACAATATATACGCTCCCCCATGGGGGTTGAGCACTCTGGCGAAGGAATTGTCGGCCGCCGCTAGCGTAATGCAAAAGCTCTTCGAAAGAATTGAGCACTCTGGTAGCCGATAGGGTATTAAAAAATGGAAACAAACGGCTGCTGCTGCTGCTGCTGTTGCTAAATAAATACCTTAAAAATTCCCTTAGCCAATGTGGTCTGCTTGGTGGCCGAGAGGTATGAAACTTAGTCTAACGTAAAGTTGGATGGGTTTCGATCCCGGCTTCGAGCGTCCTGCGTGTCTAGCCACACTGAAGTCTTCTGATAGAACGAAACAGTCTGTCTGTGGATGACAATATATATATATATATTTACCGTGTCTTCACGAACACTGCAAGTCTCTTTGATTTTAGTCAAATGTTCCGTATAGATAAAAATAGACTCAAGTGAAATATAGAAACATGATTCTACTTGCAGGAGTGGTAACTCAAAATCTGATAAATCTATTTCTATGAAATACAATTTTTATACGTGGGTTATTCAGTAAATAAGGTGAGTTTTCCCAAGAAAAATTGGCAAGAGAAAACACTTTACAGTTTCACCTTATCCAAAGTGATATTTACCAACCTCTATTCAAGCTTTGTGTATTCTGTTTGATTTCCAACCATTTTGAATATTTTTTTCGGAAAAACGAATAATTTGCAATATTTAACATATTTTTTCTATAAGCGAATTTCAAACAATGCTGGATTTTGCTTTTTGGAAAAAAAAACCTAATTTACTGATGTGGACCCAGTTTGGGACCACGAAAAGTTAAGTATAAGTTTAAGAATATATTGAAGTCAAAAGATACATAGAAAAGTGGTGGCGTAAGCTAGGCTTACTTGTCTGTCAAATATCCAGTCTCTATCCAATCTCATGACGACCGACCGACCCACGCGAGTACTTGACTCTCGATTAATATAGGATTTGGAAGAGTCCATCAATGGGTAGGTAACGGTCCCATAACATTTACTGAATGACCCTCTACTGTGTACATATTTTTATTTTTTAAGTAGAGGAATTCATATCGTGAATTGAATTATCACGACCAGAAAATCCACCGCCTAATTACAATGACTGGTTGATGTCGCATCACTTGCGTGCGATATGAACTGGTAGCTCAGTTGTAGAGTTTCTGCACTGCAATCCGTGGTTTCTGGTTCGATCTCCAGTGGTGGAGATTACGGTATACACTTCTGATGAGACCTAATAAGGTCGAAACAGCTGTTCAGTGTTCCCGTATATAGTGCGTAGGTGTTCGACGGATATTCTAGTCGTGGTAATTCAATTCACGACCCTCTGCTGTGTATTGCGTTTTAGACACTGTTGAAGGTAGTCAAACCAGATGAGTCATCGTCTTATCATTAAGTTATATTTAGTAATTTTAATAACATGCAACGAACTGAAATGGATTAAAAATAAGGGAAAATGTACATAGGTATAAGTTTGAAAAACTAGTATTTGTCTTCTATTTGACGCAGTGATGAAATCATTGGAAAGTACTGCCGCTGAGCCACTTGATCAAATATCTCCTGAAGTATAGAAGACATTGAAATAGGATGTCAAACTTCTTTGATCACTGAAAGCCGTATATAGCCTAAATAGAATAAAGAAATTGAAAGGCTTCATCCTCCCTTTCCCCAAGAAAGATGACTTTTCATCTAGAATTCCAGAGGCATATTCAATTCTCCTGTCACTTCTTCAAATTCATAATGGCCTGCTATTCAATCGTATCGGACCTGAAATTGAGAATGTTTTAAGGAATGAATCCCAACGGTTTTCGGCGAAATTGAACCATAAGTTCCTAGCTTATGACACTTCGTTGAACCATCGTAGGAATATATGCAAAATATCTCGAGGCAACACACTATTTGTTGATTTCTCTAAAGCATTTAATTCTATACGCTGATGAATGATGGAATAAACACTTCGAGCATACAAGTTTAAAAGAAAAATTGTTATTGTGAAAATGATGCAATGTGAAGACACCAAAGCCATAGTTCGCTTACCTAATGGCTATACGAATTCCTTTGATATTGCGCGGTTGAGTTTTGCAAGCAGATACATTGACACCATTTATATACAAAATCAATCTATAAACAATGAACATTAATACACAAAATGAAAGGAAAATTCTCTCATATAAAAAGGCAAGAAGAAACCGATATCGCACTGAAGCAATTGTCGGTGCAAGCTACGTGGATGATCTAATGCTTCTAGAAGATACACCAGTTCAAGCCAGATCTTTGCTGCATAGCATGGAACAAGCAGCAAAAGCCATTGGTTTTTAAGCAGCTTTCTTGTGATTTAATCAAGATTTGTCCATATGGTCATTAAGTGAAAAGCCTACAAAATTGGTAGACTAGTTCATATACCTCGACAGCAATATCTCATTTAATGAAAGCGATTCCAGCATAAGCACAGATAAAGTACTGGATGCTATTGACTCGTTATCAACCCTATGGAAATCAAATCTTTCTGATAAACTAAAATGGTAATTATTCCAGACTGTAACGTTTCCGTACTATTGTATGGTTACACCCTTTAGATTATAGCAAAAAAAAAATGGAGTAAAATTAGAGCAGAATATCACTATGATATAAAGCTGAATCTGTATTGCTACTTACATCCCATCACACTTCCTATCAAACTAAGAGTGGAGCAAGACATGTTGGGCACTGTGGTTGAATAAGAACCAATACATAGGCAAAGTTTTTCAAAATGTAGACACGGCAGTGTGGGCCAAGAATCATAAACTTTCACCAACTATTTCTGTGCGGCCATTAGATGTCTTCTAGAGGACCTCTCAAAATTGATGGGCACAAGGAATTGCTGCTGTGAGAGAGTCAAAAGCATCCGTTCTGTCGGCACTCCACGATGATGGTTTTGGCATATATGATGATATCTCTGAAGACCAATTTGAGGCCTGCTGAACCATGAAACCTTGTTCATTTCTCAAAAACCAAATCTACTTTTCGACACACACACACACACACACACACACACACACACACACACACACACACATATATATATATATATATATATATATATATTAATGTGATTAAATAAAACTAACATTCCACTTCTAGATGTTCTATAATTGATTTGTTAAATTCTTCGTGTGGGTCATTTGACATCTGAATAAAATGAATTAAAAAAGGAATCATATTTTTCCCAAGTACACTCCTATCTAGCTGGAACCTTCTTTATTTAAACGAACATTGAAATGACCAACACCATAACGTGAGGTAAGCATATATTTAAGGAGAGAAAGAAATGTGAGGGGATTTTATAAAAGAAAATAACTTTACTGATGGTAAGAGAAAGAATTCTACGTCATTTCAGATCGAAATTCATTAAGAGCTTCAAGAATGTGGGTTTCTGTTTGTTTTTTCTTTGTTGAAGCGTTTCCAGGCAGAATTTGCCTTATTTTATCAAATATTTTTTAAAATAGTTGGTATACTGTTCTTCAGTGGACAGGGAGACCAGGCTTCAGTCGTATGTCAAGTCATACTAAAGATTTAAAATATGGTACTTGATGCTTCCTAACTTAAAACTATAATGTACATTATAAGATACATATCAAGGGTAAAGTGGAGCAATACAGGGAAAGACGTAGCACCCTCCTATACACCTAGGTGCTGTAGCTATTGAAAAGGGAGCCTTCGCATCGCCCTTGGCTGCAGTCACTAACTTTACTTTTTTACTTTTATATATATATATATATATATATATATATATATACTTAAAATAACACAAACATATTTTAAACCACAAATCTTTGACTATTTTCAAAAGGAAGGGGAGGGCGTTACTCCTTTCCCTGAATCGCTTCACTTTACCCTTAATACGTACGTTATATTACTGCGTGCTAAGCCAGGAGGTATCGAGAACCATTTTTAAAGTCTTTGGTATGACACGACCTGGAATTGTACCCAGGTCTTCCGGACGCTAGGACAATGAGCCGGCGATTATATACCTATTCTTGACTTTTCGTACTTACATGATTATATCTGATCCCATTTAAGTTTGATAATTACATTGTCATAGGAATTATAATTATGATAAAAACCACCTTATCACGTAATATCACTTATGCGTTTGCAGAATAATGTTTAGTGAGTCATTTCCTATATCAGTATTCTCTCGGATTAATATAAAAAAAATTTAAAAAAAACTATAGTCTCCTTTCGAAGAAAGCTAGTGATGATATTTAACTTCTCTGTTTACAAGCTTTCTTTAAATTCCCTATTGATATTCCCTTGCGTAAAGTATTATATGCTCACACATTCATTATTATCAAGTGCGCGTTCTTGTCATTTAATAGAATTGTTTTGTGAACAATGGAGATGCATGGCGTTCACAAGTCAAGCAAGACACCGGGGGTGATCGTTTGAGGTTAGTAGCAAGGGAGCAGAAAACAAAGACCTTTTAAAAGTTAATCTAATATTCTTTTTTATTCTTCGAGATACGTGATAAATGTGTAGCAGCATGCTTATTATTCATTTACTACAATTTTATGGTGAAAACTCCATGTTTTCTCTTTAAGAACATAATCTGTCGCCATTTTTTTTTTACAAAGGAATACATTTTATAATCACCATGTCACAAGTATTTTCAAGTCAAACATCAAAATATTGCACGTTCTTTTTCATCTATCTAAGAACATTGGATATTACTTAGGAAGAATAGAGACCATGCAAAAGATTAAACATTCAAAACAGAAAAGGAAAGATATATGTTTGCATATATCTAACTCTGCGCATTCACAGATTTGAAATAACTGGAGAATTGATAAAATATAGTTTATAAAAAAATAACAATTAGACGGCACGACAAATGAGGTGACACCTTTTATGAACATTTGGTCTTCGTTCCTACATCTGTTAAAAGAAACTTACCATTTCAAATCATGCTATCACTCAATTATTTCCAGGGCCTATTGACGTCTTTCTCGCAGAATCGAACGCCTAATTCTTTTGTAGTTCTTAGAAATATAATGAGTTGATGTGACAAACCATAATTCATTCACTCCTTTTTTTTCCTGCTCTTCAAATACGTCTGTCATTTCAAAATATGAGTGAGTTCCTTATTCATATCCATTTCTCAATATATGGGACGTTGTTGGTTACATTTGTTTTACTTATATGCCTGTTTCTATCTTCCTTTAGTCTCGTAGTCGTATGTCTAACCTCGTTTATCAGAAAAATAATTGAATCTGTTATAATTCCCCTCATATTTCCCATCAATCATCACGTCCAAAGAATCTAAGGCTTAATGATTTTTTTTTTCTTTTTTGAACGCTGAATTGAATTTAACCACGATGAAAGCTATATGGTTAGGTTTTCATATGAATAATATTGGGAAAGTTTTACTGAATTAAGAACTTTATAAGACCTTGTTTTCTTTTATTAAAAAAAAAAACTAAAGACAACTCCTGGTCAAAAGAACATCCGTCTTTTATTAGGTTCTAATATGATGTGAAGTATTTAATTTTCTCAAAATACAGATGTTTTTAAACGTAATCTTTTTTACTTAAATAGGAAATATTAATCTCAGTAATAGAACATCATTCCGTAATGATCTGGGATAAAAATTCAGTTAAACTTTCGTCTCACACTTGGAATATTGATGGATCATTGTATTTACCATATATACTCGATCTAATGTATAAAAGATCCTTGATTTGTGGTCACAAAATCATTAATTTATTAGAAACTAGGGTTGCCCCTCGTGTTTTCTATTGTGTTTGATTTTCAATCTTACAAAGAATTATTCGAATATATATTGGCGGCAATTCTTTGCCTAAGTATTAAGTGGCAAATATTAAATTTTGTAAGTGAAGATTTGTTATTTTCTGATTTTTTTTCCTTGTACCACGCAGAAAAAAGTGAAAACAACAATATATTTAATAAACATTCATGTTCATTTCGTATGGCCTATTTAAAAAACATACAGAAGTAGCGGATATTAAACCACAGTTTCCAACTAAATAAAATAGAATTTACTCATAGGTAGAAATGATTGCCAATGAAATGAAGATTGTTTAATAAAGAAAGCTGGCCATAACAGGGATGTCAAATATTGGCTTCCAGAATATTAAATTGTATTAACCTTTAATTCTTACAATTTGAACTTTGACACAGTCTTTTAAAGATAAATTTGCAGTGGTAGATTTTAGTGGTTTATCTTGGTCCATTTTTCAAGACAAATTTACTCCCAGATTAATTCATTCTTTGTATTAAGTTTAATTTCTAAATTGCAGCCAATTTCATCCCTACCAATTGAAAGTATATTTACTTTTACCTTGGTGAACATTTTTAGGGACATGCTAAATAGTGAATGTTGCTAGGTTGAGTCAAATTATATAACGTGTGCACATATTTACATATATATGAAACAAAAATAGAAACACAAATTAATGAGATTTAATAAATGATACAAAGGAACAAATAAAAATTTTGATAAGCCTAACTGAGCAAAGTTGATATAAAATATATTTTTCATTAATCGACGATTGCAGACAAAATGCCGAGAATTCTTTATCTCTTTAAATAGCTGGTAATGTCATCTTTAGTTTTTGGCAAAATATACGTGTAGAAAAGAGGAGCTTTATTTTTTCTAGAGTATAACATTTCAATATATTTATAAGTGATGTGTGTATTCTGCAAGAGAAATTCCATAAAGCATAAAATAGATATTTAATTGATATCTTTTGTTTAATTTCTTTGTTATTAACATATCAACTTTACTGTGTTATTTGATTCCAAAGCAATCTGTGTAGAATGACAGTGATTAGGCTATTTAACCTACAATTGCGGGAATAAGAGGTTCATACCTTTCTCAAGGTATTAATCCGGAAACTGAACGTAAAAGCATAACTACATTGTATTTCACATAGCACTAATACCCTTAGTAAAGGTATGAATCCAATTATTTTCCCTCCAGCTATGGGTAAATAGTAGGACGAACTAGGTTCTTCAGTCTTGGTGAGGCAACTAGTCTAGGAGAAGGACAACTCTGAATACAAACCTGTTAAACTCTGCTTAAAAAATTGACATTGTGTCATATCCAGCCCGAGCGGAGGGGTTGGGTAAATATGATACTTCGACTTTCTAAAAGGTCACAGTTCAGCAAGTAGGTCACTAGGCCACGTAGACACCTTTTATGTAGTTTAATTGACAGGAAATTAAGATAATCAAAGTGAAGATGGAACTAATTTATCCTATTAGAACATCTTTTATCATGTAATCAAATCTGAATTTTGTACATTTGCTTATTCAAACTAATTGGGTTTAAAAACAAACTTGATACTCTAATTTATTTTGTTCGATTCTTTTTAGAGTATATGCAATAATTTTTTTTTGTTATTCTACTTTTGAATCTAAGTTTCTAGATATAAAGTTGATATAAAATATTCAAATCAAAACTGTGCAGTGGAATTTTACTCTTTTGATGCTGCCCTCATTGGAAAAAAAATATTAACTTTCGTTTAGCTTTCATTATATGAAAGAAAAATCAAAACAACGGACAGATTATAATGAGGTGCATACGATAAGTTCCAGACTTTTTTTTGTACAGGCATTTATAATTGTCGTAGACACTTCAAAATTCAGTATGTCATTACTACACATCTTATGAGATGACTGACAAATGGTTATGATTCCAGGTTTAAATCAATAGCAACAAAAGGAATTGGAATACACCCTAATAAAGCCAGGTTGTCACAGGTGGTGAATTTCAAAAACGCAATTTGACACTTTAGAAGAACTATATGCAATATTTTTTTTTTTTAAACTTGGGAAAACTGCCAGAGAGTCGTATGGAATGCTTCAGACTGCTTTTTGACCATCTTGTATGAATCGAGCATCAGTTTTTGAGTGGCATAAGAGATTCAAGGAAGGCAGGTTGTCTGTGATGGATGATGTGAGGTGTGGGAGGAGTAAGGACGTCAATACACCAGAGTTGATTAGCCAAAGGGTTAGGGTTAGGGTTACTATGTTGAGGTTTTAAGCGATTTCAGGAGGAGATTCCGTCGGAAGAGGCCACCACACTTCAAATCGGGTCAGTGGCATTTCCACCAGGATAGTTCACCAGTTCACAACTCCATCCTTGTCACAGACTATTTGACCAAGATGGGCATCAAGACAGTTTCTCAATCTCCCTATAATCCAGACCTTGCTCCCTGTGACTTTTGGTTTTTCCCTAAGCTCACAGGCTGTTGTTATGAGACAATTGAGGAGCTGTGACGAAGGTCATTGACACGCTCACACAAGAGGACTTCCATGGGACCTTCTAGAATTTGTTGGAACGGTACAAGTACATTGCAGCCGGAGGAGATTACTTGGAAGGGGACTAGATTTTCATGAGTGTATTATCAATAAAAGTGCCCATACCAAAAAAGTCTGGAAACTTATCGTATGCACCTCCTACATGTACATAAATGGCGAACTTACTTAACTTGCAAAATGAACCGATGGATGTTCACCAATCAGAAATCAGCAAAATGCCGCTCTTTTCCACTTCAAACTTAGTCTCTTTTTTATGTTCATCAAATCTCGCCATTCACTTGAGCTTATCACGTTCTCCTCCATAAAACAAGTAACACCTCTTGCGTCCTTTTCTTATTCTGGTTCCCGCATGCTGGTAGTCAGAGAGAGCACACCTCTGTTTCTTCGAGGTAAGATTGTTCGTGGCATTAATACTACAAAAATATCAATCATAGCTTGAAATCATAACACATTTCATAGTTTAACTCATATAGATGGGATCTTGGTCGACATCGATGGCAGATACAGGTTAAAACCAGAACTCATTCCGTAGATGTACTTATACCCATGGGATTCTGGTCTATATCCCTAAATCATTATTTAATTTCAAGCTTTACATATTGTACTTTTTCTCAATAATATAAAAGTAGACTTAATACCGATTTATGGGCACATATAAGGGTGTTTCGGACAAGCGGTGTTCTTCACAACTCATGAACATTGCTTAGAAAATTATTATTAATGAATTATATGCATAACAAATTATGGATTCTTGCAGATAATATGAATCAGTATCAAAGAATATGATTACACATGCAACTTTTCTTGGATGAGCAGAGTTTCTGTTATATAAAAGAAAAGCTCTATTCAATATCTCGGAAGTAGTGTAAATAGTTTCAAAAGATTTAAACAAGTGTCTCAAAAAGAAACAGCTCAAATTTAACTGGCATTAGATGATCCCGAAATCTTTTGAGAGCTTGGCTGTAATTAAATTATTTCAGTCAGGTGACCAAGGCCTTCTACTTTATTAGAAGAAGATATATTTAAATATTAGTTTTTCCGAGAATCGTTTGAGGGCTCGGTTGGCCATTTCCGAACACGTATATTCGTGAAGTTATACGTGAAAAGTCTTCATGATGGGAATGAAGAAGATGCAAGAAAAGAGAATTTATCTTGATATTCGACTCAGCGAATATCATCGAACAGTGGGGGGTCATGACGAATGATGGAGCAGCAAGAAGACGAACGGCCGAGTTAAGACAAGACAAGATCCTGTATTGGGACAAAAAGAAAATGATATAAAAAGAGTAGATCGTGTATAAACTGTTGGAAACAATAATGAAAATAATTGGCAAGTAAACAAAATTAGATATCCACCGAACGAAATGAAAAATAGCATAGTGAAGAAAAGACAAAAACAAAAACAAACGGAAAAATTAAGATGAAAGATGTAAACAACGATTGAAAAAAAAAACTAAAAATGAAATAAAACGGTGCCAATGAAAGAAAATATTAACAAAAAAAGAAAAAAGAACCATCGATAACAGCATGCGTGAAGAAGACACCAAAGAATTTTAATACTTCCGGTGCGCGCGTTTACACACACACACACACACACACACACACACACACACACACACACACACAGACCTGCAGAGAAAAATGCACATACGCACATACACACAGAGAGAAATACGCATACACATGCTCGTAAAAATATGAACATTTCATGCTAGTTTTGTTTTGTTTGTTAGATGCCGGATTCTTGAAAAACCATTTTGGTAATATTTAACCAATAGGTGAGGGAAAAGAGTAGATTAATCCGAAAGTAAAGGTAATAATTGAAGAGGTTTCGAACTCGGTTTCTTTGATATCGCGGTTCAACACGTTAGCCACAACGCCAAAAAGACACAAGCACCACACTATTAAAACGAAAGAAAGAAAAAAAATGGATAAATTAGGACTTGTAATCGAAAGCTATATGGCAATTACACAAGAATGGTGAGAGCAATATTGAAAAGGTCGTGGAGGCAACACCCCACAAAGCCCCAACTATACTGCCACCTACCTCCCATCATGAAAACTATCCAAGTTAGACGAAATAGACATGCAGGATACTGCTGGAGAAGCAGGGACTAGCTCATAAGTCATTTACTCCTATGAACCCCAACATATGGCCGAGCAAAAGCAGGACGACCAGCTCGAACATCCATACAGTGGCTATGTGAGGATACGGGATGTAGCCCTGAAGACCTGCCAGTGGCGATGAACGATAGGTAAAAGTGGTGAGAGACAATCAAGAATATCTGTGCTAGCGGCACGACATGATGATGATGAAACAAAGAGTATAGAAGGATTACTTTGAATTCCTACCATATTCATTGCATTTAAAAATTACTTTTGGTCACTTCCTACCCATTATAGAGGGGTTGGGTAAATACACGTTTTGAAAATAAAATCCCAAAATCAAGATATGAACTGTTGAATGAAATATATTTCTTAAGATTTCGCAGTTAATAATTTTTGATTTGCAATGACTTAATATGAATAAATCATGCAAAAGCTACTTTAAACTTTTCCGTCAATATCACACACGTATACGCACACAAACATATATATATATATATATATATATATATATATATATATATATATATATATATATATATGATGAAAATAATTCCTACATGCCTATAACCACATTAATTAGTTGAGGCAACTGAAAAAGCATAAGAAAAATTTAAAAAGGTCTGAACCCCCAAATTGTAACTGTATCAAGAAGGAAAACTGTCCCCTCAACGGCAGATGTCAAATAGAGTGTGTAGTGTATAAGGTTGACGAAAGCAACACGAACAGTCATAGTAACAATAGAAATGATAAAAAAAAACGTTTATGTACATTCAACGCAAGGACATTTCAAACAAAGATATTAAAACCATAAAAGTAGCTTCGCACATGAATTAAAAAGACATAAACTGGTCTGTCAAAATACTTAATGGAAGTCAATAAGAAATTTGGTATTGATCCTATATTAAAATGGGAAATCCTGAAAAGATGAAGTAAATATAAATGGGGATAGATATTGTAAATAATTTATGGAAGAAAAATTTATCATATTGTTCCAGTAGGTAGAGTGTTCGCCAATGGTTATGGAGACCTGGGTTCAATCCCAGGTCGCGTCATACCAAAGACTTTAAAAATGGTACTTGATACCTCTTTGCTTAACACTCAGCAATATAAGGTGCATATTAAGGGTAAAGTGGAATAATCCTGGGAAAGGAGTAGCGCCCTCCTCTACACCTCGGTGTAGTAGCTATTGAAAAGGATCCTCCCTGTCGCACTCGACTACGGTAGCCAACTTTATTTTACATATAAAAAAAAAAAAAAATTGCTTAACCAAAGGTCTGAAATATTCAATATTTGCAGACATAGGAAAAATTTGTTAATTAGAGAATGAAAGGATTAATAAAATTGTTTAACGTAGAAAAAGGAAACATTTTTTGTGTTTTTTTTTATAAAGTTTTTTTTTTTTTATGCTACTTTTTGTATAGGTGAGGGATCTTTTTAATCAATAAAATGTATTTCATCTTAACCCCCTTTGCCAATGCGATCCTGACGTGCCGGTTAGGTGAAAGCTAAGTAGACTCACTCTTGGCCATGTTGGGACTATTATCCAAATATTTGCCCAATCTCGTGTATTGAGCACTTAATTACGTTTTAGCTCAGATAATTCTCTCGGTGATTTTTTTCTTTTGGCTACAAATCCGTGCTACTTGTTCATTTTCATGTAACACCTGTGTTTTTCGTTTTTTCTTTTGTTTGCTGAATTTATTTCCCAGATAATATTTTGTAAAACTTGCAAATTGCACAATCTGGGTTTTTACAGTCAGGCTTTAGTAGGGTGCATTCCAATTCCTGCTGTAGCTGTTTCTTTGAAACTGAAATCACAAAAATAGGTCAGTCATCTCATATAATGAGTAGCAATAACATACTGAATTTTCAAGAGTCTAAGTCAATTTTAAATGCCTGTACAAAAAAAGTCTGAAAACTTATTGAATTCACCACGTATTTTCGGTGAAATCACCTAAAAAAATACGGAAAACCTTGGAAGTTGAAAATAAAGAAATATATGTGCCTTAATCTAAACTACTGAAAGTGGAGCACAAATGATGTACTGGATAAATGAAATCATCTTTCAGAGATCAAATTTGAGATCTCACATCATATGCGAAATTCGATGATGCACTTGTATTACGGTATCGAGGGAAGCGCTCGTAGGGTGACAGCTAACAATTTTTTGATGATTTCGGTAAATCAAGCTCAAATCGTCGACAAAGCACTTACATTTCACATACCTTGGGGGAAATTATGAATCCAAATTTTCTCACTCGGCCTCAACTGTCGGTAAATTGTAGGACATATGGACTATTTAACCTTGGCATGGCATCCAGTTTTGGTGAACAGGTATATGTGTCTTCGTGCGTAGTTAATTGGCCAATAATATCTGAGCCAACAAATTTACAATCACACAAAACTGGTCTACTGCCTCGGATAGATTAGCCCTTATATAGATTCGATAAATACATTCGCCTGTATGCATGAGGGTTTTTTTATGCATATGTATGCACGGAACATTACCGGACATAGTGTTTGGCTCGAAAGAAAATAATTCTTTGATCATAAAATACAGATTTCCCTTTTCTTTTTTTTTTCTCCTTTCCAGCTGAAAAGTCACCAACGTTTCTCATTGTTGCTTAATAAAAGTAGAAAATCAAACGAAAAAAACAAAACTCTTTAATAAGATCATTTTCCTTCCAATTCCTAGCGGCAAATTACTGTCCTTTGATCTTTTGCCTCAATCGTGTTTTTTGAATTATTCCTGACTAGACAAGGGAATTATCCTTGTTTGGACAGCGAGATTTGTCGGTTAGAATTGGAACGGAACCAATCATGAAGAAAAATTATAGGTCGAGACTGCATATAATTCCAACTTTCTTGCCTCCCCCCCCTCTGCTTTTGAATTTTTCATCTCTTTCAGGCCGGATAATTGTTTTTGTTTTCCTTAATATTGACCATTGGAAGTTTATTTTTGTCTCAAGATTCAAACTTACTTTAAAGAGTGAAAACCAACTTTATAAATCCCTATCTAATTGAGCGCAGAGAAGTTCTCGGCCCGACAAAGAAAATGAAATCGGTTAACTAAAGGTACATTTTCAGCTATATATTCATCCAGATATATTTTGCGATTGACTTGTGACGACGTTTTCTTTCAATAGATAAATTGTTCACTTCAGCGTATTTCTTAATTCAAAAGAAAAATACAAATCTTGCGTGTTGAAGTTTCAGTCAAGAGCCTCTAGTAAAAATCGAACTCGCTGTGGTCTTCTTGTTTGGGTTGCGAACCGTTATGCCATATTAGGTACCGTGTGGAAATTTCTAATTAGCAATTTTTTCTGTCTATTATTTCTATTCATTTATTTCCAACTAACAGTTTATATATTAAATAATTACTTTTGCTTTTCGCTTACAGGGTAGAAATTCTGTTGCAGAATATCCAAGAAATTGATTCTTATGATATCCGTCGACCGAAAATTATTGTTTGGCTTGATTTCTATTGTTTGTGAGATGTCGGTCTTTATTAGCCATTTAATGAAAAAATATTCTTGTAAAACAGTCGTAGCTTTATTTAACACAGATCTGGTGGGGATTAAGGCCTTCATATTAATCCCAAGGTTAACGTTATAGCTCGACTGGAATTCAAATTTGCTTACTTCGTGGCTTCTGTCAAACACTTTAGCAATTGCTTCACAGGATCTTCTTCTGAATATGATTTTAGATCATAGATAGTCAACAGTTTTTTTTAATCTGTTCCTTGGTTGATTGATTCGGTTTTATGGCATATCAACTCTTGTAGTTTATTTAATGCCAAATCATCTTTAAACATATACAAACATTAAATATATATGATGTGTAAGTGACGAGTTTGTAGGTAACATTAAATAGTCTCAAGTATTATAATATAACACTAATATTTTAATCCAACAATAATAATTCATTGACACTCAGTTCTAGGGTTTAAAGTATTCCTATCTGACATGAATTATTGTATCTATCATCAAACAATTTTCCAAGTTAGAATTACTCTTGCTTACGGCCTACCAATTTAAATAGTATATACACATCTGGTTGATAAGGTCCATTTGCTTATTATGAAACTGTTTTTAAGACTAGTTTTCTGAGATAATTTATTCTCTCAAGTCGCTGGGCCCATATATTTCGGAGGGATACATGGACATCCGAGCTTGACTGTATGAGTATAGATGAATATAGATGTAAAGGTGTATTGACCTAGGTATTTTGTTTGGTTTGGTTTAGTTTTATAGTATACAGAACGTTGTTAGTTATAAATTCCAAATCCTGTTTTTACATATATATCAAATATGGTAATTATAAAGATATTCTGTAGATACACACATTTAAATAATGGAACAGTTATATTTCTATTTCAAGTCAACTAAGTTCAATGCTACCAAATATCGTAATAAATCATAAACAATTCAAATAAACAACATTACTTTGTTTACACACTATTAAATGATCAAACAATTCTATTTCAAACAATTTGTTATATTGTCATCTACAGCATCATAACGACACAATAATAAAGACGCAGGAAGGAAGACTTCTTTACAAAAATGTTTACCTCTCACTTTGTTGCAAGGGTTCGAAAAGGGTTACTGAAGGTCTGCGTGTGAGCGGGATCTGGAGAACGAACATAACTGAAATATTTTGACCCCAAACTTCTGGCCGTCATCGTTGTGTCTTTCTTGTTCTCAGATGCTCAACTGGAGGTCCAGAGGCCACCCTGCTGGGTGATGGCTTTCTTTACGGTATCTTATCAGCATCTTCTCCGGACCTCAACTCATCAGTGCCCAAAGGCCCCTTCGGCTTCATGTGGCTTTCCCTACCACATCTCGTCTCCAACTGGCCGCAACTCAACTGGCCGTCGGACTCAACTGGCTTGACTTCTGTCTTGACTGAGCTATATAATAGTTCAACGCCCACTTGATCGCCAACGCGATCTTTGAAATCGAATGTTTAATCGTCATCAAGCGGAAATAACTGCCATGCAGTTCAGAGGTCACTCTCTTCCGGTGCGTCAGTCTATCAGAGTATCATGAAATTTTTTTTACCTCGTCCCATTTCACCAGCCAATTTTCACCCTCGCGATTTCCTCTCATAACTGCCATTAGAATGTGTCACTTCCTTCTGGTGCATCACCTTGAATGGCATTTTTGGCCGGGTCAAAAGGTCAAAACATAACAAATTTATTATGGCATAAGTCACTTGTTTGAACACAGTTTAAAAGATCAAACAGTTCTATTTGAGCCATTGATAGGACCTTAACAAGTGCTACCACTCCAAGTCAGAGTGGTACTCAACATTCCCCAAAGCTCTAGCATTACTGGAACCTCATCATCAGATTTTATTTTTAAATTCAGAAAACTTGTCGAAGTCTAAAGCTTTTGCAGAGAAGCAGTCGGTATATTCTACTGCTCTAACCGACTGGGCTGGACTTTGGTAGCGGAACTATTGGTACATTGATGTGTGTGTTCAGTAGTTACAAAAGTTCTGCTAAACACATCTGGAAAGCAGCCAGATTTTAAACGATAATTGGATAGGGATTAAACGGTTTATTATTTAACGTCCTTAATAAACTCCATCTTCACCGCGATGTCATGTAATAATAATATCGATATTATTCTTTAGTACTTTATTTCTGTGATATTTAATTGTGTGTTTCATTTTCTAAGATGGATTATCGTCCGAGCCTATAACTGCAGGGTCAAATTTTTACTGCTAAACCTGAAGGTGTACTTTTCAGTTCTATTGCTGCTGCTCTTGTAGACCCGTGTTACATTCCGCCATACATATTACATGGTGAACTGTGACATCCCTCTACCCCCACTCTCTCTCTTTCTCTCATTCTCTCTCTCACTCACTCTCTCTCTCTTGTCTGTCCGTCACCACATCGCCTAACCTTATATATCATTCCAAGTCTTGTCTATTTAAGGTTTTACACAACTGTTCTTTTTAATGACATTTTGTACTGCTATTGACTGCGATTCCGTTTCTCTCTTTACATTTTCTCCGAGTAGCCAATCCCAGTTTATACAGATGACAAATGTTTTAGTGTGTGATCGGAAATGTTCATAGAGGTGCCTTTATTCCGATTCCAGCTTTATATCATTATTTCTCCTTGTTATTACCCATATTTACCAACCCCTCCGCTCGGGCAGGATATGACACAAGGTCAATTTTTAAGCGGAGTTTAACAGATTTGAATTAAGAGTTTTCCTTTTCCTAGACTAGTTGCCTCATCCAGAACTGAAGAACCTAGTCTGCCCTACTATTTACCCATAGCTGGAGGGAGAATAATTGGATTCATACTTTTCCCAAGGGTATTAGTGCTATGTGAAATGCTATCAGTCTCGTCCAGGATTTGAACCCATGTCGCCGTGTCCATTTCCAGCGACGATAACCATTACACCACGGTTATTAACTACTGTTACTAATGATTTCAATGCCCTTTGATTCACATATTATATAAGGTTTCAGTGAAGCTGCGTCAACATAATCCTCAATGTGGATGTGTCCTCTAACCCCTTTTCTATTATATTCAGTACATATAATCTCTCAAAAGGATCTAATTCATCACTATCAAGGTTATTAATCTGTGGTTCCATGTTTGTGTTAAAGAGTTACTAATACCCCTTCAGCAATTTACCAGATGGACTGGATCATGCCATAAATAACCTGAGAGTAAGGAATTTGATAGCTGATTACCAAGTTGATTGATATTCGGACTGATCTTACTTCTTTAGGCTATACATCATTTTTACCCTCCCCTATCTTCTTGTCCGTTCCCGTGTTAATTTTTTCAAACATATTGTACAGTGCTAGCACCGGATGCTAAAGCTAAATAAATATATTAAACACTCATTCTTCTCTGTGTATCATTAAACTAGAAGATAATTTAGATTTTTATGGCATATCAACATTCGTGGGTTATCTAATGCTAATCTATCGCTATAGAAGAACGGAAATCTAACCAAGGGCTGAGGAATAAGGTAGTTCATACATTTCCCTAGGGTATTTGTCCGAAAGTGAACTTAATAGCATTGTTGGGGTTAGAACTCGCTTACTTCGAGGCTGCACGATCGAATGTTAGCCATTACACTACAAGAACTTTCCTTCGGTTGTCCGAAATCCGGAGTATCTATACAGTTACACACTTCAGACAGTTTTTCGTTTGATTAAATTCTCCCGGCAGATTTTGGTTCCTTGTAAATTATTTTCTTGTTTGAGGTATTTGTATTACCTTATCTTTTATCTATAGGTTTACTAGTATACATTTTAACTTCTACAAGACGTGATCCTCCAAGTGTTCGTGGACGAGTGTCAGTGGTGCATTTGCTAAAGTGCAGAACTTGCAAAATCGTAATAAGTATTTTCAAACTCTAGGCGCGTGATCACCGTTAATTTCGGACTAACACCCTTGGGAAAGTTATAAAGCCTTTCTTCTGCCCAGATGAATAGTAACGTTACTGACATTCTCCAAGGATGTTTTCCCATTGAACAATCCAAGAGGTTTGAGATGGCATTAAAACCGAAACTAAACCAGGTATTAGTTTCTCTTTCCATTTTTTTCATAGCTACGTTTTCATTTTTTTTAGGCATAACAATTCGTGAGTTATTTAATGCGAAATTTATGCAGTGATTAACAGCAGGGATTATATTGAAACTATAGCCTGAGCGTATTAGTCCGAAAGTGAACGTTAGTGAGTGAATGGGAGGGATTTCATTCACTTCGAGCCGCAATCCAGCACTTTAGATATTAAAACAATTGGACTCTTCCAATTTTCGTTTCTCTTGTTATGAAGATGACATCCTGTAAAGAAATTCTTGACATATTTTAAACATTCATTATTTGGTGGTTCTGTTGTATGCTTTCATGCATTAGCTCCTTCTTAAACAGAGATTTTATCTCGTTGTTTTTATCTTTTCTGGATTGTTTGGCCTTTGTACATTCTTTTCTCAAGTCTCTTTGCTGCATCATTTCTGTTCTTTTGGAATCAGTGCACAGCTTTCAAGCAAATTATACATTCTTTGTTTTATCTAAGCAGTTAGAGTTCGTCCAGTGTGAAGCCGTGTTTGTACCATATGGACTGTTAAGAAGTCCTCAGAGAAAAAGGAAAATGGTAATGGTCTGGGAGACCTGGGTTCAATCATCAGTCGCGTCATACCAAAGACTTAAAAACTGCTACTTGATACCTCCTTGCTTAGCACACAGCAATATAAGGTACGTATTAAGGATAAAGTGGAGCAATCTAGGGAAAGGAGTAGTGCCCACCACTACACCTCGGTGTAATAGCTATTGAAAAGGGAGCCTTTTGGTCACCCTCGACAACGGTTGCCAACCAACTATATTTTTATCCGTGCTGATGGCGCGACATTGAACATATTCCTGAGGCAGAACCCCCCATACAACAGCTTGTGTACGAATTCATATCTCCTATCTCAAAAATTATTCAAGTTAGTTCAGAAAGACGTGCAGAACACTTCTGGAGAAGTTTGGACCAATTCCTGTGACATTATCCTTTGGACTCTGACTCATAGACACTCCAGTTCTGGCCGTCTAGTGAAAACACATTAATTAGCTTACCGCTTAGAAGACATAATACGTGCGATGGTCGATAGGGAGGGATGAGAGAGAAAGAGAGAGAGAGAGAGAGAGAGAGGTAGATAAAGGGAAAGACAGGAGTAGTTGTCAGTAACCCGTGATGATAATCATTAGTTGTATTTTCCATATATTTTGCTGACATGTTTTCGTCATGAAATGGCTTTTTTTTAAAAGTTTTACATATATTTTATATTAAGCCTGTTTTTTTTCTTTAGCTATTCATTCAAGAAAGTTAGGATTTTGCAGGCGTTTGCGAGATTATTGAGTTAACCTCTCATCAACTTGGATCGTTTTACCCAAAAGCGATTGACCTGTTTTTGATCTGGAAACTCCCAATTTGCAATATGCTTGTGGGTTTCTGCATGGGGATCCCTATTCGTTTCTTAATATTTTTTGACCACCTATTCTGCTTATCTATTGTACTCTTGTCTCTGTTCTAACATTTTGCTCCATAAGCTTTTTTTGTTCGCAGCTGAATCTGGTTATTCAGTTTTCTTTAGGCCTTATCCATTCTTTGGTTCATATTAGCACATGCTGCTGAACTATATAACCTGCGATCTGTTCTCCTATGAACTAAGAAATATACGAATTTAAGTATTAATTATTAAGAATTCAAAAGAATTTTACTTTAGGAAATTACTTGGTAAATTCAAGTTATGAACAATATATTATTCGTATAATTATTTTAAGATAATATGATACCTACACTTTAAGTTACTGTTGTAAAGTATATTTTCTATAACATTAAATACCACTAATTTACTGACATGTCAACATTTTATTTTTCGGAGAGAAAAAAATTTTTGATCATATAACTGAATGCTACTTTCTACTTAAATGCAAAAAGGATGTCCAGTTCGACCTGCCGTCTATTCTTTAAGAAAAATGTTTTGAAAAAAGAACAAACAAAAAGAGAATAAATAATTTTCTGTTTTGGATACTGCTCGGGCTGTTAGGTGACCTCATGGAATGTATCTCGAAAATCTGAGAAAAACATTCTCATTTTATTTTTATCTTTCTTTCTTTTTTTTAAGTTGGCGACCATAGTCGAGGGTGACCCGAATGGTCCTTTTTCGATAGCTACTACACCAAGGTACAGGGGAGGGCGCTACTTTTTTCTCTGGATTGCTCTACTTTACCCTTGATCCATACCTTATAATGCTGAATGTTAAGCAAGGAGGCATCAAGTACCATTTTTTAAGTCTTTGGTATGACTCGACCTGGGATTGAACCCAGGTCTCCCGGGCCACTGGCGAACACTCTAACCGTTAGGCCGATGTCCGGTTAAATTTAAATTTAAATTTTCTTTATTTAACAGAAAAAAAACATTGTCGCCTCTACCAGGAATGGATGAATAAATATGTTTCAATTATAAACCTACATAGATTTTCCAAAACTACTAATTCCAACAGGCTGCAATTAGAATCACGTTGCACTAGATAAAATCAGAAATGAACCAAAATCAGTTCATTTCAAAAATCTTTCACATTCAGTGGCTTATTCATATACGCCAGTATTTTGATAAGCTATTTCTCTTATCAGGATAGAATGAACAATACATTATCGATTTGAAATCGTAGATATTTTGACATTAATTGCTCTGTTTTGACTTATGAAGACTTGAATTTTAAAAAAAAAAAGAAATATTAGCCCGAAAACCAATGAATTTAAGTTTATCTTACAGAATACATAACAATGGAAAAATTAGATTCAAATGGAATAAACAAAAAAAAAATGAATGGACATTTTATAATTGCCTACGTATGAATAGACAAAATCTTCTGGATTTTTTATTTGCAGTATGTCTTTGTGCGATTCTTTGTGCTACCTGGAACCTGTAAAGATTATGAGCCATCATAAACATTGCGTTGCTAGTGGCTATGGAGTAAACCAATAAAAACAATCTGATATATTTTCAGAAATAAGAATTTAGGAAATCGTCCAATTTGTAAATACGTAGCCATTACCCAAATAAAAAGGTAATAGGCGAGAATGAATGTAACATGGTAACTGAGTTGCAAAGAGAAAAGCTCTATTAAATAAATAGCAGAGAAAAGAAAGAAAAAGTGCTGAAGTTCAACATCTCTTCCAGAGGGTGAGGCATAACAAGATATGCCTGATCTTGCACTCTGGATCTTGTGTCTGGCTGAGATGAATGGGTTGGGTCAAAAAAGTGACAAAGGCTGACAATGTCCCATAATCCAAGGAAGTTCGATGGGTATTTTCTTTGAACCCATATATATATATATATATATATAGATATATATTCAAGCAAGTTTTGTTAAAGACGATGGAACACTGTTTATTATCATTTTTGATCCACCAAGTACGTGACACAAGAAAAATAACAAGGACAATTGAAAAATTACAATTAGAATAATAAACAGTGTTCCATCATCTTTAACAAAACATTGCTTGAATAATAACTTGCTGTCTAAATACACACTTATATATATATATATATATATATATATATATATATATATATTATATATATATATATATATATATATATATATATATATATATATATCACACGGAGTCGGTAATCGGTAAGTTCTTCTCGATTGGAGGCTGGGTCTCAAGGATACAATCGTTTGTAGGAGCTTGTAATGAATAAGAAATACGTGAAGTCAATTTTTTAAAAAGAACGCAAAAAGCTTAATCCATTCGTTGTGTCCGTTATTCCTTTTTGCTTTCATGACGGCTGAGTCAATAAACCAACGACATCTGAACACTTAAGACGAATTATTATTTTATGTTTTTTCCCTCCATATTTGACGAATAGTCATCATCAACATAGCAGTCATCGATGATTAGAATACAATTAAAAAAAAGCAAGATATAGGCGGAATCATTGTCTTCTTCCAAATCGATACACTTAAACCAATATGAGGAAACTTTCTAGATCAATATTCGAAAAAGTAATCATTAAACACAAAACGTTGAGTAAATTTACAAAACAATTCATGAACAGGAACAACGTACATTTGCTTGCTTGCTTAACAATTTTAAGCACTTCTACAATATTCGGGTCTTAACTAACAGCAGCAATGTACTTGTTGTACCGTTCCAACAACGCCTGGAACGCCCCATGGAAGTTTTCTTGTGTTAGCATGTCAATGACCTTTGTCACAGCCTCTTTCACCTTCTCAATTGTCTTATAACGACAGCCTCTGAGCTTAGGGAATAAGCAGAAGTCACAGGAAGCAAGGTCTAGACTATACGCAATGTGAGGAACTGTCTTGATGCCCATCTTGCTCAAATAGTCTGTGACAAGGATGGAGTTGTGGACTGGTGAATCGTCCTGGTGGAAATGCCACTGACCCGATTTGAAGAGTGCTGATCTCTTCCGACCGAATCTCTTGCTGAACTCCCTTAAAACCTCTACATAATAACCTAACCCTAACCCTAACCCTATGGCCAATCAACTCTTGTGTATTGACTTCCTTAATCCTCCCACACTTCTCATCATCCCTCACAGACTTCCTGCCTCCCTTGAATCTCTTATGCTACTCAAAGACTAATGCTCGATTCATGCAAGATGCTCCAAAAGCAGTCTGAAGCATTCCATACGTTTCTGCGGCATTTTTTCCAAGTTTAAAACAGAATCTTATTGCATACCGTTCTTCTAATGTGTCCTCACGTCCAGATTGAATTTTTGAAATTCACCAGCTGTGACAATCAGGCTTTAGTTGGGTGCATTCCAATTGCTGCTGTAGCTGTTCATTTGAACCTGAAATCATAAAAATTGGTCAGTCATCTGATAGCATGTATAGCAATAATTTACTGAATTTTCAAGAGTTTATGAAATTTTAAATGCCTGTACAAAAATGTCTGGAAACTTATTAAATGCATCACGTATATAGTTATAAAAACTCAAATGCATTTATACGTTTATAAAATAAAGTACATAGAAACGGCAATTAAATTATTTTGCTAAAGTACATTCCACGGGCAATTTTGTAAGTCCTAAGTTTTCATAATTCTATTTGTTACGTAGACTGATTAATTTTTGTATATGTTCTCTGTGATGAATTACAAAATGGCAATCTTAAAAATGCGGAAAGTCTATAAAGTATGGTTGATTATTTTTGTTTGTTATGCTTTTATATTATATGTTAAATATCTACAGCAACCCAGGAAATGATTGCTAAGAAAGCAGGTTGAAATTAAGATCACACAATTTAATTATGACTGATCATATGGTTAAAACCACTAAGAATACTATAGAGCAAACTTGGTCTAGAGGTTAACATCCTGGACTGTGACATTTTAATTAAGGAGTTCAAATTTCAAAGGCACAACTAAGTTCTTATTCTGACTGTTACGCTCGGGGACATTGGGAAATGCTTTATCTCACTTATCATGGGTTAAAAAGTACAACTACTGTTAATTTCCATGGATTGTTGTGGTATTAAAAAACCCTCAAAGGCTGATATGCCATGAAACAAAGAAACCAAAACGTATTAAGTTCTATCTCTGACGATAACATCGCTATTCTAGAGATCACGCCCTTTCTTTTCTTTTCTTTTTTGCGACCTGTCAGTCACACCTAAAATATACCAATCGCATTCTTTGAGGAAAGATAAAAAATAAAAACACACGAAATAGTGATCTTAAATTGGCATTAAACCAGATATTGTAGTGGTGCTCTGTTTAAGGAGTAATGTGGCGTGTGGTGTTGTCGATTCTTTGATATAAAACTCTGTGGCATGCGTATCTAGTCGTGCCATTTAGGGTTTCATCTCTGCATCACCTAGGTGAGTTTGAGATATTGTTCATGATTTTGAAATGCATCAATTCATTTGCTCTTTAGAAGTTGACATTGTAACTTTGGATGAAGTGTTTACTTGGTTAAAACGATTTAGAAACAATAATCAATGGCTTAAGATTGTTAGTATTAAAAAGAAATTACTGAAACCGTATAGTTGTATACAAATTATATAAAATTATATATTATTAATATATACAAATTATATATTATTAAACAGTCTGACTGTGGATGATACAATATATATATATATATATAGTGTCATCCACAGACAGACTGTTTCGTTGTATCACAACTCTTTGGCGAGGCTAGACACGTAGGACACTTGAAGCGGGGATCGAAACCCGCCCAACTTTACGTTAGATATATTATTATACTGCTCAATCAACAAGCGTACCATGTCAGCTTGGAAATTATAAGGTATTAAGTTGTAGCGTCTGTTTGTTTACATTTTAGACCTTACGGGATACCAGAGTGCTCAATTCGTTCGAAGAGCTTTGCATTATGTGAGCGGCAGCCGTAAATTCCTTCGCCAAAGTGCTCAAAACCCATGGGGGAGCGTATATATATATATATATATATATATATATATATATATATATATATATATATATCACATAAGATTAATTACTCAAAGGATTATATATGGGGGGTCTTCTCGTGGTGTTATGGTTAAAGCGCTGGACTACGGAATCGTAGTACGCGAGTTCGTACTCCAGTCGCACTATTATGTTCACTTTCGGATAAATACCCTTGGGAAAAGCATGAACCCCCTTATCCTCCCAGCTATGCGTTAAATAGTACCACTACTGTTCTTCAAGGGGAATGGCTTTGGCATTAAATAACCTACAATGGTTGATATGCCATTAAACAAAGAAACCAATCAAAGGCTAATAAATTATTTATATTATATAGGAATATCCAATCATAATGATATAACATTAACAAGTATAATCAAGTACAAATTACTTGTATGAAGAATAGCTAGTTGAATATATAATTGTTTTTAGAGATTATTATTAGATAATATAAGATACTCGAATATATAAAATTACTTTTTTTAAACATGAATAACTCTCAAGAAATGACAAGAAGTAAAATTGGATACCCAACGAACCAAAATTCTTTTACACGCTATTTTCATCTTTATGGTCAAATGTTTTCTTTGTTTACAGTATAAAATTTCAGTTATCCAAATTCCCTGAAGAAATTCATCGCAATTACAAAATGAGCATTAAAGTGCTTCTTCAGATAAGGTGTCGTTTGAGATCCCTAATCTTTCAAACAACCTTCTAAAAGTATAGGCTCAAGTCCCCGCTAAATTGACTTCTATTGCTGTGGTTGTAATTGTAGGAATTTCCTTTATTACTCTCATTAGTGTCCAAGCAGCTGTCTCTTAAAATATCCAGTCACTGCAGTGTCATCTCTGTTCGGCAACAATGCTATGTCAGAAATCTCCAACATGAGAGGACAAACAATGAGTATCTACTTAAATATCCTCTTTTCTCCAACTTCCGAATCAATTAACTTTTTACTGATGCAAGGTGTGTGTGCGAGTGTATCTTAGACATGAGGTTGCGCAGAGAAGATATCTTGATTGTTAAAAAGAATAATGGAGAGACAATGGCACCTATACTTTGGTACGTATAATCCTAAAAGATTCTGTATTTCGAAATTTGTCCTGACGATGCGCCTGACGATGAGGTTTCAATCCTGCATTTTTGGTGTACCACTTCATTGCCATTAATTACTAGTCCTCTCGAATTTGTATTATCAGCTAGGTTCCTATCTGTAAGTCAAAAAGAACCCGTTATTCCCAGCTTCAAATGTCTTCTCACGTATTTCTAAATTATCGACTTTAACCACCTCTGGCCCAAAGTGACACTAAAATACGCTGATTTTTTTCCCCTGTGGAATAGTAAGATCTCCCGAAAATGATTGTCCTAGTTTTGAAAGAAAACGGAATCTGATAAGGCCCCAGTTCAGGAGATCTGGGAAGTGATGAGTACTTTTTCATTGCCACTACTCCTACGTTCACTCCTCTTCAGAATAGCTAAACCTGTTAGGGTCTCATCTATGCGTCAAATACATTTGTTAAGAAATTATCTGAATTTGATAAGATTTTAGAAAAAATAACTATTGAAAATGTAAATAAGAACTTAAAATGAATACAATCAAATTTAGAACCATGCAGTACATTCGAAAATAATTTATATCAGCTATAATACTTGATGAATTAAATCACAAATATTGAATTGCAATATTTAAAACAATTTAACTGTGTCCAAACAAATGAGCTCTAACTCGTTTAAAAATAAGGTTGCCTAAAAATTTGCTTACAAATCATATTTACCCAACCCCTCCACTCGGGCAGGATATGACACAAGGTAGCTTTTAAGCGGAGTTTATCAGGTTTGAATTCAGAGATTTCCTTCTTCTAGAGTAGTTGCCTCCGCAAGGCTGAAGAACCTAGCCTACCCTACTATTTACCCATAACTGGAGGGAGTTATTAGATTCATACCTTTCCGAAGAGTATTAGTGCTATGAGAAATGCAATCAGTCTCGTCCAGGATTTGAACTCTTGTCACCGTGTCCATTTCCTACGACGATAACCATTATACCACGTCGCTTCCAACGAAATCATATATATGTTTACTAACAATATTTGTCATAAATAACTTAAAACGGTTGATATGTGAGAAAACATCAAGCAACAATACTTTTCTGCAATGCTTTTAAATAATTCATTTTTTGAGCAGGTGCCAATAATTGTTAAACTGTCCTTGAAATTTGCGTCAGTAGATGTTATTACAAGAGACATCGCCCAGGGACAACATTTAATAAAATTCAAGCTTCGATTTTTCACATAATTGTAACTTAAGGACATATTTGTAGATATCGAATTTCAGGGTAATTTCGAAAAAATCGATTTTAAAGACGTGGTCAAATAAAAGTGGGGTTGACTGTACGAATAACTGCGAAGATATTCAACAGGCTGCATTAAATTTTTATCAATGAGTGCTAAATTGCTCGAATGTAAGTTGTCTCCCTTTAGTCGAGGGCGACCAGAAGGCTCCCTTTTCAATAGGTACTCCACCGAGGTGTAGGGGAAGGCGCTACTCCTTTCCTTGGATTGCTCCACTTTACCCTCGATAGGTACCTTATATTGCTGAGTGTTAAACAAGGAGGTACCAAGTACCATTTTTAAAGTCTTTGATGTGACGTGACCTAGGATTGAACCCAGATCTCTCGGTTTATTGGCGAACACTCTTCCCACTGGGCCAATGATCCGGTGAACAACTCATATGTAAGACTCCAATAATTGTATATTATGGAAAACATATTATTATATACATAAATGCAGTCAATTATTTGGAATGTGTAACTGCTTAGATTTATTTTCGTGTCCATCTTCTGTACTGATAAACTTTTTACTGATGTAAATTTCATGTACCTGTATCTAATATATTTGGGCTGCAAAGAGATCTGTCGATTGTTGGAATTCATACCTTTTAAACAATGTACTAGGATTTTACCATACCTTGTGGAAATATATATATATCAAAATCGATATTTATATGTAGTATTTATTGCTTAATTCTCAAACTCAGGAAGTCTTTAACGACAAAAGAAATAAAGTTTGGCCATAAAATAAACTTGCTACATGGGATCTTGAGTAGTGGTGACCTTTTTTTAGGAGTTGGTATTCAAAATG
>OY757919.1:6873385-6883385 GCA_963585895.1 Sepioteuthis lessoniana | reverse complement strand
TGCCAAACAATTTAGTTACCTCCCTTAAAAATCGTAGCTACCTTATGACCTAAAGATTTTATTGGCATAAAATGTAGTTTGATTCTCACAAGGAAAGAAATCAAATAAACTTGATCGAAAATTGTCTATAATCTTTTTCAGGAATATTCCGGTCAATTTCTGAAAGTTTAGTTGGAATCTGGCCAAAAATGTCAGAACCATTATACACGGATGGACGAATATTTGTTGAATTATAATACAATGAAAAAATGTGGTTCCAATTTGTATGCAGTGAAACAAGGAAGAAGTTGATATGTGTGCTTTAAAAACATTTACTTTGGTCGAGTGTAAAAAAAAAAACAACAAATATTCAAAAGATGTTGATTATGAAGGGTAAAAACGAAATAAAATGATCGATAGAAATGTGTAGAAATTATGAAACTTTTAAATAACGTAAGTGATCAGCTATGTAGACTGTGAAATGGACAGGATATGGAAGAACTGGTTATCCTATGAATGAAATGAAAATGAAGAAGAAGGAATAAGAAAGGCCTATAGCAACCGAAAAGTAATAAAGGCCTACGTCAGTAAAAGGAAAAGTACCTGATTTAATTCTACTTGGATGCACTATAGTTAATAGATGAGAAAATAGAGCAAAACTAAATTAGATAACTTGTGTTTCACTGTTGCTGATTTGAAAAGTTCTGTTTCCAGCAGATATTCTGAAGTAGACATTAATTAGTTTCTAAGCAAGAAAAATGAAGATTGGATTTTAAAATTAACTGAAAAATGGTAGATGGAATAAAACGGAAAACATAGTGCAATAAAGTTAAATGTTATTAGAATTATATATTTTTTTGTCAATTCCGAGTGAAGAGAAGAATGTATATTAATATGGCTGGGTAAGTAGGTAGGTTGGTAGAAAGTTGGTAGGTGTATTTTAATAAATCTTTGGAGAAATCCTTTAGCAGGGTGAAGAAAATAACCGAAGGGGATGGAGCTGCATAAAAGTGTACGTGTCTTAACATCGATTAATCACGAATACGTATATGAAAAGAAAAATGTGTTACAAGAGAGAGAGAGAGAGAGAGAGAGAGAGAGAGAGAGAGGGGGGGGGATAATAATGGAAGTGAGAAAGGTTTGAGAAGGAAAATTAAAAGATACTTGTAGCTTGCTTGTCAGCTATTGTCGGAGATGGTGATGAGGTGAGTCACAAGCAAATATCAAAACTAACAAGTACCACTTGTGACTGCCACAACCAAAGAAAGTAAATCTACTCTCTAATCACACACACACACACACACACACACACACACACACACACACACACACACACGCAAACCCATGAACGCACAGAGGAAATATGGAAGGAAATGTGTAAACTAAAAGAGAATAAAACTTTTGTGATAAAGAATAGAAAATAAAAACAAAAATAAAAAAGATATCGATATTTTGATTAACAAAAATTTCCATGTTGGAAATAAAGATAATCTTTATCTTTTAACCATTTGTATCATAAAATATTAGAGTTATTCCAACGGTACAATGGCTTTCTGTAAACTCTTTAGATGGGAAGATATTTGCATAAATTTAATGTCGTAAACATCGTTCATATGCACTATCACTCACTCACAGCACCCGTAATATTATTTTTGCAGTTAAAGAGCTACTCACGTAGCCTATCTTCGTGTAGCATATCCCTCTCTAGTTTTGCAACAGGTTTGAATACAGAGTTTTCCTTCTCATAGAGTGGTTGCCCGACCAAAATTAAAGAGCACAAACTGGCCTTTTATTTACCCTTGGTTGGTCGAGGGAAGATAGTTGGAGTCGTATATTTTCTAAGGATAGAAAGACAATGTTAAATGCAAAAAGAACACCTTCCGGATTTGAACGCAGCAAACAAAATCCACTTCCTATGATTAAAGTTAGACTGATAACTTACCGCTCAGCCATTTCGGTGACCTACGTCAGTGTGTAAATTTAATGCATTTTGTATTTCTTTTGTTTACATTTTACGCAATCAGATACCGGAGTGCTCAATTCGTTAAAAGAGCTTTGCTTTACGTGGGTTGCAACCATTAATTCTTTCGCCAGAGTGCTCAACCCCTGGAATAACAATGTACTCATCAGCCACCAACAAGGGATGATGCCACAATTTCGATAGCTACGGTTGTACTGCCACTCCTGGTACCACCAGCAACTTTTGCCACCTGACAGGGCATTGAAGATAGACAGTGCAAAAGTTCCTCTTTGTAGCTTCAGTTCTTAAGAATGGTCAATGCCTTTACTTTCAGATAAGTTCGTAAAAATCGTTATTAACGATCATTCATATAATATGCACATTTCACAAGCACTTTTTATTTTTGTCGATTTAGTCGTTTTTTTCCGTTTTTCTTTTCCATTACAGGGTCAAACCAACCAATATTAAAAAATGTTCATTAAAATGAATTCATAAATATTCACTTGTATGTCCTCCTTTATATCTTAGTCGTAGTATTTCTGTTTCAATTTTTAATGCGTGTCAAAAAAGACGTTTAGAGAAAAAAATCAAAGAAAATATTCCCTTTTAAATTGGAGCTAACGAGATTTTCGTTAATCCATACAACTGGTATTAGATGAATCAATCAATTCCATACGTATAATTCAAAATAACATAAGTATTCGTGTCAAAATACTTTTTAAAATTTAAAAAAAAAGGCATTAAAGAACGACGATTATAAAAATTTACAAAAAAGGAAATGTCTGTTAAATTTTAATAAAATATTCTTTATGCTTTCAGTAGCATTTTTATTTTTAGTTGCAAAAAAGATTTATTTTATGTTTTCAGTGATTCATTGATTGATTTGAATATTTTACTAATATAATCCTATAGTTTTTAAATATAAACCTGTTTTAACTATAATTATTTCAACTAATATAACTTCGGAGATATAAAAAAAAAACAAGACAATGAGGTTTGAAGTGATAGCCTTCAAGCTTTTGTCCAAATATTGATTTGAACAGATTGGAAGGAAAAGCAGCTTTAAATCACGTTTACAGAAGAAAATCATTTTGAAAGACAACGAGAGGAAGAAAACCATCGTTGCAAGAAATCCGTTTTTCAGATGTCCTCAACCCGCAATAATCACCAATTCTGGGGGCAAATACTGATGATTACGTTATAATTGATTCAGAAAATGCCAAGCACTGGCTGTTTTTAGCTCAAGGTTGAAGATACCAGCTCCACAAGGGGATCCAACAGCTCACCTTAAAATCAATGGAGATGCTGTTAAGTTTTGGATAGTTTATATTAAAACTATACCCGGCTGAGTCAAAATTTTGGAATATTTTTGTAGATGGATCAACATTTTTGCAGCTCCGGATACATTTATGGCAATCAGAAAGGAAAATGTTATATTGGAGTGTGATATACGAACCTAAAACATTCCATTTGCAACTCACTACTTTTTACTGTTTGACTTCACGTTTTTAGGCCGATTTGTGCTTGCTTGATCGTCTATATCTTTGCAATCCAAGCTAGAATAATTGAACCATCGGGTACTGCCCCTTTCTCATAAATGTTTTTCTTTGCTTTCCGGGAATTAGGGCTCAGTTTGACCTCGCAAAATATAAGTTTTCGTATTAAACTACGTTACTAATAACTAAAGCGGGTAACTTTTACAACTTAACTTGCCGACATTACGTAAAATACACATTGCAAAAAAAGCACTTTTCATATAGAGTAAAAACTGCAGATACACCCACGTAATTTGAATTATATTTTCAGTGGATTTCTCTCTCAAATTTAGTACAAAAACTTTTTTTTTTTCTGTATGAAAATTGATTTTATTGGCGATGGAATCTAGCATCATTTTCATACAGTACATTCAGCGAGATTACACATAAAAATGTTGTCATATATCAAACATAACAACGTTTATTTCTATAATCTCAGTCAACAGTCTATATCTCTCGACTGAATTCTGTCTATAGATGAACTTTATATATATATATATATATATATATATATATATATATGTGTGTGTGTGTGTGTATGTGTGTGTGTGTGTGTGTGTGTGTGTGTGTATGTGTGTGTGTGTGTGTATGTGTGTGTGCGTGTGTGTGTGTGTGTGTGTGTTTTTCTTAGCTCGAAGCAGTGAGGTGAGCAAAAATTCAACTTCACGACACACAGTTACTATTATATATCCCTGATCCATTAAATTTCTATGTGCGCTTACTTCTTCTCTTTTCTTGATGCATTTTTTTCCTTTTATTCCCTGTTTGGATATCTTCATATTTTTTTCTTTATGCATTATTTTATTTCTCAGAGAGAGAGCGATATAATGGGTATGTGCGACTTTTTTGTTGGGGGCTGGGGGCTGGCCAGACGATGTTTCGCATGCCAGGCGGAAGAGGGTATTAATTGAAAACCAATAAAAGAGTTAAAAACTTTTGACCCTTCCTCTATCTCTGCCTCTGTTTTACTGAGATATGAAGAGACAAACGTTTGAGTGAACTGAAAAGGAGGAACAAATCAAAGCTACGAGAATAATCAATTCCAAATAAAACGAAGAAACTACGTCATGTGATATTTCATTTAGCTTTTTTCACTTGCTTCCACGACTTGAGAAACAGAATGGAGAGAATAAATCAACACAGATCCAAACGCGTAAGAATTTTTTAAATCCTTTTTCTTCGCTGATTGACAATTAACAATCGCTGACAGAGTATCCGTCGGTATCTGCTTTACCGTATGTCATTTTGTCAAATGAGTCAGTGTGGCCAAGGCCAATGAACAATGCATGTGATATATAATTTAGTGAACCTGTAAATGATCATATTTGGTTCAGTCGACCTGGAAATATACACATTTTGTTTGGTAAACCTGTCAGTGAGCAAGTTTGGTTTGGGAAACTGTGAATGTAAACATTCGGTTTGGTAAATCTGTAAATGAGAAAATTTGAATTGGTTAACCAGTGAATATGAATATTTTGCTTGTTGAAGCAGTGAATGTGAACATTTTGTTTTGTGACGATCATAAAAATTTACAAAAAAGGAAATGTCTGTTAAATTTTAATAGAATATTCTTTATGCTTTCAGTAGCACTCGAACCTTCAAATAATTTTTTTATTTTTAGTTGAAAAAGAAATTTATTTTATGTTTTCAGTGATTCATTGATTGATTTGAATATTTTACTAATATAATCCAATAGTTTTGGTTTGGTGACATTATAAACATTTAGCTTTGTGAACATAGAAATGAACAAATTTGGTTTGGTGACATTATAAAAGTGTACATTTTGCTTGGTTACCTTGCAAATGAACCCATTTGGTTAGGTAAACGTCTAAATGTGAAAATTTGGTTTAATGAACTGTTAAATGCACACGTTTGGTTTAGTGAACCTGCAAATAAGCATATATAGTTTAGCGAACCTGTATGTGAGACATTTGGTTGCCTGAAGCGGACAAAGTGCACATTTAGTTTGGTAAACCAGTGAATATGAACAATTGGATTGTCCAACTTGAATATGAGCAGATTTGGTTTGGCGAACCGGTAAAATTAGCACATTTGGTTTGGTGAAGTTTTAAATAGGAAAATTTGGTTAGCTGAACTTGTAAATGAGCACATTTGGTTTGGCGAATCTGTGAACGTAAAGGTTTGTTTTATTGAACCTCCAAATGGGCACTTTTGGTTTGGTGAATCTATATGCCAGCATTTTTGGTTTGGTGAAACTGTGAATATGAACAATTAGTTTGGTGAACCTGTATGTGAGCTCTTTTTGTCTGGTGAACCTGATATTAACAATTACTTTGGTGAACCAGTAAAGGATCACATTTGGTTTGGTAACATGTAAATATGAACATTTACTTTGATGAACCTGTTAATGAGCACAGTTGGTTTGGTGAATGTGTAAATAAATACATTACGATTGGTGAACCAGTTATTATGAACGATTGATTTGGAGAACCTTTAAATCTAAAAGTTTGGTTTGGTAAACCTGTGACTGTTAACATTTTTTCGGGTAAACTGTAAATAAACATATTTATTTGGTGAACGTCTAAGTAAGCACATTTGGTTTCCTGAACCTGTAAATGAGCACATATGATTTAGTGAAACTGTGAATGTGCGCATTTGGTTTGGCGAACTCATAAATGCGCAGATTTGGTGTGGTAAAACTATAAATTGGCAGATTTTTTCGGTGAATTGTTAAAAGACAATATTTGGTTTGAGGGAACTGAAAATGAGCACATTGGATAGGTGAACCTGTAAATGATCTTATTTGTTTTGGTAAACCTGTAACTGTGAATATGTGCTTTGTTGAACCTTTAAATATGCACATTTGATTTAGTTAACCTGTAAATGGGCAAATTTGGTTTGGTGAAGCTGTAACTGTGAATATTTTGTTTGGTAATCTGTAAATGGGATCATTTGGTTTGGTGAACCAGTAAATGAGCATATTTGGTTTAGCGAATCGGTAAGTGAGTACATTTGGCATCATAAATCTGTGAATATGACCATTTGGTTTGGTTAACCTATAAGTGAGCACATTTAGTTTGGTGAACCTTTTAATATGAACAATTGTTTTGGTGACCAGTATATGAGTACATTTAGTTCGGTGAACCGGTGAATATGAACATTTGGTTTGATGCACCTGTAAATGAGAGTATTTGCTTGGCAAAACGGTAAATGTGAAGATTTTGTTTTGTGAAACTGAAATAGTGAACATTCGGTTTGGTGAACTTGTGAATATGAACTTTTCATTTTATGGACCGGTAAATGTGCATATTTGGTTTGGTGAACGTTTAAATGTTCACATTTCTTTTGGTGAACCTGTAAAGGTGAACATTTTTTTGGTTAACCGGTGAATGTGAACATTTAGTGCGGTGAATCTTTAAATGAGTTGAATTATTTTGGTGAACCCGTAAATTAGGACATTCGGTTTTTGATCCTGTGATTGGGAACATTTGGTTTGCTGAACCTCAAAATGAGCACATTTGGTTTGTGATACCTGGGAATATGAACATTTGGCTAAGTAAATCTGGAAATGATCATATTTGGTTTAGTGAACATGAAACTTGGAACATTTGGTGTGGATAACCTGTAAATGACTTCATTTGCTTCGTAAACCTGTAAATCAAGCCATTTGGTTCGGTGGACTTGTATATGTGAACATTTCCTATGTTAAACCTTTGAAAAAAACAAAAACATTTGGATTAGTGAAAATCTTAATGTAAACGTTTAGTTTGCTGAACCTGAAAAAAACAATTTTGTTTTATGATGCTCTGAATAGGAACAATTTGTTTTTGAATCTGTGAATGTGAACATTTGGATTGGTAAACCTTTAATTAAGAACATTTTTTATTGTTAACCTATAAATGAGCACATTCGTTTTGTGAACCTGTATATGAGCACATTTTCTTGGTGAACCTTTTAATGTGGATATTTGGTTTGGTGAATATGTAAATATGCACATTTGATTTTGTAAACCAGTAAATAAGGACATTTTTTGGTGAATTTGTAAATGTGCACATTTAGTTTGGTGAATCAATAAATGAGAAAATTTGCCAGGTTAACCTGTGAAATATTACGGACGGGCGCTGTCGTCAATCAGTAAAGGTGTCACGAGACTAGCGCGTGCGGGCAGAATGACATGCAAAGTTAGAGATGATTTTAAAATAATCACAGATGTATTGTCACGTGTTTCACTAGTGACATCGAACATTTGAGGATCTTCGATTTGTTCTCCAGAATCTCTATATAAGAAAACTGTAACGAGATTTCGAGAGAGTTGAAGGCATCTTTCAAAACAGGCAAGTCAAAGGTTCCTAGGCCCCTATCCGTCCTACCCAATCTGCTATGACAGGCGTGTGTCAAACAGCCAGCTCTCACCCACACCCCGTCACCACCAAGAGGAAGGGAGAAGAAGGACGCAACTAAAATGAACTTATCGAGTTGCAGCGATCATAGCTGAATAATAAACGACTGCTATATTTTTTTCTTCCCTTACCTTTGAGTTTGAGTATTTCTTTTTCTGATGACTTCTTTCTTTCTTTACGGCACAAAACGTTGGTCTTATGGTACACCTGTAAATGAGCAGAATTTGTTTGGTGAGCCTTTAAATGAGCACATTTGATTTAATGAATCTTTTAATTAACTTTGGTTTGCTTAAAAGATGAATGTGAATATATACTGCAGTGAATTTGTTCAGTTATTTTGCTGAACATGTAAATTAGGATATTTGGTTTTTGAACCTGTGAATATGAACCTTTGGTTTGTTGAATCAGTATGTGAGGACATATGGTTTGATGAACCTGTAAATTAGCAACTTTGGTTTTGTTAACCAATGAATTTGTATATTTTCTTTGTTGAAACTGTACACGTGAACATTACTTTAGTTTTAATGATCATATGGTTTTTGCTCCTCAATATCAAATACGTTTCTTACTTTATGATCCTTTGGAACCATTAATAAATTACAAGTATTTCTGTTGTGAATAGCAATAACTATTTGCTTTATTTTGTGCTCAATAACCAGTTTCACTTGGCTTCATTAGAGGTTTCGTTAATGAATAATATTTTAGATTTAGATTCATTTCAAGTACAACGTCTTCTTAGAAAATTAAATCATATTGACAATATAACAAGGACAATTGAGATCAGAAATCTTCATTTTGATGGACTTTAGTTTTAGAAGTGATAAAAAAACTAAAATTTACAGCTGATCCAATTACGAAATCTAAAGTAGCTGTGACTCTAATACACATAAGCACATGCAAACCGTTTTCAGTTCAGTAAATTAATTCTATTTTCAATGCCATCTATATTTTATACGATGAAAACGTTGATAAATAACCATTAAAATAATAGTCTTAAATTCTTTTGATACCGAAAAAATGAGTATACTGATATAAAAAAAAATGTTGTGTATGGTACTATATACCAACCCCTCCGCTCGGGCAGGATATGACACAAGGTCAATTTTAAAGCGGAGTTTAACAGGTTTGAATTCAGAGTTTTCCTTCTCCTAGACTAGTTGCCTCACCAAGGCTGAAGAACCTAGTCCGTCCTACTATTTATCCATAGCTGGGGGGAGAATAAGGGGGTTCATACCTTTCCCAAGGGTATTTGCCCGAAAGTGAACGTAATAGCGCGACTGGAGTACGAACTCGCGTACTACGATTCCGCAGTTCATCGCTTTAACCATTACACCACGAGGACACCCCAAAATGTTGTGTATGGTTCGTCATAATATAAAATTACTTTTAAAAAATTGTCGATATATATATATATACATATACGACGATCCATAAATAAGTTTCCAGACTTTTTTCATATGGGCACTTTTATTGATAGTACACACATGAAACTCTAGTCCCTTTCGAAGTAATATCTTCCGGTTGCAATGAACTTGTCGAACAGTTCCAACAACTTCTGGGAGGCCCCATGAACGTCCTCTTCTGTGAGCGTGTCAATGACTTTCGCCACAGCCTCTTTTATATCCTCAATTGTCTCATAACGACAGCCTCTGACTTTAGGGAATAATTAAAAGTCACAGAGGGCAAGGTCTGGGCTATTGAGAGGGGGAGGAAGTGCATTGATGACCATCTTGGTCAAATAGTTAGTGACAAGGATGGAGTTGTGGACTGGTGCATTGTCCTGATGGAAATGCCACTGACCCGATTGAAGAGTTCTAGTCTTTTCCCTAGGCATCTCTTCCTGAACTCCCTTAAAACCTCAATATAGTAACCCTAACCCTAACCCTCTGACCAATCAACTCTGGTGTATTGACTTCCTTACTCCTCCCACACCCCTCATCATCCCTCAGAGACTTCCTGCCTTCCTTGAATCTCTTATGCCACTCAAAGACTGATGCTCGATTCATTCAAGATGCTCCAAAAGCAATCTGAAGCATTCCATACGTTTCTGTGGCATTTTTTCCAATTTTAAAAGAAATTTGCATATCTTTCTTCTAAAGTGTCCTCACGTCCAGATCACACTTTCGAAATTCACCAGCTGTGACAATCAGGCTTTTGTAGGGTGT
>OY757919.1:6865885-6870885 GCA_963585895.1 Sepioteuthis lessoniana | reverse complement strand
TTCCCGTTTTTTGAAAAGTCAGCTAATTATGAACCAATTAGTTAAATTCATCTTCTTTCAGTTATTTGTCTAAATTTACTTTCCGATTTTTTTTTCTTTTTCTAATTAAAGACAACGTAATCAGTTTCCTGATAGTTTTTTTGAGATGATATTATTGTCAGAAGAAGGCTTGTAATTACACCGGCGGTAACAAGAACACTTAAAAATAAACGCTTGGAAAAAAGGCACTTCGAACTGACTTTGACATTTGCACTCACTCCAGACTTTTTTTTTTCTTTTTTTCTTTTCTTATTAGAGTGTTTCTATTCATGCCTCTTTAAGCCATTCTTTTTCTTATATTTGTCATTTTAATTATGACTGTTTTTCCTTAATTTCTGTTCAAATCCTTGGGTAAATATTTTTTTTTGTTTTATTTTGATTATTGATGTTTTTATTGGTTTCTTGTAAGTTAAAATGAATTTACTTTTAGATCTCGATTTATTATCCATCTTCTAAACGAAATATGTTTATTTACCTGACACTTTCTCTCTCTCTATATATATATATGTATATATATATATATATATATATGATAGATATGAATGTATAAAGAACATGAATAGAAGCACACACACACAATCACACACACACACACATATATATATATATATATATATTTGTAAATCTCACCCGTAATAGTAAAAATATTCTTATATATATATATATATATATATATATATATATATATATGAATATTTATTCATGATGGCTGTAATCAGTCCTCGTTCGTGTTTTCCTATGAAGTCTTCGAGTCGTTGTATCGATGTGTAAACGCTGTCTCTGGGATGTAATGCCTCGTGCATGGTCATTAACTTTCTTGTTCTTTGGTCCATTTGTTTAAGTTCATCTCTGGTCCACTTCAGAAAATGTCTGGAATATCTAACGAGGGGTACAACCCAAGTATTTATTCCTTTGATAAGGTTTCTGCTTGAGAGTTTTGTCTCAAGTAGTTTTGTAATTCCCCTGTTATGTTCTTTTTTAATTTTGTCTTCCATTTCCGCTTGTTTGATGGTGTCAGCCTCCAAGATTCCTAAGTATTTGTAGGTTTCGTTTTCTGCGTGCGTTCTAATCTTGTCTTGATTTGGTAGTTCCATTCCGTCAGTCATTTGTGCCACTTTTCATTACAAACATGGCACATTTTTCTTTGCCAAATTCCATTCCTATGTCCTGACTGTATATTCCAACTGTGTGTATTAGAGTTTTAAGTTCTTTTTAATTTTTTACAAATAGTTTGACGTCATCCATTAGGTGGTTGATCTTTTCTTGTTTTGGAGGTGCCCGTGGTGTAGTTGTTATCGCCGTAGGAAATGGACACGGCGACTCGAGTTCAAATCCTGGACGAGACTGATTGCATTTCACATAGCACTAATACCCTTGAGAAAGGTATGAATCCAATTATTCTCCCTCCAGCTATGGGTAAATAGAAGGACAGACTAGATTCTTCAGCCTTGACGAGGCAACTAGTCTAGGAGAAGGAAAACTCTGAATTCAAACCTGTTAAACTCCGCTTAAGAAATTGACCTTGTGTCATATCCTGCCCGAGCGGAGGGGTTGGGTAAATAGTATATAGTTAGTGCATTTTCTGAGTATGGGGTTAAGTGGCATCATGGCAATTATGAATTGTAACTGTGATAGTGCTTCTCCTTGGAAAATATCTCTTTATTATTATTATTATTATTATTATTATTATTATTAAAAACTAATGTATATTCATTATTTTTATCATATATTATCTCTATCACAGATATTAAGCACTATCTTCAACTATGACACAAATAATTTAGTGACTACCCTAAATTGTTTTAATATATATATATATATATATATATATATATATATATATATATATATTATGAAAAAATTATATATTTTTTATACGGACAGTTTTAGAACTTCGGTAATTATAAAGATAATTTACTATATGATTATGCTTTCTTAAAGGCATGAGTCTATCTATCTATTCTTCAAAAAAATTTTAAAATCAAAGCTTTTGTGAATATCTGTCAATTAGTTTAATATGAGCATGAATGCTCAGGAGATGTTCTTGGAAATACTTGCCTGAATATCGATTACGTGAAATTCTGAGTCGTAATTGTACATATATAATATGAAATGATTCGTTATTTCAGTGCATATATATATATACATATATATACATATATATATATATATATATATATATATATATATATATATATATATATATATATATATATATGTGAGTGTGTGTGTGTGTGAGTATTTATACATGTATGGGTACAAAAACTAATTTATCTTTATTTTTTCCTTCCAGGTAAAGGAAAGCAAACAAAACATTGGCTAATTCATTAGTGTCACAAATAGTTTTTGAAGACTTTAGCTACCACTTTGCGACTAGAATGTGGCAAGAAATGTTGATATAACGAGGCAATATTTATCATTTTTTTTTTTTTGTTCTTCAGAAGGGACTAATTTTCCTTCCCTCGAGATACGAAAACTTTAAATAACTTTTTCACTGCACATTGCCTCACGCACATTTGTTTAAACATATTTTTCCACACATAACTATTCAATTTGCCTATATAAATACGCACACACACACACACACACACACGCACACACACACACACACACACGCATATATATATATATATATATATATATATATATATATATATATATATTTACGTTCATATATGTACTTGTATGTATGAATGAAAATACATGCACAATATGTATATATATATATGTGTGTGTGTGTGTGTGTGCGTGAGAGAGAGAGAGAGAGAGAGAGAGAGAGAGAGAGAGAGAGAGAGATGCGGACGTTGCTGTTTGTGCGTGTGTGGGGGTAAATATATAAATTTCTACAAATGTTACATCTCTTTTCTACAAATAGTGGAATGCGAGCAGTTTTATTGGAATGCGTCTGGCGTAACGGTTATCGTCGATGGAAAGGTAAACCGTGACCCACGTACAAGTTCTAGTGGAGCCTGTTAGCTTTTTATTCAATGCTTATACTTTCTTAAAGGCATGAATCTATCTATCAAAGGCTGGAGTGATTCTTTCGCTTTAGTCAACTGCTCTAGAAAAAGAAAAAAAAAAACAAAAACGCTGTACCCAAACAGGTTTTACACTTAAATAATCCTGTCACATCCTGCTCGTGGTGGAAGATTTGGTTAAATACGTACAAATAAAATATCTTTAAATATATATACTTACTGGGGACCCTGCTATTTTGTTGGGAGGCTGTGGATTGATTTTTAGAGTGAAAGTTTATTTCTAAACGGTCAGATATATGTAAATATTAAGAAAAAAAAAAGATGGAACGAAAAGAATGTTCATTTAAACGAACTGTTAATTACAGGTATATTCTTCTAATTGGTTGCAGATATTATGTCCCTAATGAGGAGAAAAAAGACTAGAATTCTCTAATTATGAAGTCAATACTCGTTGAAAAAACGACCAGTCTACCAATAATATTTTACTAACACCTCTTTTTTGACACTTTTATTATATTCGCTCTTTTGTCTGCCCTAATAGTGATGTTTTCAATTCTGGCTTGAAAGAAGCGTTGTAACAAAGGTTGGCACGCCATTGTACGCAAATACATTAAACATATATATATATATATATATATATATATAAATATATCAGTGAAAATAGAAAAGACCCCGACGATGTTAAATATAAGGTATAAAAAAAACACCAAAGTATTCAGAGGTCTAGTTTATTTATAAATAACATATTACCCTCGTATATGTTTTCGGCTATTTTGTTAACCATCTTCAGGACAATATTTATATATGATGTCCCTTCTAAATTTATTTAAATTTTAAAATGGAAAGAAAAATGAGAAAATCCTTTGCATTCCATTTCAGTTAGTAGAGGTTTAATAACTAATTTCTTATTTTGGGGTTTCATTTTATTTTACTAACACCAGCTTGTTTTTTTTTTAAATAATTTAATTATATCCTCTCTTCTGTCTGTTTTTATGGTGGTATTTTCAATTCCGGTTAGTTCATGGCGTTGCAACAATCGTTGGCACATATATGTATTCAAATTATATATATATATATATATATATATATATATATATATATATATATATATATATATATATAAGGTCATGGTACAGCTCAAATGGAATACGGAGTTAAAATACAAAGGAGACGTAATTTAAATAAGTAATGGATTTAGAATAAGAGGAGAAAAATATGTGAGTCATACGCATATACACCCCCTGCACACACACACGCACACACACACACACACACATACACACATATATATATATATATATATATATAGAGAGAGAGAGAGTGATATTTCGCCTTTTCAGTTGAGATGGTGTTAACTGCCCAGCGTACTGAACTTGTGATATTGTCAGTTAATTCAAAAATATCGAATAGTAGGGTGCTAAAGGTTCCTTTTGATGGAAATAAAGACGGAGTATATCAATGTAAATTGGAAAAGTACAAAGACTTGTTTAAGTAATGCATTGAAAACGGGTATTTACGATATATTTTCGCTGTTATTTCATTCGAAATAAAGAACACTTTTCATTTGTATATTTTATATACAGTTATATAGAGGGTCCCTGTGTCGCCGTGTTTTTCATTAAAATAATCCCATGCTGTAAATCTGTCTCTAATTGCAAATACGATAACAATGTATTTTTATTTGTTTTAATTTATCACGTTTTATTTATTCATTTAAAAGTTTACATTCAAGCTTTAGTGTTCTATAATTAAGGAATGCATCTTTTTTATATTAATCATTTTTCATTAATTATATTTTATCATTCAGTTTGGTTGGGCTTTGGACTATTCGGGTTAAGAGTTCAGGTGCATTGTCATTGGATGCCGTTTTACGCTCACATGCAAAGCATATGGCAATCACCATTTTAATAATAAACCCCAGACAGGAAATGAGGGTGGAGTGTGGATAACGTCATGCCCGGAAGAGATGGTCCTGAGAATTTG
>OY757919.1:6710885-6860885 GCA_963585895.1 Sepioteuthis lessoniana | reverse complement strand
CAAGGAACATGTGACACGACTTGGATGGATTTACAAGTTCTTTGTTTTGCTCAAATTTGGAAACTGGCTTGTGACACTGGTGCTAATCCTATCTGACGATACAAGTAAACCCGAGAGTCTTTGGTGGGACGGTCCTAAGCTTTCTCGGTATGAATAACACACAAAGTCACTGGTGGCACGCAGCAGCCTGAACTGCCCTCATGGAACACACCTAAACGACTATCACGTGACCCGCACAAAAACTGACTGACTGATTAACTGTAATTTATTTAAAAATTTCTAAACAACCCCACTCCGCACTTTGGGCTATTAAATTTTTCATGAAGCGAAAGACCTAAAATTCGGCCGTACTAAAAATAAAATCAAAAACATGACGTCTTTTTTTGTGGTTCTTGACTTCATCCACTACTCTTCAACAGTCATTCAGGGGGTGTCCTCGTGGTGTAATGGTTAAAGCGATGGACGTCGTAAGCGAGTTCGTACTCCAGTCATGCTATTACGTTCACTCAATTACCCTTAGGAAAGGTATGAAGCCCTTATCCTCCCAGCTATGGGTTAAATAGTACCACTGCTGTTCTTCAAGGAAAATAGCTTTGGCTTAAAATAATCTACTAAGGTTGATTAGCCATTAAACAAAGTAACCAAACCAAACCAATCAATAGTCATCAGATATCTATTACGACAAACACAGAAAAAAAGTAAAACAAACTTGTTTCTCACTCACCTGGTTATCAACTTACTATATGTCCAGCCATCTTGTCACTCCTGTTCTACACTGCTGATAAAATAAGAACAAATTCAAAAGTCATGTTTTCCAGTGGATTCCTACACATTGACACGCAAGTGTTGGACGACCAACAAAAAGTTACATTCACCAACTTTTAGGATTTCGATAATAATATTTTGGTTTGGTTTCTTTCTTTGAATGTCTATCAACCTTTGCGAGTTATTCAGTACCAAAACTGCCTATGTTTAAAAACATCAGTGGTATCACTTTACCCATAACTGGAGGGGATAAGAGTATTCATCCTTTTACTATTAATATAAGTCCGAAAATGAACCTAATAACGCGACTGGAGTTCGAACTCACTACGCAAATTACACATTAGCAACTATGTAATTGTGGCTCCATTGATGATAATGGTAAATATGTAAATATGTAGAAGAGGATATGATGTTTGTGAATAAGAGATAAATAGTGAGTGCTCCTCAAGAAATTGCTGGAAAAGACATCAAATTGATTTATTTAAAAGTTACACATATTAATTAATGAACCCATGTACCATATTCACAATTAACGCTATGTGCGAAATGGACATATAATGTTCATAACGATAGAACATATGAATCCCGAAATTCGAAAACACGTAACGACTTTTTGTTCAGGTACGAAACTTTTTATTAACCTTGAGCCAAAATTCTGACGTAAGGAGGAGAGACACAATCTTCTATGCTGTCTTATTCATTTGGCCCCTAACTCGAGCGGCCCCCATAGGGCGCAAGTTCGCCTCGTGTCTGCGAGCTCCAAAAGTCGATCCTTCTCGTTTGGTGTCTAGTACCCGACTCTCATTTTCTTCAAATTCTCACACAAACCTTCACGCGCTTCCGGTGCGTGACGTCACCCGCACCCTGTTATCCCGTTTCGTCTCGGACTATTATGACATCTGAGTGACACCTCCATCCGCCCGCGCGCACCCGCGTTAACACCTGCTTCAATGTTGCCTCTAACTAACCCATGTGCTGAGCCGAAAGGTTCTCAGCCTAACTAAACTCAAAGGCATGAACCTAAATCCCTCGGCTATTTTATAACACCCATAATCGTGCCATATTTATCAAACATTAGCTGTATTGGACAACATTCTACAACTGTTGCATAGCCGTAATACATATAAAACTATAGACGGATACGTGCAGAAGCAAAATCAACAACAATGACGAACAAACACAGTTCTTTTGAAAAATATACCTTTCACTTTATTCGAAATGGTTGCGAAAGTGTTGCGAATGGGATATGTGTGAGAGGTGAGTTGGAGACTGAACAAACTGCAACATATTGACCCCCAGTTCCTTGGTCTTTAGCAGCACTTCTTTCTCGTTCTGCTGGGCTGCTCAATCGAGGGTCCTGAGGGCCCATAGCCCTCTACTGTGTGCTGGTTCTCTCTACAGCATCTTCTCCAACTGAACTGACTCCAACTAACTGACCTTCCTGTCGCACCGGGTTATATCATTGTTTGACATCCACCTGTTTCCTGTGAGCGTCGCATTTGCACCCAATTCAATCCGTCCACGGTCAAGGCTATATCTTGATGTCTTCGACCGGATGCACCTGTTTCTCGATTGACAGCTGGGCCGAAGGTCAATATGTTACACTACTTGTTAAATAAATAACCTACTTTAATTTGATGGACGAGCACTGCTCATATGTATCAAGACAAAAATGACAAATGAATGAAGTATTAACTTTCTTAAAAAGTGTCTTCTGGGAATCAAAAACATTCCAGGGAGTTTTACAATAATCGAAGCACCTCTAAAGCTCACCATTCGATATTTTGTAAAGCTTAGAGTCGTATTGTCAAAATCTTTCCACAAATCATGTCTTACACTTAATAAGATTTTCATGTTGGTCTTATCGCTTGATGAGAGTAGAGGTCGTTACTCTTGAACAATTTCTTTTCTCTGAAACCAGCGGACAAAACGAATTAAGACTGCTTATCAAAAAGTATCGCGAATAGTTTTGGACGCGTTTAGAGAAAGATGGGATGTCTATAAAGTGTAAGAATTTGTTGATTTGTTGTATTTATTCATCTCCGCATGTTTGAATCTTAAATTGAAACATTAAACTATTCAGACTCTGTATATATTTTTTTATTACGCCTTGTAGAGGAAATCATCAATAGATTTTCTATTATCATCTAAGAGACAAAATGTTAATTTTTAATCGAACACATGATGATATGAATTTGAATTTTTCTTTTTTTCTTTCATTGATTCCTATACAAATACTAAAGAGCTCAGGGGGTGTCCTCGTGGTGTAATGGTTACAGCGATGGACTGCGGAATCGTAATACGCGAGTTCGTACCCCAGTCGCGCTATTACGTTCACTTTCGGGCAAATACCCTTGGGAAAGGTATGCACCCCTTATCCTCCCAGCTATGGGTTAAATCGTACCACTACTGTTCTTCTAGGAGAATGGATTTGGCATTAAATAACCTAAAAAGAGTTGATATGCCATTAAACAAAGAAACCTAAAGAGCTCAGTCAACGCTCTCATTTACATCTACTCGAGAGACGAATTCATCCTTTTTTTTTCCTCAAGAGTATTACTTAAACGCAAACAAATTAAATAATCAATTCCTTTTTCTCCGTTGGTGACCATTATAGTAAATGCATCTATAATGTTATTGTTTTGGTTTATTTACTTAATAGTATTTCAATCTTCAAGGGTTATTTAATGCTAAAACAATCCTTCTAAAGGAACAATTGTTACACTGTTTATTATATAACTAGACGGATGAAGGGACTCATATGAATTTGTCACATCCCAAATTAAGTTTAAGGCAAACCAAAATGACTTTTGACGTGAAATATGATCCACCTTTAACAAAAGTCGACTGGTTATTGTTTAAATCGATTTCTTTGCGGCAATTATTTTAGTTTCGGGCAAATGAAACAAATCTTGTACAGAAAATAAATGTCTAGTCGTACACACATGTAAACTCAAAGACAAAAAATAAATGTGAATTTTTAACTCAAATTATAGACGTGTTCGAGCGAATCAAAAATACTTTCAAAATTGATTTTATTCATGGGAAATAGTAATATTTCATTCGAGTAGAAATAATATTTTACCACACCAAGTAAGTGTGTGAGACAAAAGACACTATTTTTCAAAATTTGTATCGTCAACATCAATGCTCGTTGTCCAATGAAAGCAGGTGGTATTCTGGCCCTCTAAATAGTCCTTCCAATGTGATTAGGGGGGTAGCAAATTATATAAATTACTTTATTGATAATTGATTATATTTATCATTTTATTGATAATTAATTATATTAATTATTTTATCATTTACTTTGGTGAAGTTGTTGAAAGGTTACAAATCTTTTAGTGCATGTATAGCTCCTTGCAAAGGTCAAACGCGTTCACAGGTGATGACCAGGTTTAAAACACCGCACGTCAAAATAACGTTTAGGGAGACAGGATATGAATGATGAACAAATAGTGTTGTCGACCAGCGTGAGTAAATAAAATTTTAAGAAGCGTGTTCTAATATGGCTTGCCGATGCAATAATTAATCAGATATAATATAAGAAAAAATAATTTTAGATTACTGGGGAGTTGAAATGTGAAACACAAAGAGACAAGTTGGATGAAACGTTGGTGCTAATCGGACAATCATCATCATCATTATCATCATCATGTCGTGCTGCTAGCACGGATATCCCTAGCCCTCTCACGCCACTTCTCCCTATCGTTCATCGCCTCTAGTAGGTCTTCAGGGCTACATCCCGTATCTTCACATAAATGATGCATGTATGTTCGAGCTGGTCGTCCTGCATTTGCCCGGCCATATGTGGGGGTCAGTAGGAGTACATCACTTATGAGCTCGTCCCTGCTTCTCGGGCCGTGTCCTGCATGTCTGTTTCGTCTAACTTGGGTAGTTTTCGTGATGGGAGGGAGGTGGCCGTATAGTTGGTGCCTTGTGGGTGTTGCCTCCAGGACTTGTTCAATATTGCTCGCAGCATTCTTGTGTAATCGCCGTCTAGCTTCTCCGGTCGTTTAGTTAGCGTCCAAGTAGTGCATCCATACAGCAGTATCGATACGACCCAGGAAGCGAGATTCGCTCTTAAACCCTTAAAAGGTCTTCCGAACTGCTAGAATTGTAGACAGTCTGAATAAAGTATTTTTCGTATTCTGAATGACTCAGTTGCGTTACTATTTTCGAAATTTCGAATGTTCAATTAGATACAGTAAGGTTACAACAGCACAGATGACTGCATCATTGTTTACAAAATGGCAACCAAGCAGGTGTGATTTGAGTTCATGAAACAGGAAGAAGATAGAGAGGTCTAAGTCTGCCTCACTGAAATTTAGAAATATGCATTAGTTTTTTTTTGTTTTTTTTCTGGGTTTATAAGAAGCAATAGTATGTTGCCACGACGAAAATATTTAGCAATGGATATTCCTTCTGACTGCGGTTCTGTACTTTTTAAACGAACCTCGAACGTTGTCACATCTGTGATTAAAACCAATGGACACAGCCGTTTTAGCCATAAGAATATAGAAAACATTAACGTGTCATGATTTAACTCTGCAGGTAAATAAAAAAGAAAAAAAAACAAATGAAAAATAGCGCACATTTTCGTAAACCATCACGCACCATCATATTGTTTGCATGCGGAAAAGACATGGTGAAATTTTCGGCTTCATCTTGCAGTTAGCATTGTCACATTTTGCGAAGCATTATAAATATCATTCACATTCTCAAATATGTTTTCCAACCGCTGCTAGCAGTTTGATCTCTGGTACAATGAAGATTTGAATATGTCCGGAGGAAATTCGCCCAAAGAATATTCATCAAATCAATAAAACCACCTGTAAACAAAATACATGAAATGGATTTATTTTTAAGAAAAGAATTTCCTCTAAATATATAAAAATATTTTGGATTTCGGTAGAAGTAAAATTATATATATATATATATACACTGGCACAATGGTTAGAGTGTTCGCCAACGGTCCTGGAGATTTGGGTTCAATCTCAGGTCGAATCAAATCACACAAATTGAACTTGATGTTTCCTTACTTAACTCCCAGCATTAGAAAGCATGGATCAAGAGTAAGTGGAGGAATCTAGGAAAAAGATAGCAGCCTCTCCAATACATTGGTGTTGTAGCTCTTGAATAGGAAGCTTTCGGGTTGTCCGCGACTATATATATGCATATAAGTCCACTGAAAATTCCTGTTTTATGATCTCATGTTTTTTCTCGATTTCTTACTTGTTTCTGTATATCAGAATAAAATTCTTAGACAGGCAGCTGTAAGTTTTTCTCCAAAGCGATTTCGATCACATCAACTGTTTTTTACCAGGGCATTTTTTCTCGGTGTTATTTTGTTTCATTATCTGGATGTGAGATAATTCATGGAAAGTGTTTAATATTGATGCGAATGCTTTAGTTACTTGGTTTGTTGTTAACGATTTTTAAAATATTCGCACAAACGTTGAAATCTATTTTGTTTATGTTGATTGTTTTTTTTTTAATAATTATGGTTTCTAATAATTGTAAGAGTCTTTTATTTTTATTTTTAATAGATTTTCGAATTATTGATGAGGAATGGTTCGTATTTCAGTATATGTTGATTTATCGGTGTTATTACTATTTATTGTTGTTATATGTTGTTTGATGGCATGGGTATTTGTGATGTAGCATCTAAGAGGATAAAAATAGTATTTTTTCTATGTCAAATGTTGACATAGGAGATTTCTATGGAGTTTGAGAGACACCCAGAAAATTGGTAAGTGAATTGGTAACGAGAATAGTAAGGCTTAGTTCGGGTACATATGATCGAAAGCGCTTGAGAGCAAGGCTTAGAGTAAGTTCTCTATCAGATGGAATCTGAAACAAAGAAACTTTAGAATTAAGAGTTTTTCCTTCTTCTTGATCCTTTGCTTTGAAAGGTAAATTAACCTAGCTTGAACAGCTATTTACGCATAGCTAGTTCCAGAGAATTAAAAAAAAAAACATCCGTTTTACTAGATCGTTACTGCAGAATTTAACTTAGACATCATCGTTCAAGGTTTCAACCATTATAGATAAATCACTTGAGCAGTTCATTCTCTAAACTTCAGTTTAGCAAATGGTTGTTATCGAATCGATGGACGAAGATAGTATATATATATATATATATATATATATATATATATATATATATATATAATATATATATATATATATATATATATATATATATATATATATATATCAAAAGCTTGAAGGCTAATGATAAATAGTTATTTATTTTGTACAACAAATATTTACTTGTTAACATAGTATCGATCTTACCTCACTTGTTAATACATATAATGAATTATGAATTCTAATTCTATCTAATAAATTTCGTGTTTTGACAATATTATATCCAATTTTAAAGGTTCAACTTATAGACTAACGCATATTTATGTCACTATACGCGTGCACGTGTGTGTATAAATATCAATTCACACTTATATATATATATACATATATATATATATATATATATATATGTATATATATATACTAATCTAATATATATGGAAGTATATAGCTATCCGGGTAATAATAGAAATAAAAAGGTATACTTTGGGTCGACGCAAGGGGAATTTAAAACTAGGTACTATAACCATAAAACGAGTTTCTCTCACGAGAAGTATAGGCATAGTACTACGTTATCTAGTTATGTGTGGGAGGTCAAGGATAACAAAGGGATAGATCCGATACTGAAATGGGAGGTAATAAAGAAATGGATTAATATGGGGCTGGCGATAGGGATTGTTTGCTTTGCATGGAGGAAAAATTGGCAATAGCCTCTTGTAAAAGTAGGGATATGTTAAACCAAAGATCGGAGGTGTTAAATAGTTGTAGACACAAAAGGGCGTGGTTGCTCTATAATTAGGGATAGGTTTAGGAGCATTTATAACGAGGTTTTTTTTTTAAATAACAGTAAGGTTTTTTGTTCATTTTTTAAATTATTTATTTATTCATTTGTTTCTTTTGTTATGTAAATTTTAAGCTAGGTGGGTTTTTGGTGAATATAAAAACGGCGTTTTCTCGTTTAGCATTACTTGGAGTTAGACTTCCTGATGATCCGTTAAGGTGAAACTTTAGTAGGAGATTTCCAACTCGTGATTTAAGTTGATTTTATATATATATATATATATATAGAGAGAGAGAGAGAGAGAGGAGGGGAGAGAGTGAGAGAAAGAGAAAGAAAGACATAGAAAGAGTGAGAGAAGGAAAGCCTTATTTAACCTTAGAACGGACTTCGTCCAAATAATTTTACTGATTTATTAGTAATAAAATCAATGATAAGAAAATACTATAACATATTCCGTCATGACGTCATAACATGTTATTTTCCTTTCTCTCGTTTCATTTCATATCCTTGTTGAGTTATGGATAAAAACTGTCAGCATATTTCTTAAAATGATTATTTTATTTTAATGAAAGCTATAAAAATTGATGCTACTCATATGTTACCAAAACCAGGTAAAAGCCTCAAAATATAATAAAGACTGATTGAGTTGAATGTATTAGATGAATCAGTTGTATGTTTTAAGAAAGAACTGGGAAAGATAATTCACAAATGAAAAGACGTTTGTACACAAGGAAATGCCTTAGGAAATAAGAGGATTTGAAGAATCAACACGCAGCAACGTAAGTCATGACAGCCAAGAAAAATATATTTGATTAAATCTCTTCCCACTTTCAACCGTCAATATCCGAACAAAAGAAAGGAATATACTACATTTTCAGATAATATAGTTCCATTATAGTTTTATTACGTCAATCTTTTGAGAGTATTAGAAATCTGGGCTTTTACCAGCTTAGGCCATTAGCACTAATAGAAAATACGTTACTACGCTACGAGACTATATATATATATATATATATATATTATAAGGATAAATATACGAACAATCCACACCAATAATTTGAAAATCTGTTTAAAATAACAACAACATAGTCTTACAATAATTCAAAACCATTATAATTAAAAATCAACAATCAAGCATAAACCAAATAGATTTCAACATTGGTGCTAATTTTTTAAACATAGTTAACAATTAATGAAATAAGTAAAGCATTCGGATCATTTTTTTTAAAATTATTACAAGTAAATCAGTAAAATTATTTGACCAACCCTTTTCTAAGTTTCAAATAAGCTTTACCTACCTTCTCTCTCTCTCACTCTCTCTCTCTCTCTCTTTATATATATATATACATATATATATATATAGAAATTAAATCCGATTCGGGACTATCCTACTACAGTTTCGCCTAAACCGGTTCCTCAGTGTATCTAACACCGACCATAGATACCCTGAGGAGCCGGTTTAGGCGAAACTGTATTAGGATAGTCCCGATTCGTGATTTAATTTCTGTAATTAGCTCTACTTTTTGTATTGAGCACTATTTGTAATAGTAACATTGCAGCATTTTACTGTGGGTTTTTGTTCTATTGACCAACGGACTGCATATCTCTTGATTTTTTTCAACTAGTGTGACAAAGTTGGCCTTTTCTTTATTTTTTCCCAAAAGAATTTTTTTCTTTTTCCCCCAGGCAGTGATTCGGGATATTTTTATCTCTAAATTCTGTGTTTTTTTTTCTTTTTCCTGGTAACCGTGAATGCTGGTAGATAGTAAGTTAGTATAATATATATATATATATATATATATATATATATATATATATATATATATATATATATATATATATTATGAAAAGTCATACATAACTAAAGGTATAAGAACCTGCAAATCATTCATGAATAATGTAACAATGGATCTATTCCAATCAAAATACAGAGTGTCTCAAAATAAATGCCACCCATTAATATGACAATGGTTTATTACTGACACTGGCGTAATGGTGGTCTTTTGGTATATGTCTTGTAAAAAGTGCATCCCTTCAGACAGAAACAACAAATCATTTTTTTTTCATCATATCAGCTTCCTAGTTATGTAATATTTTGGGGGTTTCTTGTTTCAGTGATAAATCATAATCTTTTGCATCTATTTTGAGACAGTTTTGAATGAATTTATCTCCAAATAAATAGTATCGCAAAATATTATTTCTCTCATGTCCAAAACATTGTGATCAAGGGTTAATAGTTGTTTTAGTTCTATACTTTTTTCAAATCTGAAAGAAAAAAGAACACATCATTAGTATTAGCAGTTACATTGGTCCCTTGTATATTGAGACAGTCTCTATAAATGGTTTGATCTATTTTGAGGCAGATTTTTTTATGTCTCCAAATAAATAGTGGGGCAAAATATTTTCTTCTCGTGTCTAAGGCATTGTGGTCGAGGATTATTAGGTTTTATAGTATACTATTTTCAAATCTAAAACAAAAGAGAATACAACATTATTCTCAGTTGAGTTATTAGTAGACACATGTTTCCCATATCCATGAGACACTCTATATATTCGCTATTATTTTGAATAATCTTTTGTCATTCATAAGGTTGCTTACTGATTCGTCTCAAGTAAAACTCAGCTGTTTTCAAGCTCAATAATTGTTCCACAAATGTTTTTTTACCAGACGTTCTTGAGAAATGTTGTGTTCATTATTCACTGCATTTCGTAAAGATCAAAAAAAGATTGAAAGCACTTGGTGAGATCAAATGAATAGTGTCGATAAAGTTGATCTGATAAACATAAATCCAGTGTGTTTGTTCTTCATTATCGTCTAATTGAGGTATCATCTAGAAGCAGAAAGTTTTTTTTTTCTTTTGATATATGCTGGGTGTTGTGCCTTTTGAGTATATAAATCTGCATTGCAGATTAAGCTATCAAAATGAATAATGCCGCAGTAATCCCACCATACACACAGCATAATCTTTCTTCTATAAAGCTCTGCTTCTGGGTTAGGTTGCGGATATTCATGCTTATCAATTCACTGCTTTTGCGTTGAGCATTGTCATAAAACTTACTTTAATCACCTAATAATATTCTAAAGAAAAATTTAATTACTCTCCCAGACAAGAAAACTTGCCACAATGGTTATCTAATCTTCCTTTTCTCAGTACGTGTATGAAGGACACAAACCTTCATCATCATGTCGTGCCGCGAGCACAGATATTCCTGATCATCTCTTGCCACTTCTCCCTATCATTCATCGCCTCCGGCAGGTCTTCAGGGTTACATCCTGTGTCTTCACATAGCTGCTGTATGTAAGTTCAAGCTGGTCGTCCTGATTTTGCTTGGCCATATGTGGGGGTCCATAGGAGTACATCACTTACAAGCTCGTCCTTGCTTCTCCAGCAGTGTCCTGCGTGTCTGGTTCGTCTAACTTGTATAGTTTTCGTGATGGGAGGCAAGTGTCCGTATAGTTGGTGTCTCGTGGGGTGTTGTCGCCAGGACTTGTTCAATATTGCTCTCAACATTCTTGTGTAGTTGCCGTCTAGCTTCTTCTCCAGCCGTTTAGTTAGCGTCCATGTAGTGCATCCATATAGCAGTATCGATTGTGGTTTGAGTATGAGTTATGGTTATCTTTCGATGGCTGTTTTTATTCTCATCTATAGAAGCCACTCTTATAGATGAGCAGTAGTAGTTCCCTGATCGAACTGACAATCCTGAGCGTTAAGCCGCAAGACTCACACGTTCAGGAAATGTTGGGCCTTGCGCATTCGAATACCTTCACGTACATCATGCTGCTTCCCATGTGTACGTGTAAAAAACAACAACAAAAAACAAAAAAAAAACTTCTTTTTACCTTAAGTTTTAACTTAGTTAAAGTCCAGGACTGATGTATATTCAAAAAAATGTTGGGGTATATTGTATCCTGTCATCCGATACAGGCCCTAACAGGTTTTTGTTTTTATTTTATTTATTTATTTATTCAGGTAGAGGTGGAATTCGAATTTGACTTGAGTTGCTTTGTTTTTTTATTAACTGCTATGAGGGTGGGCAAACAAACTTCTAAGGATTAGAATCTTTTCTAAAAGCTATTTGCCCTGTATATTAAAGTATCTTTTTTTAACAGCTAATCATGTCCACATATGTAAAATACACTATATTCCTCATTTGAGAACACAATATTATAGAGATTTAAATCAAATATGTGCATTTTTAAATGAACAGTTTAGTAGAATAAATTTACTGACCTCTCTGAAACTTCTGGAAACGGAATCACTTCCAACATTTGCATACAATTTTAACAAATGCTCGCTAGGATATTACTAATTTTACTAGCATTTACATTAAAATTCTACTCCTATATCATGGTCATCGAGTGGGGTGGACAGATAGAGAGAGAGAGAGAGAGAGAGAGAGAGAGAGAGAGAGAGAGAGAGAGAGAGAAAGGGGGACAGGAAATCCTTTTTTTCTTTTATGGGTTCGTCTTAGCACGTGTTAAGCTACATTTGAGGTGTTTTTTTGGGGGGGAACTTTGGGCTGTTTTTTTTTTTTTTTGGCAAATTTAGAAGTTCGTCTTCCAATAGTATAGTTTTCCCTGAAATAAACTCGGAGAAAGTATTTTCATTTTTCATTTAAACAACACAGAATACAGCGGTGATTTAAGACATAACTATTTTAAATCAAATATGTGCATTTTTAAATGAACAGTTTAGTAGAATAAATTTACTGACCTCTTTGAAACTTCTGGAAACGGAATCACTTCCAACGTTTGCATACTATTTTAACAAACCTAAACCTAACTCATTTTCCTATCTTTTTTTAATTGACAGCTAACTGTGGATTCAGATATTTTGTAGACATGTTTTAATTCTTGAATACTTAGCCCAGATTGCATTCTATGAATTGTCTTAAAGCATCTTAACCAACGTCTTATGAGCGTTCTGGATAGGGTTCACCTCTCAATGATGTATCTCTAGAAAACAAAAAAAAAAAAAAGTTTGGGACCTAGAAGTCAGTAGTGACGCCTTTGCCTAAAACAATAGATATTTTCTCGGGTGTTTTTGTATCATTTTTGTTTTTCTTAAACTCCCACAATACTACATCATGAATATAATCTTGCACTTTTTCCATTTTTGTGATAATGAATTACATTATGATGACCACTTTTTCATTACTGAAATAAGAATGACCATTGAAGTCACTCTTACATCAAATAATTTTCGGTTACGATTAAAACATTGGAACTTTGTAAGGCATAGCTACAGTTAACTTTATAAAAAAACTTGTTGATCTTTCAACCTAATATATATATATATATATATATATATATATATATATATATATATATATATATATATATATACGAGAGACATATGTGAGAGAAAATAATAGCTTTGTTAAAAACTATACGTTTGTTTTAGTCAACAACGAAAAATGTCTCTATTAGAAAGTTTCAAAATTGATTCCCCGAGCGAGACTGTGACTTATTAACAGATATGTGAATAGCTATCAGCTGAGATATAATTAGAAGATGACCTATTTTAGAAAAAAACGAAAATAAAACGAAACTTTACGACTCTACCATATAACAAATATTGTGTGATGGAATAAAAAAAAATCCACAAGGCTCGAAACAATTTATTTGCTTAAGCCAATGTAAGTAATAAAGTAGTAAAATTGGCGAACACTTTACTCACTCGCCCAATGAGCCAGTTACTGCGGATAAAAAGTTCCCCATTATTTATACATTACCTTAACTCCACATTAGGTAGTAAAGGCATGAATCTTACTTACATGACGCATGTACATATATATAATGACTTGAAACTGTTTCCTTTTTAGATATAGTGAAATGGTTCGAATTGTAATCAAGATAAGGAACACTGCACATCATAGGAATGTTTGCAATCAACACATGAAATGGTTGAATGAAGTGAAATTATTTTTTACCAATATCATTTCTCTAATAATTCTCTGCATTTTTCGTGCACATGATGGACAATGGCAGGTTTTCTATATTTATAATTGTTAGTAAGCTTTCATAAACCATAACAATTGCGATGAGTGATCTTCAATTCTGAATTAGTTGATTGTTTTGTTTTGGTTTGTTAGGTTTTATGATATATCAACCATTGCAGGTTATTTAAAGCCAAATACATGTTTATGTAAATAAGCAGTTATGTTAAAACAATTCTAATTGTCAAAAACATTTCTATTTAAACTAATCAAGCAGTTATATATAACAATTTAATTTAGTGTAAGTACAGTTTCAATGTCAAAAATAGTTCAATTTAAAACAATTCAGTTGAGCAAAAGCACGCATTTTAAATTTAAGTACAGTTTTATTGAAAAAAATATTTCTATTTCGAGTTATTCAGTTAAGTCAAGCAATTATAATTCAGCTAATTCAGTTTAGTAAAAGTACAGATTTTGTTTACTCTGTTACATGCCAGAACAGTTCTATGTTAAACCATTCCGTTTAGAGTAAATACAGTTTCAATGTAAAAAATCAGTTCTATTTGAAATAATTCAGTTTAGCACAAGCACGCAGTTGAAATGTAAGCACGGTTCAGTTGTCAAAAAATATTTCTATTTCAAGTTATTCAGTTTAGCATGTTTGCCGTTAGTTCTATTTAACCCATAGGGCCCTATCAGATGCTGCCACTCCGGGCCAGAGTGGACCTGGGAGCGATTGCATGAATTAGTTGAGTATTTCAATCAATACTTCAGGTAAGTGTTTGAGCCAAGGCAAAAAGCAGTGAAGTGGTTATAGTCGTAGGAAATAGACTCAGCTAGCCGAGTTCACGTCCAGAACAAAGGTATTTGCATTTCACATAGCGCTAATACCTTAAAGAAGGGTATGAATCCAAAAATGTTCCTTCCAGCTCTAGATAAGTTGGACAGACTGGACTCTTTAGCATTGGTATGGCAACTACTTTAGGAAAAAGAAAACTGAATTCAGTCAAGCTGAAGACCAGGAGAGTGATATGGGCTTCAATGGGCTATTCTTGCTAAAGACATTAAACATTAGTAATGTCCCCAAGACAAAACAAGGTTACAAGACAAGTCATTTAAGACAAGGAGACCTTTCCTACTTACAGTTTGGAATAACACTTAATCTGTATGTATCCTTTTTTTAGAAATCAAATCATTTTCCAAACTTCATTTGCATACTTGAATTTTTTTTCCTTTGTAGTGATAGTGAAATGATTCATATTGTAATCAAGATGAGGAACACTGCACATCATACGAATGTCTGCAATCAACACAATAAGTTGTTTAGTGAAGTGAAATTATTTTTTACCTATATCATTTCTCAAATGATTCTCTGCATTTTTAGCGGACATGATGCAATATATTAAGAATACCTTTTTTATGAAGATTTATAACAAAATATAATTTCATACAATCAAAGCAAATAATAATAGATATTACTTATTAACAAATTCTACCTCATTGATTTTCAGTAATCAAAGTAATCAATATGTTTAAATAAATAGACACTTCATACATATTCATGCAGTTTTGTTGGTTACGGAGATGTTCTAATATTAGACTAAACCCAGGTAGACATACCTCATATCTACACAAAAGGATTCATGTATAAAAAAAAATTCTTCGTCATAGATTGCATGAGAGAAACTACAACTAGATATATCATCCCACGTCGGTCATGAGTGGAACCCGTCTCAATAAAATGAAAGATAAAACATTTTATTATTTACTATGAGAGGTTTTACATCAGCGTTAGCTGATGGTCTTTCACTGGTGTTTGAGTGACAGCAAGTCTCCTCAAGTCTCCAGGACTCTTCTCAGTATTCTGGCCGTTCTCAACAATGCTGTAGTTTGGATGGACTCCACTCGTCCTCCAACCTCCAAGTCCTCCAGTTTCCTTTAGTAACTGTACCTAAAGCACCGATCACGATTGGTTTAATCGTCACCTTGATGTTCCATAGTTTTATTCCCTAGCAAGGTCGAGGTACTTATCCTTCTTTTCACTTCCTATTACATTTATTCTGTGGTCAGCCGAGACAGCAATATCCACAATTTTGCAAATTCTCTTTTTTTGTTGATTACTATGGGGTCTAGTCTTCTGACTGGGATTAGGTGATCCGTTTGTACGTCAATGTCGCATAGGAGTTTGCGTGTGTCATTCTCCAGGACAGATGCTGGATTATGAATATACCATTTGTTCTTTTGGTCAAATTTCAATTTCTTGTACATCTCCCAATGGATCACCTTGCCCAAACATTCATGTCTAGTCTTATATTCTTTCTGTGCTAATTTACTGCATTAGCTTATTATATGATTGAGTTGTTTCGCCTCTATCACATAATAACTTATATTTTCTATTTTGTTGCTTCTTATCTATTCTCACTTTGATATGATTGGTTCTTTTGGGGTTGTTTTGTGCTGCTGTTAGGTGAAATTCCGTTTCTCTCTTAAAGTTTCCTTTTCTTAGCCCCGTCCAGGTTTTCTGGTGTGAGAAGTTGTTTATTAGTCGTTTAAAATGTCCATCAAGTTGTTTTCCTTCTCATTTTTGTTTCCTAGTTATTGTCATTCTGTTGATCATCTTGTTGTCAGTATCGTTTTCATGGCAGTAATCAATCCTCCTTCATGTTTTTCTATGTAGTCCTTGAGTCGTTGCGTCAACACTGTCTTCAATGCGTCTTATCTGTTCTGGTTTTGATTATGTCCTTGTTTCCTGCAACTATAAGGAGAAATTCTGTTTCTCTCTTAAAGTTTCTTTATCTTAGCCACGTCCAGGTGTTCTCGTGTGAGATATTGTTTATTAGTCATTTAAAGCTCCCATACAGTTGTTTTTCTTCCCATTATTGTCTCCTAGTTATTATTATTATTATTATTACTAATTAGAGTTTTTCACATCAGCGTCAGCTGACGGTTTTTCACCGGAGTCTGAGTGACAGCAAGTCTCCTCAATTCTCAAGGACCCGTCTCAGGATTCTGGCTGTCCTCAGCAATGCTGTCGTTTGGATAGTCTCTACCCGTCCACCAACTTCCAAGACCTCCAGGCCTTTTAAAAATCCTTTAGTTATTGTGACTAAAGCACCAATCACAATTGGCACAATCGTCACTTTCACGTTCAACAGCTTTTTCTAATCTCTATCAAGGTCGAGGTTCTTATCCTTCCTTTCACTTTCCTTTAGATTTATTCTGTGGTCCGCCGGCTAGCAAAGTCGACAATTTTGCAATTTTTTTTTTTTTCTTTTGTAATTTTTTTTTTAAATTCTTATTTTTAAGCTTTTGACATCAGCTAACACTGATGGTTTTTCACTGAAGATGGAGTGACAGCATGTCTCCTCAAGTTTTCAGGACTCTTCTCAGTATTCTGGCCGTTGTCAACAATACTATAGTTTGGATGGTCTCTACTCGTCCTCCAAATTCCAAGTCCTCCAGGCCCTTTGATAGTCCTTTAGTTACTGTACCAAATGCAGCAATCACGATTGGTATAATCGTCACCTTCATGTTCCCTATTTCATTTTTAAATTCCCTAGCAAGTCGAGGTACTTAGCTTTCTTTTCACTTTCTTTCAGTTTTAATCTGTGGTCAGCCGGTACAGCAAATTCTACAATTTTGCAATTATTATCATTTTCATTATTACCGCTAAACTTGACATCAGACAAAGTAAATATTTTTATTGACTAAGGGACTTATAGACCGATTCATATTGGCCTGTGATAAAATCAGCAAAAGAAAATCCTAATAAATTGTGTCCAAAGAAGTGTCACACACACGCACACACACACACACACACGCATATATATATATATAGTTAGTAAGAGGATAAAGTTATTTTTATTTGTTTAGATCCCAAGAGAAAAGGGTTTTACAGAAGCAGACTCCAGACTTCAGATTCTTTTCAATTTTGCATTAGATAATATTAGCGTAAAAGAAAAAGCAAAGGATATTTTAAAATTATTTCGTAGCATTATTTTATTTTTCATTTCTAAGCTATATATGTCTATCCAATATTTCCAAGAAAAAAAAAGGCCCAAATATACGAATATACACATTTATAGAAGTATTCATGTGTGGATACCACACACTCAAAATCAAGTGCACACACAAACCCACACAAACCCGTTTGAGCACACACATACGTGCAGACACACACACACACACACACACACACACGTGTCCACTCGCGCAAACACATACACACACACACACACACACACACACACACATATATATATATATATATATATATAATGTCTGGTTGAGTATTTCTGGGTATGTACATGTGTGTATGTAAAATGATGTGTGAGTGTGATGGACTGTGTTATTTCCTGTTTGATTTGCTCGTACACTATTATTTCTGCTATAATGAGTTTGCAAACATTGTATACAATATCAAGATAAACAAATCACATTTCTTGAAAGATTTGTCCCAAAACCTAGTTTATCTTCCAGCATAAAGGTAGAAAATCAGAGACCAATATCTAGTTCTCATCTTAAGGCGAAACAAAGGTAAAAAAAATGAGATGAGTCTGGTTTGCTGATTTGGTCGTGCAGGAGGTAAACTTCCCAACTCATTATCAGCGTTAGAGTAAAATTAGACGTTGATCACAAACAGAATGATTATCGTTGCGTAAATAATCTTGTCAGTTTTTGAAAGTGAAATACGATACCAAAGTTCAAATCCTCGACGAGGATGTTTACCTTTCCCTTAGACTTGGGAAGGATATTAATCCTACTCTCCTCGCGTGCATCTACTGAACAGGTTCTTTACTCTTGGGATGGTGACAGGTCTAGGTTAAGGAAAACTCTATTAAACTCCGCTTAAAAAGTGGCATGGTATCTCACCTGCTCCTGTGAGTAGTTGGTAAACACACACGCACGCATACACACACTCATATACACACACTAACACACATGTGCCGGTGTCTGTGTCTGTGTGATTGTAATCTTTCAATGGTTGTATTCTATCTCGTTAATAGACGCCGCCCTTATAGATGAATAGCAGCAGTTTCCTGACTGAACCATTTGATCCTGGCCGTTGCTCTCTGAGGTTCTTCCAAATAGAATAAAGTGAAGCGTGCTATTGGCCCGAAGTTGGTTTAATCTGCCTTATTTTACATCCACCATGCTGCTTCCCATGGTTTCAAAAGTTTTATGCGTGGATTAAAATCCCACTACTTAGCGAGTACAAACTTCTTTTTATCTACGTTTCCCTCTGGAGATAACTTATACAAAACTGATACTTAAAATTTGATAAAAACACGCACACAATTTTCTTTGATAATACAGCAAAAGAACTTAGTCTTTAAATATTTTTACTTAACGCTAATATTTCCATTATTTCAGTGAAGTTAAAGTTTTCTATGAAAATGTTATTATTGTAATTATTTACTTCTTTAGAGTTTTTCACATCAGCATTAACCGATGGTCTTTCACTGGAGTTTGAGTGACAGCAATCTCCTGAAGTCTCCAGGACATTTCTCAGTATTCTGGCTGTTCTCAACAATGCTGTATTTTGGATGTTCTTCACTCGTCTCCAACTTCAAAATCCTCCAGACCGTTTAATAATCCATATTATCGTTAAAATATAGCGAAATTACACTTAAAATTATAGTTAAATATAATAGGTAAAGATCTGATTTCATTAATTTCATTACTGTCATTGATAATCTGTCTAGAAAAAGGAAATTATATATATATATATATATATATATTGATAAATCAGTAAGAACATTCTGTGTTAATGAAAACAGCAGAATGTTGTTTCAATGTAAATTTTGCATAAATTTAAGTATACTTAAAAGGTGTAATTTGATCGACAAAAATGGATTCATCAGTTTGAATTTTACGTTCCTTATTATTTGGTTTTGTTTTATATAATTTTTGTCTCCAATATCAATACATTTTCAAAGAGTTTATATCGGATCCTCCAAAATTAGTGTCTAAAAATTCAACCATACTTTACAGTTACACATTTACAGAAAACTTTATATATCAGATTGGAAAATGGTAATCAGAGCAAGAATTACAATTATATTTCTTTTTTTATCCCTTCCCAGTTTTGTGAGCAACTGGTGGTTGCAGTGTTTCCGGGGACACGTAGGAAAACTAATTGCAGCTTTTAGACCGCATATAAATTAAGGATAAATCTGGTAAGAATGTGCGAGTAGACACCCTAGATTTGCCTTCGACAGAGAAAGAGTTAACACAAAAGTGAACAACTCGTTTAAATTAGAAAATATAATTCATATTGTATCTTGCGTCACGTCTGAATGAAGAATTTAAATATCAAATTGATTTCTTCAGTTCTATTGATTGTCTTCTCTTCTTCGAGAAGCAGGCAAGCACATTTGACAATTGAATAATCGTTCCATTCTCGATATTTTAATGGTATTCTATTAGAGTAGGTTACAATGTTACTGATAAATAAGACTTTAAATCTCAAACTGACGATTAGATATAAATTCAAACCTTAGCTTATCATTTTGCTCGTTGTAAGTTTTCCTCCTAGTTTAGCGTAATGTTTTTTTCACTTACGTCTGAGTGACAACAAGTCTCACCAAGATTCCAAGAGTCTTTTAAAAATTCATACCAGTTTTAGAAATCTTCTTTCCTAAATAGTTTTGATTCACCCGCTGATCTCTAATCTACTTCGAGGACATTCTGGAACGTTCTGAAGGAATCCATTCAACCGTTGCTTTTTTCAGCTCTCAAGTTTTTTTTTCCGCTCTTTAGATATATCTAGGGATGTGTATATTTATTGCGTGTGTTCATTTTCACACTAAGGTCCATTTAAACAACAATATCTACTAGTTGAGAAGTTGTTCTTCTACTTAATGGTGACTAAATCAGTTATTCAGGCATGGAATTGACGACCCGTTTCTATGTGAAAGCCCTTGATAATTTCATGAGTCTTGTTTTCTTGGACGAATTCATTTATTGCGCACACCATTTGCTAGCATGTTCAAATTTTAATCTCTTAAAAAATTCCTATTGAATATACCTTCCTTTTCCAGTAATGTTTCTTCTAGTATCTCATTTTTACCTCTCTGAGGTATTTATTTATTGGGTGATCAACTGTTTCATCGCACATGTCAAACACATAGCCAACAGATTATTCAGCCGAGCAATCAGGGGTTGTAGAATACCCTGACTATCTCTGCAGAGGAGCAAGACTTCCCCAGCAAAGGTCCTGGATATGACGCTAAACGATCTGACGGTGTCGCTCAAGTCCGAAAGAATTGGGTAATACTGTAATTCCTGAGAGGGTCCCATCAATGGGTTAAATAGAACTGTTATACCATTTAACTAAGTGCCAAAAAATAACTGATGTTAAATTGAATTGTGGGTATTACGTAGCAATACCTTGAACTACTTAACGACGTGCAAATAAATGAAGTTTGGAATAGAATTATTAGGGTTCAATTGCAATACTTAGAAACATTTAAAAGTGTGCAAATAACATCTTTAAGGCGGGCAATACTTGAAACCTGTACTCAAGTAAATGGTTAATATTTAGTTTAAACATTAGTGGTCAATAGCAATACTTTAAAACTCTTCACTGGACGCAAGTAAATGATTAATATTAAATAGAATCATTAGGGGTCAATAGCAAAACTTAAAACTACTTCACTGTACACAAAGATAGAAAAACGTGTGTGCAACACAAGTAACTATGATTTTAAAAAAATAACATAATTTACAAAGTATCCACTTACAAAAATATATGTATTACCATTTGATTATGTCCAAATAAATGACTAATTTGAAATGAAATTATTAGCGTTCGATATCACTACTCGAAACTATTTGACAGTGAGTCATCAAATGAGCTCCAGAAAAAATGTTAGCTACGAATTATTTTTTTACAAATCAAATAATTGATGTATGTATCAACATAATTTCGCATTAAATGACCCTGAATGATTGATATGCCATAAAACCCAACTGACCAACTTATACTTAATATTATTATTGGCATTACTGTTACCCCGTGAGTGTTTTCACACCAGCTTCAGCTTATGGTTTCTCATTTGAGTTTAAGTGACACCAAGTTTTCTCAAATATTCAGGAGCCTTCTCAGTGTTTCGACCGATCTTAATAATGTTATCATCAGGATGGACTCAACTTGTCCTCTGATTTCTAAGTCTTTTAGTTCCCTTTACCAATCCATTGGGGTTTGTTTTGCACGCACTTTTTAAAATAGGTGCAATGATTATTTTATTTCATTGGCAAGGTCTTGATACTTATCTGTCTTTTCACTTTCTTTTATTTTTACCCTGTGGTCAACCGGTACAGCAAAGTCCACAGTTCGATTGGTTCTCTTTCTTATAGGCGATCACTAAGTCTGGACGAGATTAGGTAATCTGTTTGTATCTCAAATTCACAGATTACGTGTGTCGCATTATCCCGGACATATTCTGGGTTATACGTATATTTACTTGTTTGCATGGTCAAATTCTTGCACAATTCCCAGTGGATCATCTTCTTGACCCAGTGATTCTAATGGATTTGCTTAATATGTTATTAATCCTGTCGTCTGCTTCACAAAAGTACCTACGTTTGCTTTTTTGTTGCGTGTTATCTATTTTTGCTTTTGTGTAGTTGGTCCTTATGGCGTTTTTTTTAGCTACTATTGGAAAAATATTCAGTTTATCTCTAAAGGCTTCCCTTTCTTAGCTATGTCCAAGTCTTCTCGTGTGAGTTTTCTGTTGTCATTTGAAATATCCATGCAGTTGTTTTTCGTTCCGTTTTCTTTTCAGGTTATTGTTGTTCTGTTCATGACTGTGTTGTTTGGGGGTTTCTAGTCGATATAAGTACTCTTTTTTGCACTTTTTTAATGTCGTCTTTGATTTGTCGTATCGATGGATCGACACTAACTTTAATGCTGGCGAGTTCTCTTCCACCTTTTCTTGAACACATTTAGTCTATGTCATCTTAAGGATGTCAGACCTTATGCACGGTTATTAGTTTTCTTGTTCTCAGCACCGCTTCTTTAAGTTCTTATCAGGTCTTATGCACGGTCATTTGTTTTCTTCTTCGCAGGTCCTTTTCTTGAAGTTCCTATCAGTCATTATGCACGGTCATTTCATTAGTTTTCTTGTTCTAAGGTTCGCTTCTTGAAGTTTCTATCAGTCCTTATGCACGGTCATTTGTTTTCTTGTTTTCAGGTTCGCTTCTTGAAGTTCTTACAATAGAGAAATGCTCCCGAATATCTTATAAGTGAGTCGACCCAGATGTTTATCATTTTCATATCATTTTTGCCATTCAGTTTGGTTTTGAGTAGTTTTCTCGTACTTCTACGATACTCATTTTTTATTTTATTTTTGAATCTCTACTTTTTTGCTGGTTTCTGCTTTTAATATTCACAATACTTATAATTTGTTTCCCTAGGGCTTGAGATTCATTTCTTGATACGGTAATTCTGTTCCTTCCGAGAATTATTCTTTTCCTTTTCTTATTATTTGATTGGCACATTTTTCTATACCAACTTTCATCCTTAAATCCTTACTCTATATTTCATCGTTTGTATTTGGGTCTTCGATTCTTTTTCATTCTTGGCAAACAGTGTGATGTCGTTTCCTAGAGAGATTTTTTTTTTACACCAGAGTTAAATGGTAGTCTTTCATTGTAGAATGAGAGAAACTTAACACTAGGTATGATGTTTTGGCCAAGATCAAGTGACTCGTTTGTATCTCAACATTCCAGATAATTTTAAGGGTTTCATTCTCTAGTAGGAGTTCTAATTCATGCATATGATAGTTGATAATATTTTATACTGTTCCTATTGGATCAATTTTCCCCACACAGTCGTTCAAAGGTTTGTACAACTAGTATACTCGTTTGCAACATTAACTTTTGTTATTAACCGTTTTATTCGTTTCTTCACATAATCGACTTTTGCTCTTCTGTTGGATTGTATTGATTTTTTCTTTGTTATAATGGGTTGTTATTGCATTGTTTTGTGCCGCTATTAAAAGAAATTCGCTTTCATTCATGTGGTTTTCTTTTGGTAGCCACATCCAGTTCTTCTTGAGTACGATCTCGTCAGTTTGTCGCTTGAAGTATCCAGAGAGTTTGTTTTTATTTGCATTTCTGTTTTCTCTTATTTTTGTTGTCAATCTTCTTTGTTCTTTTGTTGCCATTACTGTTCATGGCTGCAGATATATATAATTTTTTTTCTCTGAACTTTTTAATGTATACCTCGAATGTTCGTATTGTTGCATCTACACAACACTAAATATTGTCCTATCAAATTACTCCTTCTTTTCTTGACATATATTGAGTATGACAATTTTCTGTTGCATAGTAATCAATTATTATTTTATTCTTCTTTACTCTATAACTCATCGCCAGGTTTACACAACCTCTTTAGCTGATGGTCTTTCGCTGGAGTCTGAGTAATAGCAAATCCATTCAAGTCTTCAGAATTCTTAGTTCTTTAACTGACCTTAGTAATGCTGCTGTCTGGATGGTCTTAATTCTTTCTCTGATTTTCAATACTTTATTCTTTATCAAAACTCTTTGGGACCGTTCCAATTACACCAATTGAAATCGTTGTCACTCTCGCCGTGTTTTTCAGTATTTTCAGCTTTCTGATAAGATTTATGTACGTGGTAATTTCAATAATTTTCCAGACTCTTTTGTACGGGCATTTAAAATTAGCATAGACTCCTAAAAGTTCAGCATGTTATTGCTATACATCTTATGAGATGACTGACCAATTTTTATGATTTCAGATTAAAATGAACAGCTACAGCAGGAAATGGAATAAAATGCATTCTGGACGTGAGGACAATTTAGAAGAGCGATATGCAATAAAATTCTGTTTTAAACTTGGAAAAAATGCCACAGAAACGTATGTAATGCGTTAGACTGCTTTTCAACCATCTTGCATGAATAGAGCATCAGTTTTTAGTGGCATAAGAGATTCAAGGAAGGCAGGGAGTCTCTGAGGGATGATGAAAGGTGTCGGAGGAGTACGAAAGTCAATACACCAGAGTTGATTGGCCAAAGGGTTAGGCTTAGGGTTAGCGTTACAATGTTGAGGTTTTAAGGGAGTTCTAGCAGAGATTCGGTCGGAAAAGGCCAGCACTCATAAAATCGACTCAGTGGCATTTCCACCAGGACAATGCAGCAGTCAACAATTCCTTCCTTGTCACAGTCTATTTGACCAAGATAGGCATCAAGACAGTTCCTCATCCTCCCTATAGTCCAGACCTTGCTCCTTGTGTCTTTTGATTATTCCCTAGGCTCAGAGGCTGTCGTTATGAGACAATTGAGGAGATGAAAGAGGCTCTGACGAAAGCCATTGACACTATCACACAAGAGGACTTCCATGGGACCATCCAGAAGTTGTTGGAACGGTACAAAAAGTACATTGCAGTCGGAGAGGATTACTTCGAAGGGGACTAGAGTTTCATGTGCGTACTATCAATAAAAGTGGCCATACGAAAAAAGTCTGGAAACTTATTTAATGATCCCTGTATGTGTTTATTTTTGCGCTTTCTTTTATTTTCACTCACTGGTTCACCGAAATGGCAAAATCAAGACGGAGATTTCTTTGGGTTTTTTTTTTCTTATTAATTAACACTATGTCAGGTCTTTTTGGCTGGCATTAAGTGATCTAATAATAACTCAAAATCCCAAATAATTTTAAACGTTTATTTATTAGTTCAGATTCTGTTTTGTGCATATACCATTTTATGACAATATAGTCAAATTTATGGAGGTGCCCGTGGTGTAGTCGTTATCGTCGTGGGAAATGGACACGGTGACACGAGTTCAAATCCTATACGAGACTGATTGCATTTCACATAGCACTAATACCCTTGGGAAAGGTATGAATCCAATTATTCTCCCTCCAGCTATGGGTAAATAGTCGGACAGACTAGGTTCTTCAGCCTTGGTTAGGCAACTAGTCTAGGAGAAGGAAAACTCTGAATTCAAACCTGTTAAACTCCGCTTAAAAATTTACCTTGTGTCATATTCTACCTGAGCGGAGGGGTTGGTAAATAGTATATAGTCAAATTTTAATACATTTCTTAATTCTCAGTGTATCACTTTCCTCATTATGTTGTGGCTTGTCTCATACTTCTTTTGTAATCGTTTGCGGCATTCACTTCTAACATGATTAACCGTTTCATCTATTTGTCGACATAATCTACATTTGATATTCAGTTGCGTCTTATCAACATTTGCTTTTACGTAATTGGACTTGAAAGCCTTATTTTTCGTTGCTTTAAAAAAAAGGTTAAGCTTTCCCTTAATTAGACATATCCTGATCTCGTTTTCAATCTAGTCCATTTGTTGCTTAAATATCTATACAGTTGTTCTTCTTACCATTTCTTTTTCGTAGTTTTTATTGTGTTTTCTACATGTTCTTATATACTTATGCTGTTGTCGGTAGCTGTAATGACTCTTTCTTTGTTTCTTTTTAATGTACTCTTTGTATAGGTGTACCTACGCACTCCTCGATACTGGCGAGTCCTCTACTTCTTGACACATACACTCTATCTAGCATCTCTACGCTGGAAGGACTTGTGTATTGTCATCGACTTTCTTATGTTTTAGTCCCATTGTCTGAGTTGCTTCCCTTGTCTATTTAAACTGTTTCCGAATATTTTGTAAGAGGGAATGGCAAGGTGTTTATCTCTTTGATTATGTTTCTGCTGTTGAGCTTGTTTTCTCGAAGTGTTCTTGTTCTTTAAAACTCTGCGTGTTTGATGGTGTCCGCTTCCAATCGTACTTATAATCTTCCTCTAGAGGCGTTTTGGTAGTGAAATTCAGTTCAATTCCTTCTGTTATTTCTCTTTTCCTAATTTTCGATATCAGCATAGCACGTTTTTTAATGGTAGCTTTCATACCTATATCATATTTACCAACCCCTCCGCTGGGCAGGATATGACACAAGGTCAATTTTCTTTTTAAGCGGAGTTTAATAGGTTTTAATTCAGAGTTTTCCTTTTCCTAGACTAGTTGCCTCACCAAGGCTGAAGAACCTAGTCTATCCTACTATTTACCCATAGCTGGAGGGAGAGTAATTGGATTCATACCTTTCCCAATGGTATTAGTGCTATGTGAAATGCAATCAGTCTCGTGTCGCCGTGTCTATTTCCTGCGAGAATAACCATTACACCACGGGCACCTCCGCACATTACACCACGGGCACCGCCACATTCATTCCTATATAGTGACCATTTATGTGTATATTGTATCAAAATATTCAGATTCTGTTTCAGTTTTGTCAAATAGCTTGATATCTTCTATGTACATATGGTGATTTATCTTGGTATTTATTAAATCGTAGCTTCGAATGAACTTCCTAAATATGTTGGTTGATTGTTGGTTGTTTGGGTTTTATGGCATATTAACCTTTGTAGGTTATTTAACGCCGAATCCACTTTTACGATAATAGTTTTATTTCAAACGATTCAGTTTAGCATGAGCACACAGTTTAATTGCCAAAACAAATTCTCTTTCAAGATATTCAGTTCATTCAAACACTTCTAATCCAGTTAATTCACTTAAGTATATGTACATATTTTGTTTACACACAGTTAAATGTCAAAACAGTTCTATATTAAACAATTCAGTTTAGCGTAAGTACAGTTTCAATGTTAAAAACTGTTCCATTTCAAACAAATCAGTTTAACGTAAGTGCGCAGTTTAAATGTAAGTACAGTTTAATTATCAAAAACATTTCTCTTTTAAGTTCTCTAGTTTAGTCAAATAGTTCTAATTCAAATAATTCAGTTTACTATAAGTATGCAGTTAGTTCTATTCAACCCATAGATAGGGCCCTATCAGGTGTTTCCATTCCGGGCCAGAGTGGATCTGGGAGCAATGGTACGCATTCCCCAAAGCTCCAGCATCACTGGAACCTCACCATCAGAATCTGTAGTCTCATATCAGGACATTCATTGGGGGTAACTTACCTTTCTTCTGAGGTTCAGTCGGTATATTCTAGAGCCCCAGCGGACGGAGCAATTCCTAAATATGTAATTGACTGACATCATCGATATTTTGAATAATAAAGGTGATAATGAATTTTCATGAAGATTGCCATCCGTATTTTCATATCTATTCGAGTTTGTCCTCCTGCTGTTAATTTCTCTAAACAGTGTTTCATGGCTTTCGTGTTGAAGTATATGATTTTGACGGATATTTTGTACATTCTGCGATATTCTATTATACAAGATAAAAGGGCTATTTAATAGGCCTCTTTGTCGGTAATTCACGGCCTGATTCCACATGTTCACCATGTTTTCACCTTATTCAGTATGTGCCACTCTATATATTGATGCCATTTGTTCATCTTGTTCTCAGACAGTGTCCTTTCTGTTCCTCTGGAAATAGTATACAAGCAAATAAAATATCTCTCCTTGAATTTCCACATCATTGGTACACATGTTATCGGCTTCTACTTGTATGGTTGTTTTGAGGGTCTTTCTGGATCAGGGTGGATTTTCCCTTCGCCATCAATTCAGGTACTGTTGCCTCTTCAATGAAATTACTCAGATGCATAGGCAATTTACCATAATTGAACGTGGATTCTAAAATCAGAATCCATGTATATGCTCTCATAGTTTTGGTATTTGGTACTTTCTTGGGTGTTCTTCTTAGCCAGTCCAAGGGTATGTCTGCCTCTGGGGCATCTCCGAATACCTGTAATACTTTATCATGTTATTTATCTATTTGATCTTTCTGTTATATATTTTTCTTTTCCCATACATTTTTCTTCAAAATTATTTATTTTTTTTAAGATCCTGTTGATGGTTTGTCCTCGTGAATTTTTGAACGACTGGTTGGGAAAATTTGATTTAGTAATTTTAGCAGTTCCTGTTTAGTTTATATTTCCCCCCTTCTTCCCAGTATATTTTGAGATTCTTTTCGCTCACCAATATATTTTTCTTTTATTTCTTTCAGTTATATGTTCCTTACCAGTTACACTTGTTGTTGTCATTTCTTTATTTGTCTTTAGAGTCTAATTTCTCATCAATATTTTATATTTTTGCTCGGGTTCCTTAGGATGGTCCCAGTCTTTTACTTGTTAGTTTGCTCCTTTAGTTCAGTGATTTTGCCAGTTGAAAAATGTGTTTATAATGTGTGTTGTATAGTGGATCGCACCACGTGACTTCCAGTTTCTTGAAAGTATAAAAGTCGTCATGTTTCTTAAGCTAGTAGGCACTGAAAGATCTCAGTCAGTAGTAAAACCAACTTCGGACGTAACACTCACTGCGCAAGACTTATAATATTTATCGGACTTTACCACTTTAGTTAATAATTAATTACTGTTTATCTCTTCCTTAACACGATACAACAAGGTGTTAGTCTTTTCTTTTTCTATTAAACATTTTTACAATCTGTATTGCTGAAGGATGGTAATGAATACTTCTTTTCAGTTATAGTTTTTCTTCATGAAACCATTTTTTATGTATTCTTGTGTTTAAAAAGGTGTTTCGGTTTTCAGTATTTTGTTTTTCATTTTAGCCCTTATTCATATTCTTCGTGACTTGATTGTCCACATATATCCCCAATGTCAAGGTCAAAAAACTAACCTTTCTTTAAATCACTCTAGTTTCCTTATCAAATTGTGAGCTTGTTTTATTGTATCTTGCTCAATCTATCCACAACTACATCGTCTGTATGCTATATCCTATTCGAATTGAAATGCTTTTAAATAAATGTGGATGTCAGTTTTGTTGTCTTCTCTTGATTATCTTTCCTTTGGAGTCTCTTAGATGCATTGCAGCTTTGGTCTCTGATTGTGTACCTGAAATATGAACATCCAAAATTCACAGCTTGCCGGCGAAGACCCCACCCCCAACCGCGTTGCTTTCAATCAAGGGAGAACCTTCTAATCCTGGCTCTCAGGATGTCATCAGACTCCCACGTTGATTTTGATTTGGTTTTATCATTTTTCATGAATTCTGTAATGTTATAATGAATTCTATAATGTTATAACTGGCCCTGCAGTTGATTATTATCTTTGCTACTGTCACAGATATATGACCTAGCAATCTACTTTGACATGAGACTCTTCAGTGTGCCACAAAAAAGAAAGGAAAATCTTAAAAAATGAGATATTTATACCTTTAAGATATTTTGTCCAAGCAACCCGTATTTCTTATTAGACTGACAACTTGATATTACGGAAATGTTTGGTGTTACTTTGCATCATATTGATTTTTACACTTACTATTTTTTCTCGCGAAATTAAGCTTTGAAGAACAATGCAAGATTCCACATAAATTCAACTAGATTAAAACAAATTCACCAAAAATAATTCATTGATTAAGATGAGGACAAATACAAATAAAAAAAACAATGATAGTAAAAGTTTAAGAATTCGATTGTAAACTTACGATTCTGCAGCCATTTGCAAACAGTAAGTGAATAATCAACGATGTATTTTTTTTTTCAAATTCATATTTGCGGTCAGCCTTTCTAATTGCTTTTCCGTGTATTACCACAACTTTAGCTTACATAGGATATTAGGGTAATTAAATTTAGGTGTTTTAGAGTAAATTGATTATTATTATTATTATTCTTATTATTCTTATTATTATTATTATTATTATTATTATTATTATTTGTATTAGTAGTCGTGTTATTGTTAATGTTTTTAGTGCTGCTGCTGCTGATGTTGCAGTTGCAGATTATTTCTTTGTGTTTTTATTCATTTACTCTTATAATTATAAATTTAAAAAAAAGAATAAGAAAATAACTTGTTGGGTATCACCCACCTTTCTCCACACAATTAACTTTTCCATCTGCCATATATAGCAGTAGCTATTAATACCAGGGCAGACGAGAAGGTGAAGAACAGCTTCTTAAAGGAATAGTATTAGAGCGTTGGAGACTGGAGATCGTACTAGATTGCCTTACTTGCTACCGTAATAACGGAAGCCAATACTATCGTTGGACTATATCTATATTCTGTATTCACTAATCCTATGTTCTTGTCTACTAATAGTCTTTCTATTGTATATACTTTTTCCTGAGAATATATCTCTATTTCCTCTCATATCGTGGTTTGTCCTTTATTTAATATTACAAGCATTCACTAACCAAAACTCAACATAACTAAACATATCAAGTAATGCTATTCCTTTAGAAAAACGTCGAATGACACTGAGTTATGAAGAATTCGATTTGATATTTTTGTGACGCAGTAATCTATAAAAGTAGGTATTCGCATAGTTGTTAGAGTGTTGCCCAATGCTTCGGGTGACCAGGGTTCAATCCCAGGTCGAGTTATTCCAAAAAATCAAAAATAATAATTGACGCCTCCTTGCTTAACACTCGGCATTATAAGCTATGGATTTAGGGAAAGTGGAACAATCCAGGGAAATGAGTAGTACCCTCGCCCACACCTTGGTGTAGTAGCTATTGAAAAGGCAGATTTCGGGTCACCCTCAATTACTGTCGTCAAATAACCTATATATATATATATATATAATCTATGCGTTTTAACCAAAATGGTACCATCTTCTCATTTACTGGCAAATAATTATAATTTGCAGAGATATTAATATATCTTGGTAGTAATGACTCATCAACCTTAAAAATACGCATAATGTATGCTCAAGTTTTGATGGGTTATCGATTACATGTAAAACCGATCTCACTGGTAAACGTTTAAACGGGAATTCGTCTAAACTGTAGCAGTGTCAATACTATTGTTTGACTGCACCCCTGTGACTATTACGAAACGCTTGAAAAAACCTAGATGCAGACTATTCAAATTTTCTGCCTACTATTTAGAACAAATACTGAGGACAACATCCAGGAAAACGGCAGTTGTACAGTCACTTATCTCTTACCTTCATGAAATATTCCAACAAGGCTTACTGGGCAGTGTATAAGTATGAAGCGAGAACGAATTTATTTGTGATGTTCAGCAAAGGTCACATCAATTTTACCAACCAGCAAAAATTTACATTCATCAGCTCTGTGCGGAGAGTGGATGCCGTCTATATAATTTACCTATAACGATCGTCGATTGATACGAATGGGAATAGGGAGGAAAGGGAATTACAGCTTTTGGAGCGTCTTTATGGTATATATACCGCACAGATCTCCCTGACCCTCTCTCGCCACACGTCTCTATCGTCCATCGTTCCCGGTATGTCTTCCAGGCAACATCCTGCATCGGTACAGAGCTCTTCTATATAGATTCTAGGTGGTCGTCCTACCTTTGCACGTCCATGTGAAGGGGTCCACATATCGCCTCTAATATATATATATATATATATATATGTGTGTGTGTGTGTGTGTTTGTGTGTGGGGGTGGTGTGCGTGTGTGTGTGATACTTATTTGCTGAGGAGCGGGCGGGTTTATTTGCTGTTTAGAAGACAGAATAAGCTAACGCCTACTTTAAATATTCCCTATAAAATAAAACGGGCTTTCTTCCAAACTGTAACAATGTTAATACTACAGTATAGATGCACTACCTAGATGCTAACTGAATGCATATAGAAAAGGCTTATGAGAACTTCACAAGACTGTGACATGCTATATTCTAAAAATCCTGGAAGCAACACACCTCAAAACCAGAACTGCACGGCTACTTACGTCCCATCTCTAAATCCAACCTTGTAAGAAGAACAGCATATACTGGACACTTCTTGTGAAGCAATGACGAACTTATAAGCAACGATCTTCAATGGTAGCGTGACTTGGAGATGATGATGATGATGATGATGTTGTTGATGGTTTGATATTTATAATAGGATTGAAATATCCCCTTTGTCGAAGGATGCGTAAGATTTCCCTGGTTATGGTACAGAGGTTTTATGACACAGAGAGTTAATTTTTTCCATGTTCAAAACAAAATTTATTAAATATACTGATATAACACGTTTTGTTCCTTTCATTGCTTCTCTAAAAATGCATCTGATTATGTAGGGTTAGACCTCACTCTAAATTATCAAACAGTTCAATTTCTATTAATCGTAATAATTATGGTATAACACAGCAGATTGAGGCTACAGAATTCTAACTATTCGAAATGAATAGAAATTAGGAAAAGCAGAATGTTTTTTCTAAAAAGCCAGAGATGTAGTTTTATTTCTATGAAGCAAGGGACAATGAGCAGCGTGGATTTTAGGAGGATAAAATCAGTACATAGGTTCTTTGAAGAGTGATACAAATACTGTCAGAAAAAGAAAAGAAACGAGAAATATTGATTAATTTTGGGGTAGCAGGAAAATACAAAACATATGGAATTGTTTTTTCTAACACGAGAGAAAGAAAGAAAGAAAGAAAGGAAAGTTAATATCTATTGTTATCTGAGGGACATGTAGCCAAAACATTCATGAGCCGGAAATAGGGTCATGAATGGTCTGACAGGTGCAGCTAGATCGTTTTATTGGAAAAAAATCGAACTTTGAGAAATGGAAAATTTTGATTTAAATTTAGAAGTGAATAATTCCCTGAATATGATGTGCGAATCACGTAATGAGAGAGGACCACCCCCTGTGGGGAAAAGGACACAGAGAACCTTATGAGTGAGGCGGCAACATCCCATTGTAGCAGTCGCAGCAGAATTTGTATGGAGACAACCAACCTCCCCGTCTAGTGGCAGGTACAAGAATTTACTGTTGCGGTGACAGAGAGGAACAGTATATAGAATTAGGCAGAAGATTAATTAAGCAGAAGATTTATTAAGCAGAAGACCGTTGATGACGTATGCTAACTTGAAAATATGAGAAACAATTATAGAAACTCAGTTTTTGCCTAATGCAGCAGAGGAAGGAGGTCATGTAAAAAAGCCTGGCACTATATTCGGAGATAACCAGATCTTATCACATATCTGGTGTCCCAACAAGTTGAAGATATGAATTAACGTAACACATTGAGGATACATAGTGGGTCTAAGTGAGGAAGGCTGGCTGTGGACTTAAACTGACCACCGCAAGATAGGGGCTAGATTCCAAGGCATTCAGCATCTTATTTACGGGGAATCGAACATCGAAATTGCAACATTCATTTCTGTAACTGTTGATTGTTCTCTTTCTGCCTAAAGATATTTTAACTTCATAATTCAACTCAGTGTTTACCGTTCTCTGACTTCAACTTTTTTGGGTTTTTTTTTATCATCGAATGATCAGCTGGTCAGGTTATTTCGGCTTTAGGCGTAAAACCTGGATTCAGCAGTATGAATCTAAAAATTTACAACGTGGACAGACGATAGGTTCAGCTGAGATTTTATCTCCCACATGGCAAGGTCAGACATCGATTGATCGAGTGAATGGCTGGTTGACAATGGAACAAGAAAAGTGAAAACATTCTATTAGTTCTCAAAAAAACAAAACGGCAAGGCTGCTTTAAACCACACTAAGGTAAACTGAATTTCAGTTACATATGTTTGTTTTTTTGTTTTGGGGGTATTTTTTCATTGTTTTTTTATTCTTCTGACTGATTCCTTTTATGAGGTTTGTTCAATAAATAACATTGTTTTAAACATTTTTCTAAAATGTTTAAAATTTTTTACACATTTCTTTTCCATAAATGTTATCTCTGCATTATTTGGAATTGTTTTAAAATAAAAATCACAATAATCTCACAGAAATGTTTGCTTTTAACCAATTCAAAATGGTAATTAATCAAGATACTTCTACACCTAATTTTTCTTTGGCTTCCTCACTCATTATGCGTCAAATTTATCTCTTAATTTATATGATTCGAGAAAATCTTTAAAGAAAACTAATTATATAATAATATGATAAAACAAGGCAATTCTAATTAAATGGGTATATACTAAGATATCAAATATAGGTAGGAACTTTCAGTGTTGGAGTTTTGCCAAAATAACAGAATACCAAAAGAACCTTCCATTTAAGTTATAACAATTTCTATGAACCAAATATTTACTTTAGACGAAAGAACCATCAATGCAATATTTTTTGAGAAATGAATGATCACGATATGACTATAAATTCAGTTAATTCACCCAACTCCATTTATATTTGGTTATATGACTATGTTACATTGTTATATATTGACCTTCGACTCGGTCAAACATGCCATTCCAAAGTGATGCACCGGAAGGAAGTGACACATTCCAATGGCCAGTAACCAGAAGAAATTGCGTAGGCGGATTTGGCTGATGAAATGGGACAAGGTAAAAGCCCATGATACACTCATAGACTGATGCACCGGAAGAGAGTGACCTCTGAACTGCATGACAGTTATTTCCGCTTGATGACGATCAAACATGACATTCCAAAGATTGAGTGGGCGTTGAACTATTATATAACTCGGTCAAGACAGGAAGTCAGACAGTTGGGGATCAGAGACGTCGGAGAGAGATGTAGTAGGAAAAGCTACACCCGGCCGAAGGGGCCCTCGGGACACCTGATGGAGTTTTGGAGAGTTGGTGATAAGATGCAGTAAAGAAAGCCATCATCCAGCAGAGAGCAGAGCCCCTGGTCCTCTGGTTGAGCAGTCCTGGAGAACGAGAAAGACACAACGCTGACGGCAATAAGTGTGGTGGTCAATATATTGCAGTTCTGTTCGGTCTCCAACTCCCTCTCACAGTAAAACCCTCTGTAACCCTTTTCGAACCCTTACAATAAAGTGAGAGGTACATATTTTTCTAAAGAAGTCTTCGCTCGTCCTTTATCATTGTGTCGTTGTGATACTTTCTGCATGAAGCTGCATTTCACCATATAACAACACTACATATATTGTAGATGTTAGAACCGGTCCATTTGCCTAATCATTCGAGTGTTCGTAAATTGTGCGGGAGACCAGGGTTCAATCCAAGGCCGAGTGGTTAGAAAGACTCAAAAAATGGGACTTGATGCCGATTTGCTTAGCACTAACCACTATAAGGTGAGGATCAAGAGTAAAGTTGAGCAATCCTGGGAATTGAGTTGCGCCCCGCCCAACTCCTCGGTGTAGTAGCTATTGAAAAGGGAGCATTCAAGTCAGCCTCGACTAAGGTCGACAAAGGTGGCCAACTTTACTTACTTATATTGTAGATATGTACTATATATACATTTATTAGGGAACAAAATGTAACCCACTATTAATCAACTTCAATCTAAAACATGATTCTATTAAATTGTAACTTTAGATGGTTTATATTGATAAAAACACAACTGCAAATCACACTTCATGTATAACACTCTAATTCATATGGCTCTCAATATTTAAAATTCCTCACTCTTCACACGCCTTAAAGGAAGTCTAAATTATTGGCTAACAATAATATTTACGGTGTAATGCTATGACATGAGATAATAACGAAATGAACTGGGAGAGCCAAAATCTAAAACTTTAAATCATTTCAAAAGGTTTCTCTTAGAATAAATTCGACACAATACTCTATGTCTTAAAATATGATATTACAAAGTACCATAAAAGTATTTAATAGTTTGAATGCTTATCTGCAATCATTGGTTTCATGCCGTCTTTACGTTTTCTGGCTGAGGAATACCGTGAAAAGACGGCATTAGACGAGTGGTCGTAGATATGCTTGCATATTATTATATATATATGTATATATATATATATATATATATATATTGTCATCCACAGACAGACTGTTTCGTTATATCAGAAGACTTCAGTGTGGCTAGACACGCAGGACGCTCGAAGCCGGGATCGAAACCTGTCCAACTTTACGTTAGACAAAGTTTCAGACATCTCGGCCACCAAGCGGACCACGTTGGCCAAGGGAATTTTTTTATAGGTATTTATTTAGCAGCAGCAGCAGCAGCAGCAGCAGCAGCAGCAGCAGCCGTTTGTTTACATTTTTTGTACCCTATCGGCTACTAGAGTGCTCAATTCTTTCGAAGAGCTTTGCATTACGCTAACGGCGGCCGACAATTCCTTCGCCAAAGTGCTCAACCCTCATGGGGGCGTGTATGTATATATATATATATATATATATATATATATATATATATATATATATGTATATATATATATATATATATATATATATATAGTCATTCAATAAACAAAACTCTCATCTCTCTAGTTAAGTGTTAAATGTGTTAAATAATATTCTTATCCAAGGATAGCTTCGGAAAGCTGATGTGCCATTAAAAAAATAACAAATAAATAAACTAAAAGTCTTAAATAAGCAAAATGTTGGGGGGGGGGTTGGGGGGGTTGTTTTATTTTTCAGAATTCATTTCTATAGATATAAAGCCTACATTGCTTGGAATTATCTTATATTTTTAATCTTACAAAAATATCTATTTTCAGCCGATTCAAAAGAATAACGAATCGAATAGAATATTCACGGATTGAACAGAGGTCAGTAATAACATTTTTAGTGGCTGATAAGAACGAATCATTTGAAATGTACTGAAGAAAGTACGATGTGTACAGAAAGGCATGTTTTCATCACTGAATATTTATAGATGGGCTAAACGTGGGTTTGTCGCGCTGGATTTGAGTATGGTGGCTGAGGAGTGTAGCAAGTCACGGGAGCACATCGATTGCTGTGTCAATGACAGTATGGCCATCAGAATCTTATCCTTGTCACCATTTACGGTCAACAACTGGCTTCCAGGTCTTGCCGAGGTTCAATGGGCGTAATCTACAACCCCAGCTAAGAGGACTATATATATATATATATATATATATATATATATATATATATATATATATATATATATATATGACTTAGTTTTAAACTTAGATCTTCGTCAAAAATATATTTAGGGGAAAAAGTTATTTAGAAGGTTTTCAAAAAGTTATTAAAGGAGTGGATATGCTATAAGAACAGCGACGAGGAATTACAAAAGATGTACCCTGCCAACTTTCTATGTTACGCAATTTATTATCATCTTCAGGCACCTGTAGAATATTACAATGAATGTTGAGCTTTGAGAATGTTTATTAATACTGAATGTGAATTCTTTTTCCCTTGCCGAATCACTGTCAATTCTGACACCTTTGTTCATGTCACATCAGTAGATGTACATCCCCTAGTCGATATCTTTGCTTTTGGCTACATCAGTAAAATCATCTTGAGAATAATCGCATCAATGCATTTCTCTGATTTTTCAGTTTTACTAAAAGGAAAGAAAATGTTCACGAAAGTTATAATTTATAACTATCAAAAGTTGGTGACGTATTAGTTTTTAATCCAGCCGGGTGGGGCTGTAGAATAGACCGACTGAATCTCTGCTAAGGGGCAAGACCCCTCCCAGCGAGTGTCCTGAACCATCTGATGGTAAAGCTCCAGTTTTTAAACTTTGGGAAATGTGGTGTACCTCTTCGTTGTTATTATTATCAGGTTCACTGTAACTCAGACTAGTAAAACATAATTGGGTTTAAACAAGGTATCAAATACAGCAATATTAATCAAATATAGCATCATTCAAAATCCTGTAAACGTGTGCAAAAAACAAAAAGCAATACCAGAAACTATTTAACTGCGTGCAAATAAATGAGATCTTAATCATTTAAAAATCTTACCAACAACAATCCACGTAAAAATCAAATATAATATAAGTATAAACAAGATATGGCATTAGATAACCATCAAGAATTGATATGCCATTATACCATGTAACCTAACCTAAGCTATCTCTATTAGTAGTGGTTTATACCTTTTATTTCCATAAAGACTACCCAATAGTTTGAACGTTTTCTTGTACAGGACACAGGGTATGCTAACGAAGAGGTTTAAAGAGAGATTCATTTATCCATTTTTGTTCTGGTTGTGACCACATTTACCCAACCCCTCCGCTCGGACAGGATATGACATAAGGTCAATTTTTTATCGGAGTTTAACGGGTTTCAATTAAGAGGTTTTTTTTCTCCTAGACTAGTTGCCTCACCAAGGCTGAAGAATCTATCTGTCCCACTATTTACCCATAGCTGGAGGGAGAATAATTGGATTCATACCTTTCCCAAGGGTATTAGTGCTATGAGAAAAGCAGTCAGTCTCGTGCAGGATATGAATTCGTACTGGTTGTGACGTAGTTACCAGGATTAATTTATATGTTTTTTGGAGGATTACTCAAGAAATATTAGTTTTCTTCCTTGTTTTTGAAATTAATTTATAAAAAGACAAGTTTAGCGGATATGTCTGAATTGGAATAAACTCACTGAGGTAATCAATTCGAAATATTTTAGAGAATCGATGCGGCAAATTATGGACATATGTTCGCGGGTTTGGTTGTAATTCAGAGTTTGCCTTTGCCTAAACTCTTTGCCACACCAATATTAAAGAGCCTAGTCTTTCCTACTATTTACCCGTGGATTTAGAGATTATAGTTGGATTCATTCACTAGGTGAAATGCAACAGCCTCGTTCAGGTTTTAAAATTGGATAGCCGAATCCATTTTATACGAAGAATACCATTAGTCCACAAGCGTCTCCGTATCGTTTCCATTTTTTTTTAACTCATGGACAAATCATGCTGAATTTATCTGTTCTCATCCAACCACTAATGGAACATACATTCAGCAGTTTTGTGAGGATACGGGATGTAGCCCTGAAGACATGCCAGAGGCGATGAACGATAGGGAAAAGAGGCGAGAGAGGGTCAGGGATATCTGTGCTAGTGGCATGACATGATGATGATGACTAATGGAAAGTAATATCGTTCCTGATAAGTACTGAGGATTTGGTTTGGTTTGGTTTGGTTTGGTTTTATGGCATATCAACCATTATAGGTTATTAAATAGCGAATCCATGTTTATAGATCTAAACAGTTCTACTTCGAAAAATTTAGTTTAGCATGAATACACTGTTTAGTTTTATTTGAACCATTGATAGAACCCTATCAGGTGCTACCACTTCGGGCCGAAGTGGAACTGGGAGCGATGGCAATGTAGGATTACTCCATATTCTCCAAAGTTCCAGCATTACTGCAGTTTCACCATTAGATTTTTAGTGCCATATCCAAGACATTTGTTGGGGGAGTTTTACCGCTCTGCAGAGATGCAGTCGTTGTATTCTACAGCTTCAGCCGAGAGGGCCGAGTGGGCCGAGTACTAAGGAGATTACTTAGCAAGACAAAAATATTCTCGTATTCATCACATCTTTCCAATAATGTATATATGCAATTAGTTATGGCGTGGAAATATGCTATTTAAGCATCAACGAAATCCTTTTCTAATGAACTGTGGTTGAAACTTACTTTAGATATCAGTATTTGCATACGCTGATTAAGGGACGAGGTGGGATTGCACATCTTTCTTTCTTTCTTTCTTTCTTTCTTTTAATGTCATTAACTTTCGTAGGTAATTTAATGACACCATCATTGTTGCAAGAGAACCGTAGAGCTACTATTTAACTCAGATTTAATGGAGAAAAATGTTTTATATCTCATTTTAAAGGTATTGGGATGAACTTAATAGTACAGTCGAGTTCGACATGGCTTATCTAGGATTTTGCTGTCTAATAGGTTAGCCACTACGCAACGGGGACTTTTCCACATATTTTAATATTACCTGAACACAAGAGCAAGTAGGGATAGTGATTTAGTTGAGTGTAAAGAAGGCATATTCCCTATAAATATTCATTCTTTATGCTGTGCAACTATTGTAATATGTTGACACGCAGTTAAAATCATTCAGTCCATATACCCGAAGATAATGATCATTATTACGTAAATGAGGCCCTCAGCATGATACATTATTTTCCAATATCAGATAGATAGATAGATAGATAGATAGATAGATAGATAGATAGATAATTGCTTTAATAGTTATTTTAATATGAAATGTAATTAGCAAGCCTAATTCAATGATAGTCTGAAGGCGCTAAATCTGGTGAGTATGGAGGATGCGGTAAATTTATCCTCCCGAATGAGGCGATTGCCTTCCTTGTCCTGGTGCTTGTGCGTGGTTGAAAATTGTCACGCCGAATGAGGATATTATCAATTGCATGTTGGTTCTCGCCCTTTGGATTATTTCCCTGAGCCTCGTCAGGGTCTCGTTGTATGCCTCAGATTTTATTGTTTCTCCTCTTGGCAAGAAATCAACAAGAATCAAACCGTGAGAATCCCAAAAGATAGTTGGCAAGATTTTTCCAGCCGCCTTTTTCGTCTTGAACCACTTCGAACACAAATATATATACACACACATTTTCTTCTGACTATCGTGTTTTTGGCGCCATGAAAGAAGGCTTAAGAGCCAAAAATTACATCTGTGAAGAGGAGGTAAATCTGCAGCGAGGAAGTAGCTCAAAGAATAGTCTACAGAATTTTACGAGGAAGATTGATATTGAGTAAAACGGTGACTATGTTGAGAAGTAGAGATGGGATCCATAGATGACCAGTTTCATTTTGATGTATGATGCATCTTCCTACATCGATAATTTTTTTATGTTTTAAGGAAAAAGGCATTTCTTTTTTATCCCCCCTCATATATGGTTGCAGTAATGGAGCACTTAAATATGATCAAGCTCACTAGTAATTATTTGGTTAGATTTGCATGTTAAACATCCCTCTACGTCCATGTTTTTACTCTTTTCATTATGTTAAATGATTAAGTAAAGTCGCTTATGAAATCAAAAAATAGGTTTTTGATGTATTAATCATATTCTGTGTTTTCTTCATCGTTTTTTTGGAGGGGAAAGGGGGTTTCATGGTAATTCAAATTATTAAAATATGCCACTAAACTGCATCCGTTGGTGGGTCTCCTGCTCTGAGAGGTCCCCTTTACTGATTCACTGTAACCTGAAGTCCAAATACCTGCTGAGATCCCAACTAGGGGTCAAATTGATCTGTACGTGATGACGTTTAAAATGGTTTTGAATGGCAATAACTACTATTGATAATGACAGTACATATTACGTATTTTCTTGTTAAAATAATTGTAAACTTTGATATAGTGTCTATTAAAACATAAATATTGCAGCGACTAAAGACGTGATTACCTTTCAAAACTAAAAGTGAAGGGACATTGCTGTTTCAAATATTATTAAACACCATAGCTGTTAAAGTGAATTTGTCAAAAAATAAACGAACAAGGTCTGATATGCCATAAAGCAGCAAACAGACAAAACATTTATTTTTGTAATACTGTAAACGAAACAGTGTTGTAAGAAAAAAGTTATTTTAAACCTTTAGTTAAATTACAGCATAACATTCATACTTTTCTCATAAGAAATAATCATTTCATTCACCAGTTTATTGTACATATTTTCGTTATGTTAGAGCAGAAACGATCTGATGCTAGAAGTTTATGTTCCAGCACAGTAAAAAGGATACACTGATATTTATACTATTCCAAGTAAGTGAAGATTTTAATTAAACAAAAAAAAAAGAAAGAAAATAGCATAATTGAATAAGGGCATTTTGTATACGATGTCACCCGGTGTTTTCTATGTGTCACCCACTTAGCTTATTAAAATAATCTGTTTCTCTGCACCTTGTCTATGCACTCTATTTGATTTAAGAACTGCAGTTGGAGAGATAGTAAAAGAAGAAGGGAAGAGGAAAAAAAAACAGAAATGTGCTCTTAAAACCTACATGCCTACCATATGTATGGATCTTTGCATCTATTGATGTAAAGACAACAGCCTTTACACACACACACACACACACACACACACACACACACACACACATATATATATATATATATATATAAATGCAGTGATTCATAGGTACACATTTATACATATACATATATGTGCACATATATATATATATATATACATTAATATATACACACACACACACACACACACACACACACACACACACACACACACACACACACACACACACACTCACACACACATATATATATATATATATATATATATATATATATATATATATACAAACATGCATTAGTATATCGCATATGCATTTATGTACATATGTATATAAATATACCCATGCACATACATACTTATAAATATGCGTGTAAAATACGCATAAATACACGGTTAAATATGCACGCACACACACACACACATACACACAAATATATATATATATATATATATATATATATATATATATATATATATATATATATATATATATATATATATATATATATATGCTTCTTGTAAAACCAAATGGCATTTTATAACAGATTTGGCGAAGTTTCTTTCTAGTAAGAACGTTTCAAGTGAGTTATATTGAACACTTTGAAATCTCACAGGTAAACAAAATGTAATTAAATTTATCTCAAGTAAAACAAGCACCAACCAATAACTTTAGAGGAATCTACATAGGTAGCAACTATTCATTAATGCAATTTTGAGCAACGATAATATGAAAATAAGGAGAATATTACCATGTATAATAGCAATAATATAGCCATCTTTTATCTGAAGATGGCATATAGTCAAGAAATATTCTTTTATATTTATTAAATGCCAATGAGAAGTGAATATTTTACATCTAGCATATGAGGTGTGTTAACATCTTTCACGGACGAAGAAGAGATTTATTTATTTATTCATTGGATTAAGTAGAACTACTAAAGTACAGGATTAGCTTCAACTTGAAAGAATAACCGTTTTATTTTTTCTGAGATCAAATTGTCACATGATCGATAACTGGCACAAAGGCTTCCTGTGCACAGGTTTGTATAGCTTTCAGTTGATGGGATATTGCTACAGAGGTATATGAACTGGTATTGTAATTTTAGACGTTTAATAAAAAGATGGCAGGATCTTGATTAAAACTCATCAACTCAAATTTATTCGAGTTCATTTAGATTAACTATGCTACCTATGAATTTCTCTACGTGGACACACCAATATTGAAAAACCAACAAAAACTTGTATCCATCTATTCAGAGATGTCACTCTATAGCGACTAGAGGACATACCAAGATAGATAGTCTATAAGGACAGATAAAGAGAGAGAGAGAGAGAGAGAGAGGGGGGAGGGAAATATTCAAATGAATTATTGCTGTTAACATATAGAAACGGCAGTAGTAGAGGTGCCCGTGGTGTAATTATTATCGTCGTAGGAAATGTACACGGTGACCTGAGTTCAAATCCTGGACCAGACTAATTGCATTTTACATAGAACTAATAACCTTGGGAAAGGTATGAATACAATTATTCTCCCTCCAGCTATGGGTAAATAGTAGGGCAGACTGTGTTTTACCACCTTGGTGAGGCAACTAGTCTAGGAGAAGGTAAACTCTGAATTGAAATCTGTTAAACTCCGCTTAAAAATTGACCTTGTGTCATATCCTGCCCGAGCGGAGGGGTTGGTAAATAGGATCTTTTCTTGTTATCTACTATGTTTGTATCCGGCAGTGCATTTTCTGAGTATGGGGTTAAGTTTCCTCTGTTAATACCGGAAATATTTTGTTCCGATATATCTTTAGATATTATACATAGTATTTTCAGTTATTTCACTGGTCAAATATTCTAACAAATTTGTAAATTAAAATATATAAGCAAAACAATTGTTTTCGGCTTGTGTTCTATTTTTACGATTTGCAACTCTCGAGCGCAGATATCTGATCCAAATCTTCCCAGAAGCCTAAACAAGGTTGTATTGTTTTGTTAATTTTTTTCTTTGTTCAATAGCACATCAAACTTACTGGGTAATTGTTGTGGTCCCGGAAAGGGTCACTAATGAAAACGCAAACACGGATATTAGATAACATATTATATTACACAAGAAAGATAGAGTTACATAGAAAAGGCAAGAAGTCACATACTGTTCGGATAACACCGATATTGATCTGTGGTACAAGGCCTTCTTTAGGTGGGTACGGGCGCAGGGCCGGAGTCCACACGCGCCCGGCCATCCCAAAACTTCCTACGGCCCCGTCGGCATTCCCCTGATTAAGGGTGCCTCAGGCGCCGGGCGATGAACCCAATCCCCAAAGGGGGTAAAAGCCTGGGCGGAAAGGCCCCCTGAGGCCGAAGGAAATCTCCAGGTACCGAGACACACTCGACCAGATCCGTGTCGCAGATAACACGGCCGGCCGAAGTGCTACCCGTCAACTGGAGAGGTACAGACCGATAGTGATCTGCCTCCTAGCAACGAAATCTCTCAGTACTAATACCGGTGGAAAGAGTACATTATGGTGAGATGGTTAAGGCTCCCACAACAGTAATTTAATTCAAAAGCCATCTTTGTAGATGAATTATAAGGATACTATTTAATCCTTAGCTAGGGAATATGGTGGTTCAGACTTCTCCTTTGAGTATAGCATTAAAGTATTTGTAATAACGCACCAGTAGTTCCAACTCTCTTAAAACGACGTCACAGTCCATTACGTAACCTTCTACGCCACTAAAACAACCGAATTTTTCTTGCAGTCTGCAGAATGTCTCAGGAGTTTCGCATTCAAAATAGCTCTTTCACAAACTCTTTCAGGGTAGGTAGACCTGTTCTGAGATAATCTCAGAGATTATCAATTCTTCGAACTTTGATGTTTTTCTCTCAGTTATTTCTCGTTCTCTACTGTATTTCGTTGAGGCTTCTAATACATCGATAGTCTTCTCTGAAACCTCCAGTTTATTAAGAAATACACAAAGACAAGTAAGTTTTTGTCAGGTTTCATTGGAAATCCAACATTTTCACATATATTTCTACGTGCCAGACACGTTCTTATCAGTTTTGAATTATGAGCGCTATGTGCACATTTGTATCTTTTCGTTGTATACTTTTCATTTGCTCCTGTTATCTCAGCCAGCATCCATCGCTATGTGATCTATTTTGATATCCAAGTCCTGAAGATGGTTACTGAAATCGAAACGTTCAATGTCGACTTTAATTCATAATAAATTCACCATTTCTTATACTTGCATTTTTTTAATCCATATTTACTTTCATATATACATATATACATACATATATATATATATATATATATATTTCAAAAATATATATTGCTTATAAATATTAAAAAGAGCCACATAATAGATGAGAAAAAATTAAAGGAGAAGAAGGAAATAGTGGGAATAATCTATCTATCAATATATCCATCCATCCATCTATCTCTGTCTTTATATATATATGGATGTGTGTGTGTGTGTGTGTGTGTGTGTGAGTGAGTTTTATTTTTTTACTATAAATGTTAAACTGACAATCTACGGCTGTTGTTTCTGGCAGGAAATCCCATCAGAGATCCATTAAATTGGGAGGCTATGTCAAGTGGACATTTGAAATCTCCAAAACAGAAAAAAAAAACTTCTATTCTACATTTTAAACCTTTTCAACGGAGAGATTCAGAATAAATCGTTTTGCATCACACACTGATAGTTCTTCATAACCTAACTTTTACATTGTGTACGTTCTAAAATATCTTTTTACGGGTTATAATTGAGGAACTCTCATTAAACTAAGCTATTAAACCAGCCGGCGGTATTTGTTTCCATTTTTAATTTAGGTGATTAATCTATTATTTTAAATCAGTGTAAATATAAATGTCCTCCTTTATTTTTATCGTAAACTTAACTTTACCTGACGAGAATCTTTTTTTTTAATTTATTGACAAAATAAGTACACAAAAAGAAAATATGAAGAAAATTATGATTTTGAATTTTGGGTTGCTTACAATATAGTTCGGATATATTTTCTTTTACTTTTAGAGGATCCTCGGAATGATATACAATTAGTAAAGTTTCATTCACACTATAAAAACAGCACAATAATTGCTTTAGTGAGTGACGCTCATATCTTGCATTGTAAGAAACAGGGCTACTTTTAAATTGATTAAATGTATCGATTTGATCAAAGTCATTACAATTTATGTTCTTTCCAATTTTTAAAGTTATACTCCATTTAAAAGTCTAAAGCAATACCGATGTTCTGTTTATGTCAAACATATAGTTTGAATATTCGATGTTTTGACCAAGAAACGCTTTGATGAATGTGACACTGTGATAAAACTATGAATAGCCATGATTTACTTGATATGATGAATATATTCTCGCCATTTGAAATCATTAATTTCATGTAGGCGCTATATACATTTTATGCTTTTTTACTGAGCACCAAACAAAAGCCAGTTGGCCTCTGTGTTTAAGGAAGTAGTTCTATCACTCGATTCACTCTTCCAGATATTTGGAGTAACATGTTGTACTGTTTTGCATTCACAACGGAAGTTCCACTACGAAGCTATCATAGTGTTTGATTGTAGGTTTGAGCACATATTCATATTCGCATTGATGAAAACTAAACTCCTTGTCCACATCATGGTGTTTGAGGTGGTCACAACTGATGATGACGGGCCTCCATTCATTTTCCTCCATGATCTCCGACTTAACACGGAGCCTTACTTCAGATATCGGAAGGAGTTTATGCTACATATGGATCGAGAAGGTAACTGCTGGTAGTCCCTACATCGGACGCCATGCCATACAAGAAGGAATATCTACTGTTCATAGTCAGGAAATATCTCCGATTACATCATGCGTAACATTTGGCCACTTACTTCCAAAGATTACAATCACTTGATTGTGATGTGTGGAGTGCAGTTGGGCAAGAGACCAACAAAAGTCCGTGTCTACAACAAAGATGAACGGAAGGTAAGGTTAACAGCAGTACTTACCAGTTACAACTAGAAGACTGCTGAAAATGCTTCTTGGAGATGTTGAAGTTGTCTGGAGGACGTGATTAAAGCCAAAGGAGAGTTCTTTGAATACATTTATCCAAAGATATTAACGCCAGTGGAAGCCAAAGTTCGTAGTATAGAAATTGAAGTTGATTCACCATGTCTATTTTCTCCAGCGACGACGATAATTCAACTTGCCTCTTAGATGTGTACAATAAAACGGAGAGTTATTTTAAAAACAGATCAAGCAAAAAATCTAGTCCTGACTCATAAACTAATTAAGAAATAACTTAATCAAGGTGTTAAGGGAGATAGATAACTATATGCAGTTACATAGATTGCAAAAAATTCCATAACTCTTTAATTAAACATCGGCAGATCATAATTTTTATACGGAGTAAAGTTATAATCGTATTTCTTTTTGGCCTGTATATTAAGTAGGATTGCTTGATTGCTTGCTTTTAAGGACATTTTAAACCGTCTTGTGTCATATTTTGTCTGCAGAATAAGGAATCCTAAACATCGTAGGTTTATATTTATATTTTCGTGCTGAAGTGTAAGAATTGATTTGTTCATCTATTTCTGTATTGGTATGTCAGTATACTTAGGGATATCTTCTTTTTTAATCATTACTTACTACGGTACTGATCATGTTTACGTGTATAATTTTTCGTATAACCTTATTCCTGTCAAGGTTAAAATGTCATCCATATTGACGTTTTTAAAATGGTACTTCATATTTTTTGCGTAAACAATTCGTTGTCTCATGAGAACTGTATCTTCGTGTCAATGAGAAAAGTTTTAACAAAATAGCAACTTTGATACGCAGTATCTGAGGTTATTGTCTTGTTTGAGTATAAAAGAGTGCCTCAGTTGTGTTCAATATGCAATTCATGACTTTATATTTACCAACCACTCCATACCAGTAGGATGTGACTCAATGTCAAATTTTATGGGGGTGTCTTCCTCGTGGTGTAATGGTTAAAGCGAAGGACTGCGGAATAGTAGTAAGCAAGTTCGTACTCCAGTCGCGCTATTACGTTCACTTTCGGGCAAATAGCCTTAGGAAAGGTATGAGCCCCCTTATCCTCCCAGCTATGGGATAAATAGTACCACTACTGTTCTTCTAGGAGAATAGCTTTGGCAATAAATAACCTACAAAGGTTGATATACTACTAAACAAAGAAACCAACCAATCAAATTTTATGCAGTGTTTCAAAGGCTTTAATTGAGAATTTCCTTCTTCAAGATTGGTTGCTATAGCAAGGTAAAAGAACCCAGTTATCCAGTTATTTACAACAGCTTGAGGGAAATTGATGGTTACATACCTTTCCCAAGAATGTTAGCGCCATACGGAATGCAAACAACCTCTTCCAGGATTGAACCCGAGCCACCGTGTCCATTTTTTCCATGATGACAATAACACTGTAAACGCCACATCATGTTTTTTTTTTACTCTCTTGATTTTCTGGAAACTCCTTTCTAATTACCAAACGTCGGTTTCATTAGCGCAAGTTTATCATATTTGCCAACCCCTCCGCTCGGGCAGGATATGACACAAGGTCAATTTTTAAGCAGATTTTAACAGGTTTGAATTCAGAGTTTTCCTTCTCCTTGACTAGTTGACTCACCAAGACTGAGGAACCCAGTTTTCATGAGACATATGCGCAAGTTTATATTTAGTCTGTTCTGAAATACTTTAAATCAACTATGATAATATATTTGTGACATATAAACTAATCAAGTAGTTGAACGGACAATGGACAATGCGGTTGTCTCACGAGGCCTTGAACCAGCAACTAGGCAAGGCTTGAGAGATGACAGGGAATTACCCATTTAGCTATTCTACCCTATGCATATAATCGATATTGTACCATAAAATGCCAAGGTCAAATAAGGTTCACTCACACAGAATCAATAGTATGACATCAGCAAACGTGTAATATAAGCTTGTCAGAAAAGTAAGAACAGAATTTATTTCAACTAGAACATGCTGGATATACCCTTAATTTAAAGTAGAATAATCAATTAATTTAATATAATAGTTACCGAGGATAAACAGTTCATTCATGGAGTTGATTTTTGTACATATTTTAGTTTAATAACTTGAGGAAATATAGACACCAAATAAGGAATGAGAAAAGAAATTGCTTTAATAATGCCAAATATTTTATTAATGACATGTTCGCTTTTAGTGTGCAGATTTTAATTCTTGTTTATTGTAAAATATTATAATTTCTGATATTCCCAAAACATCATGAAGCATATGACCAGAATAGTCGGCCTTATTGCATTCAATATCCGAGATGACAATCTTCAAAGATTTATATTGTCATGTGTAAGGTGATTTTCTTAATTTCTCAAATCAATGTACACGCACATACACTTACGCATACGTATATATATATATATATTTATATATATATATATATATATATATATATATATATATATATATATATATATATATATAAAATTAACCTAAATCGTGAGTCGAAAATCTTCTACTAAAGTTTCACCTTATCGGATCATCAGGAAGCCTAACTTCGATTAATTCTAAAGGAGAAATCGCCTTCTTTTATTCACTAAAAAGCCACCTAACTTAGAATTTGCATAACAAATAAATAAATAAATAAATATCTTACTTAAAAAAAAATCTCTGAAACCTATCCCTAATTATAGAGCAACCATGCCCTTTTGTGTCTACATCTATTTAACACCTCCGATCTTTGGTTTAACATATTCCTACTTTTACAAGATTCTATTGCTAGTTTCTCCTCCATACGAAGCCGACAAATTCTATCCCCCGCCCTATATTTACGGCATTTCTTTATTACTTCCCATTTCATTATAGGATCTACCCCTTTGTTATCCTTTAGAATTAGTCGAAGTTAGGCTTCCTGATGATCCGATAAGGTGAAACTTTGGTAGAAGATTTCCGACTCGCAATTTAGGTTAATTTTATAATTGGCTCTACTTGTGTTGAGCACTTTAGTAATTGTAGTATTGCAGGATTCGCGGAAAGTTTTTGATTTTATTTTGACCACTGACTGCGTATCCCTTGATTTTTTTTTCAAGGGGTCGGACGAGGTTGGCCTTTTCTTTCTTTTTGACCCATAATTTTTTTCTTTTTCCCCTGGGCGGTGATTCGAGATACTTTTATCTCTTGTTCCTGGCAGAGATTTTTTTTGTTTTTTTCAGGTACCGTGAATGCTGGTAGATATTAGATTAGTATATATATATATATATATATATATATATATAATGCTAAAAGAATTCTATGTAAAATTTTTGCATGACAGGAACTGGTATAAAACCAATTAATGTTACACTTATGGACACTCTAAATTTGCTTATTATGTTTTATTTTTTCAATACAATCACCAGATGATAATGTGATAAAAGTGTCCAGTCAAACGTCTATGTACCGTGAGATATAGTCACGTAATACGATGATAGTTTGTGAGACATTTGCAAAAAATAATAATGTGATTACATGTTAGTATATGCAGCATTAAAACGACTTTTTTCTTCTTTATATTTCCAAAGACAAAGGATTTATTCTCGTTGAATGCTACGTTTATTAACGTTGAATCTTGTTATTCTTTCTAATGAATGTCACTTGAACTCTCAAATGAGTAAACAACATTATATAGACGTTTGACAGACACTTTTATCAAACAAGTCTTTGAGGATAATAAAATTTAAGTATTGGACATAGAATGTCTCGAATCCATATATATAAAGAGATAGATAGATAGATAGATAGATAGATTCTTATATTTATCAATGAATAGTGTTCAATATCAGTGATACATTTAGCCGTCCATCTTATCCAATGATGTTTCTTAATACTTGTCCTCAGTTGTTTTTCGATTTCAGGAGTGGCATTGCTATTTACCGAACGTGATTTTCGAGACCCCAAGGCTACTTTCAATAATACCCTTATGTCTGAGATTTGGTCAATCTCTTTTACGCGATTCTTCCTTTTGTTGTGCGAACACTATTCATTTTGACCGTCTGTTCAAGGTGCCAACGTAAGTTGTGTTGGGCGAGTATAATACATGCAAGGGAGTTTTGATTACATTAGGGTTGAACGAGCTATGGCGCAGTATACTGTATATTTAGCTTTTATGGTGCAGCCTTTGTTAAGCCAGTCCCATCGTCAGGCCACTAAAGCCCTTGGAAGCATTTGATGTTTGTGTATCTAGTTTTGCATCTTGTCTGTGGTTGTTGGCAACTGAAAAGCCTTGATAGTGGAATTTGTTTATTTAGGTTAATATGTCGCCTTGTCTTAAGGGTAGAGTGTTCACAAATGGTCCCGGAGACCGGGGTCCAATCCCAGACTAAAAAATTGGCTTTGATAGCTCTTTCCCTAACCTTATAATATATGGATCAAGGGTAAAGTGGAGCAATCCAGGATATGGAGTAGCGCCCACCCTTTCACCTTGGTGTTGTAGCTAAGGAAAAGAGAGTCTTCGGGTCACCCTTGATTATGGTCACCAACTTTAATTTTACATAAATAACCCTGTGTGACTTGGTTAATGCCTTGTGTTCCTAGAGAGGTACGGTGAATAACAACGGTTTTATTGAGGTTAAATTTTAAGACCAAATTCTTTGCAGATTTCGAAAAGTGGATGATTATTTTGAAAGAATCTTGCTAGTTTTGCGCTACGAAGACAGTATCGTCAGCAAACATGAGCTAACATACCAGAACATTATTGTTTTTTTACTAGCAGACTTAAGTTGGCTGATGTTGAAGAAAAATGTTTGCTACCGATCCACTTTGGATGAAATCAGTGAAGTCATCATACAATACAATAGAAATGAATAATGAGATCAGTGCGGAGTTAAGAACACAGACCATTTTCATTCCATGCCGAATTCCAAATTGATAAGTGAATTCATTGAAGCTAACTGATGCTTTCGTTAGCGTATGCTAGTCCGATACAAGCTTAACAAACTCGTTAGTTCATCCTTGTTTCTGTTAGCTGTTTACAGTTTCGAAGGATTCTGTGAAGTTGAAAACTATCAGCTGGAGAAGCATATTCTTCTTAATGCAAATTATCCAGTATTTGTCGCAAAAAGAAGACCTAATCAGTGATTCGTTGTTTTATGGGAAGCCCATTGTGCCTCAGGAAGGATATTCTGCCCTAAGTCTGTTGAGCAATATGCAAGAGAACGCTTTCCTTAGGATGGAGACAAGCGAGGTCCCGTTGTAGTTGTAGTATTCTTTCTGTCAACATTCTTGAAGGTGGTGATATTTTTGGTGTCCTTCCAATTTGCAATGACTTATAGGTTTTCTCAAGCGTCTTCTATGATGGTGCAGGGTATCTTGACAAGCCCACAACCTCCCTTCCTAATGACTTCTGGATGCAGTCCATCAGCGCCAGTAGACTTTCTGTCGCGGACAAAGAGATAATTTTACTCACTTCATTCACGTGTGGACATTTTCACATGTAATATTGGGTCGGCATTTGTTCGATGTTTAAACCACATGTGGATCCCACATGTGGGTCATTTACTGAGTAGAGAGGCAAAGTGGTTCTTCCATCGGGCAAGAAGTTCGTGCTTCTCTGTGATTATTCTTTTGTTTTAAAGGGCCAGCAGTTGTTCTGATTGTTTTCGCTCTTGACCCTACACAGCCTTAATACTTTGATGAAATAAATAGGATTAGAGTCTGCTAGTGTTAGGAGTTTAGACGCTTTTGTCAGCCACCATTTATTTTGAGTTCTCTGAATATCTATCGGAGAAGTTGATGGCATGTTCTATATCTGGTTTTAGCGCACCTGGAGTTCTTGCAGAGCATGTTATTCCTGGCAAGGTTCCTGTTGTTAATAAGCTCTTCTAGCTTCATGCTGTTTCCGTTGAACCAGTCTTTATCCTACTTACTGCAACGCGGTGAATCTCTTGGGATACTTTTCACTCCATTGATTTCAGGGGGTTCCACTTTTCTTCTACAGTATTGATTAAAATTTCAGCAAGCCTGTTGTTTAAAGAAACTGTGAGTCATGCCTGACTATGTTGCAGGAAAAATTAAAGCTCACAACCAACAGGGTTACGAGCTTCCTGACTGCCATTTTTTTTTCTTTTTTCGTTCTGCGACTCATTCGAATTTAGTCATGGATTTAATCGTAACATGGTCAGAATTGAAGTTGGTACGATTCACGCTGTCATGTGTTGATGTAGTCAATAATGTTCTCACGCTTGGATTTTGGGTGCAGTAAGGGTTTCTTAGGTGTTAGTAATGACCATCTGGTCTGCAGTGCATATGGATAGTTTCCGATTGCCATTTGTGTTGACAGTCTTTCATCCGAACTTACAACCTTCGGCCATTTATAATGCGACTGACCAACTTCGGAGTTAAAGTCTCCACGAAGAACAATTTTGTCTGCATTCGAGATAGCATGAAGTATCTGGTCGAACTGGTTGTAGAAACTGCTTATTTTTCCCATGTTGTTGGATATAACCAGTGATCAGGGTACAATATCTAATTTTCAATAATGCAGACCTCAGTGAAACGATTCTGTTATATATTGGTTTAGAATCCTTATACATATTTGGCAGAAAACCATTCATGACCGTAAAAGCCACACCAGATTAACTTCTGTCAGATGAAGTTTTCCCACTGGAGCAGAAGGTATAGCCCGTCTTCTTTCTGAGGCAACTATTTTCAGCGAATCTGATCTCACTCAATGATGTTATATTTTTGGAGCTCCTTAAATATTACGGCGTTCCTGTGTTAGGCCAAAGCCTAAAAATAAAGGTCGATAATAGTGTGGAGCAAAACAACAAAATTTATCAGACATGACTTGATCTTTCTCGAATTTGTTTATATATGTAAATATTATTACTTTGTTTATACGTAGAGTCATATTCACTTTTTTTTATACGAGTAGATATCCTGTCTATGTTTATACATGTAGATATTATCACCTGGGTTCATAATTGTAGACATTATCCCTTGGGTTTATATGTGTAGTCATTATCATTTTGCCTCTATGTGTAGACATTCTCTCTTCGGTTTCTATGTGTAGACATTATCTCTTTGGTTTCTATGTGTAGACATGATCTCTTTATTCATACCTGTTGTTATCATCATCTTGTTCATATATGTAGAAATTATCTTTGTTTCTATGAGTAGACATTATCCCCTTGTTTACATGTGCAGCCATTATCACTTTGTTTATACCTGTAGATATTATTAATTTGTTTTTAAGTGTAGATTATATCACTTTGGGTTTTTGTGTAGATTTTGTCAATTTGTTCGTACAAATTGACATTGTCACTTTGTTTATCGGTGTAGGAATTATAATTATATTATATTATTTCCCTACGGTAAAAGCAAATTTTCGATCTCATATTAAAAGAGATATGTTGTTTATTTTTTTTCCGAAAATTTTGGAATGGTTGTTTTTAATTTCTCCATTGAAAAAATGTTTCGCCTCTTATGAAAGGTTCTAGTGATCAAAACATAAGACGATTTAAAAGTGCTAAATCTATAGATTATGGAGGAAATTGACGAATCACCAGGCCTAACAACCTTACTTTTTTTTTGAGTTTGTATGTTGAGTAAAAAACTATAATGTATTCAGTGTTGAGACTTCAATCACAAAGCAATGGGAACTATGAAGGTAAAATGTGTAGCTATTACATCCATGTCCTCTCTGGTCCGGAGCCATAGTAATTGCTGGGGCCCCGTCAATAGTAGGGAGTTTGTGTTTTTTTTTCTGGCTAATGTGTTGGACTATAACATCGTAGTAAGTGAATTCAAAATCCAGTTACGTTGTTATGTTCACTTTTGGACTAATAGCTTTGGAAAACGCATGAACTACCTTATACTCACTGTTACAGGTTAAATAGTACCACTGCTTGTTTTTTTTTCTTTTTTATCAGGATGGCTTTTGCATTAAATAACAATCAAGGTTGATATGCCATCAAACAAAGAAACCAAACCAATCTATAACTCCTACAGGTATTCTTGAATATTATTTGTATTAGTAAAGAATACTTAAATCGTCATAACTGTAAAACATTAAAACACTGAGAAGGAACAGTCTGTCAATGAATCAGTTTTAAAGACTGAATTTCGTCAAATGCGTCTTCTTTATTCATATGCGTTAATATTTCAGACTTCGATTTAATTGGATAACCAACGTGCTTAAACAATTCAAAGGTAGATAATGACACAGCAAGAATATAACAAGCACCAAAACCAGCACCATTATTAACGATAAGATGTCGTTAGTAGACCAGTCATTAGAGCAATACACTACTTAAATGAACAGTAAAGAGAGACTCGATCATCGTTCTTGATTTACATTAGTTTACAATATAAACATTGGAGTCAATAACTTTGTTTCTAACTAACGGACCTAAATCTGACCTACATATATAAAGAAATATGCGGCTAGAACTTAAAGGAATAAAAAGATAATTCAAACGAAATCTTTGTCAGTAGGAGTCAGATAAAATCTATGAGATTTGGGGTATGAAACTTACCTCATATCTAACATCTTTCATATAAAATACTTAAAATGGTAATACAATTAAACGGTGTATATCGATATATACCAAACACTTTTGAGTCATATTTTCTATTGTATTTGCCGATACATTTATGAGCAGGCCAACCTATATTTATATCAAAATATACATAGTATCTACAACATATCTACAATATCACGCCCAAGTTGAAGGTTAGTAGCTATAACAGATATTTCATAAAACTTGTCTTGACATTTCCCACTCTCGCTTTTTTCCAGCATATATATATATATATATATATATATATATATATATATGTGTGTGTGTGTGTGTGTGTGTGTGTGTGCGTGCGTGTGGATGTTACAGTGTTAAGAAAGTAATCACATTTTGCCCGAGAGTGTAGAAAAACCAATGTAAGTTATATTTATTTAAAGAGTATCACCAAAACTGTAGTCACTTTAATTTTCAGTGACTGCCGCTCAGCAGGAAGTCAAATTTTAGATAAGAAGAAACCTGAGTTCTTACACGAAAAGAAAAAAAAAACATAGAAAGATTGATTTTGAGTTGTTTTTTTTCTGAATATACTGCCATACATGAATTTTTCTTATGAACGAAACAATTTAAAATCTAAAGGGTCCAAATCTTGCGAAGATGGAGGTGTGGAAGAATCTCCAAATCTAAAAATCTTATATTTTATTGAGTGTGTTAGGTGATAGGCATAAAAACTGAAAATTAAAATTTAGATAAATGTGACTTATATTTTATTTCATAGACACTCTCCACAAACATCATTACTTGCCAAACAGCTTTATATATATATATATATATATATATATATATATATATATAATACCCGAAAGAACCAGAAACTATGTACGTAGTTTTCACCTAACAATTCTTCAGTATCATTTTTTCTTTCTTTTGGCTAGTCATTGCGGTGCTGCTTGATTATTTTCAAACAGTACGGTTTTTTTATTGTTTTGTTTTCAGATATGAGCATAGGAATTATGTTTTAAATAGATATTGCATCTCCTGATTTTTCTTAACGCCACCACGATTTTAGAAATACGTATAAAAGCAAAGATTATATATATATATATATATTGCAGTCGTTGCAGCAATTTGTGGCTTGGCAGAAATGTCTTCCGCAAGAATTTTAGATGAGGACAGAACTTTAATTGCACGTTCATCCTCCAAAATGTTTTCCTCAGAAGCAGACAACACTTTGAGAATGTTATCCTCAATTTCTTTTAATTGTTTATTATTTGTTGCACCTTCAAGAATGAGTTCATTTTTTTTCTTCTAATTCTGGTTTCTCTTTGGTAGCCACAATTCCAAGGAGTTGATCCTGAAGTCCTTGAGGGGTGATCATAAAGTTCAATAGACAAACCTTTTCAGATACTTCAGGTAGATAATGAGGGTTTCGGAGTCGTGTTGTAATCGTGAGTGTGTGCGCACGCGCGTGTGTGTGTGTGTGTGTGTGTGTTTGATAGAGAGAGAGAGAGGGAGAAAGAGAGAGAGAAGGAGGGAGGAGAGGGAGAGAAAGTACGTGTATGTATGTATGTGCTTCTCAATTACTTAATAAATCAAGTGATTTAAACGTTTTTATTTTTACATTCGAGCAATAGTTTCTTAAGAGTTTTCTTTAGCCCAATCTCCGATCAAAAATGAATAATATACAGACATGTCTATTTGGCCTTTGAAATGAAAAAAACAAAAGTTACTACCATTATATCTCTGATTGGACTGTGAAGAGTGAAAATAAAGTGGATGTGTCCTGAACGGGAGCGTAATCATCAAAAGCAATTTAGTGTCAAAATCCAGAACATTATTTTTGTGAAGCCCTTACTTCTTTGCAGCAGAAGATACAGTGAACGCAACTGAAGTATATATATATATATATATATATATATACATATATATATATATATATATATATATATATATATATATATATATATATATATATATATATATATATGAACCCCTGGACCAAAATTTAAGACCACGCTGAAAATAAGAAGAAAAGGATTGTTTATAATTTTTAAATTATGAAAATCAGATATATGAATCAGATAAGTTTAAAAGACATTTAAATTTAAAATAAGAAATTCCGATTCTTTTTTTATATTAGCATTCATTGTAAATTTTTAAAAAAATTAACGTTGATATAGGACCACCAATAAAAACTAAGGAAAAAAGGACTTAATTTAATTGTGAAATTTATTATGTCGACTACGTTATATAAAGTTAGCGACCATAGTCGAGGGTGACCCGAAGGCTCCCTTTTCGATAGCTACTACACCAAGGTGTAGGGGAGGGCGCTACTCCATTCCCAGAATTGCTCCACTTTACCCTTGAACCGTACCTTATAATGCTGAGTGTTAAGCAAGGTGGTATCAAGTACCATTTTTAAAGTCTTTGGTATGACTCGACCTGGGATTGAACCCAGGTCTCCCGGGCCATTGGCGAAAATTGTAATACTTAAAATACTAAAATCATAAATGGCTAAAATTAAATTATCTGAATTTTAGAATGGTGAGATTAAAAAAGATAAGAGTTGGAAAATCTTAAAGAGAAATGTCGAAAGCTTAGGACATAGTGAAACCGTTCTATGCAATTACTTGAAAAGTCCAAATACGTATGGAACAAGAAAAATTATCCCCACAATTTAATAGAAGAATTGTTTACGAAGTAAGAAAGAAAACCTCGTCAACATCAAAAATATTAAGATCTGCAGTGGATGCTTCTTGCAGTACTCGAACAATTAAAATGCATTTAAAATAAAAATAAACATAAGAAAATAACCCATCGTCTTAGGTTAACTATGAAGCTCAAAGAGAAACGACTGGAATATGCTCGTCAATATCAAACAATGAGTGGAAGAAAAAGGCGAAAAGTTATTTTCTCGGAGGAAAAGAAATTCAAATTAGACGGTTAAGATGGCGTTCAGACGTACTGGCATGTAAAAATGTTCCAGAAGAGAATTACTTTACAAAGCATAGTGGTAGATGATCTCTTATGATATTATCTCCAGGAAAACTTAAACTACAATTTCTCAGTGGTTTACAAATAGCAGCAGATTATGTGAAGATGCTAAATGATTTATCTTTCACACAAGAAGGGTGGAGTCTATGTGGAGAAGAATGGATTTTTCAGCAAAATAATGCTGCTATCCACAATGCATTAATAACAAAGAAGTACTTGCTTGAATAAAAAATAAGACATCTTGACAACCAGCGTACTCTCCAGAAGTCAGTCTTATAGAAAATTTGTGGGGATTTTTTGTTGCAAAAGTTTATGGAGGATGTCGACAATACTCATCAATATCTGAACTCAAAAACCTAATTTTAGATGCATAGGAAAAATACCTTCGGTTAAACTTCAGAAACTAGTTGATTTTATGCCTAGCCGAATTTTTGAGGTTATCAAAGTTAACGGCGTATCTACAAAATATCAAATAACAAATTTGCCTTTATATTGTATAGTTCTGTTAATTGGTCTTATATTCATATCCAGACATAATTTCAAAAATTAGCATAAATGCTAATATAAATAAGAAAATCAATTGGACTTTTTTCATGATTTAGATTTAATTGTCTTTATACATTATCTTCCATATATCTGGTTTTCATAATTCAAAAATTGCAAACAATATTTTTTCTTTATTTTTTAGGGTAGACAACGAAACAGTCTGTCTCTGGATGACAATATATACGCTCCCCCATGGGGTTGAGCACCCTGGCGAAGGAATTTATAGCTGCCGCTCGCATTATGCAAAGCTCTTCGAAGGAATTGAGCATTCTGGTATCCGGTAAGGTATGAAAATGTAAAAAAACGAACGCTACTACTTCATACTTTATAATTCCCAAACTGACGTGGTACGCTTTTTGGCTGAGTGGTCTGATTCTAAGTCTAATGTAAAAATGGGCGCATTTCGATCCCAGCTTCAAGTGTCCTACGTATCTAGCCACGCTGAAGAGCTGTGATACAACGAAACAGTCTATCTGTGGATGACAGTATATATATATATATATATATATATATATATATATATATATATATATATATATATATATATATATTCAGAGGTCTATGAGTTTCATTGTAATCCTATTAACAATGAACACTTATCATTATAAGAATCAGATTGGTATTCTTACACTTAATGGGAATATGTGGTCTGATTTGTTTTATTTATTTTACTTTGTTTAATGACATATCAAATTTCGTGGCTCATTTAATGCTAAAATCATATTTGCTGAAAAACAGATGTGATACAATTCAATCCATATGTAGAAGACAAGAAATGCGTAACTTTCTTTGGAGTACGACTTCGAAAGGAAGCATAATACTGCGACTGAAATTCGAACTCACTTCCTTTAATGTCGCAGTGCATCACATAAGCCACTATGCCACGTGGTGTTTCCCTTTTTTTACAGATTTGATGTGTATATAGATAATAGAATAAAGTAGGAAAAATGAATAATAAAATATTTAACGAAAATATGGGTTAATATGGAATAGGATAATATAATCAAGCCTCTTGATTGTATTATCACTTGCACTTGCATCGACACAATTGTCTGCATACACTTCATTCATTCTTGTATATTTAACCATACAACAAATCATTAAGTCTCTTTGTATCACCAAAACGCACTGGAGTTGTGAGCACATCAAGCAAAATTCGATTCATACAATTTAGAATTCCGTGAAGGGATTTTAAACTAGAGACGTGTCTTCTTATTTATAATCACCTATGGGTGAGGTGACGCCAAAGTTTTCAATTTTTTTCCTGATAACTATAATGGAATGGTAATTCTGAAACGTGCAATAGAAAGGATAACAATTTATTTTTGATTAAGATCTCACAATAATTCAGCTACATATATCAAATGATTCCGAGGGCATTTGCATTCCTGTAATAACTCTTTTTCAAGAGATAAATTAGAATTATATTTACCACTCTCATAAATTGATAATTTAATATTTCCTTCATTTTCATTCATTGTTAGAGGCTACAGAGGAATATCAGTCAACAGTTTCTTGTTTATTCTTGCTAATCTTAAATAGTCTATGTTTGTCGATGTATCACATCCGTATTCTCGAAGAAATCATCATTCCGAATGTTTTACAGGTTAAAGATAAACTTCAAAGAATGTTTTGCGCTTCATATATATATATATATAGAACGGATGTATGTAAACAATAGTAATTGTGATTCATAACCGTTTAAAATCAAGCAGCTAATGTATGAAGGCGTTTGCTTTTTCTCATATAAGAAAATAAAATATTTTTTTTTATCAAAGCCAATGAAAGACAATAGGAAAGACCACTCTGCAAGGCTTTAAATATACTCAAGAATCTCCTGCAACCAAATATGCTTTGCTTTTTCTCAAATGAGATAGAACTTCAAATAGTATCAGATAGTGAACTCACAGGAAAGCCGTTGGCTTGTTCAGTCTCAATCAGATGTACCGACTGAGAGGAAAAGCTAAAACTATGTCCACATCATGATGTTTAGTGTGATTCCGAGCAATGCTGGTGTTATGCCTCCATTCATTTTTCTATAAGGACTCAGACTTAAAACAGAGGCCATCACCAAATGCCTGAAGGAGGTACTGCTGCCCGAGATTGAGAGCATGGTTGCTGGAATATTCTTATTCTGTCAACGGGACTCGGTTTCATGCTTTCCAAGAAGGAAAAATCCAGTCTACGTCGTCAGAAAATTTATGCAGCTACAGCATCCCTATCCTCTGGTGGTTCATCTTCCGGAATTGAAAACACATTGATAATTGTGTGGGAGGCGCACTTCTGGGAGAAAATAATGAAGCTCCCAAAAACACCGAAAATAAAATGAAGACAAGTATAACATAAGTATTTATCATTTTAACCAAAGAGACAGTGAGATAAACTTGCTGGCGATTCCGAAGCTCCCTGGATGCTGCAATCAAATCTCATTGTGATTTCTTGGAATACATTTCATCATCATCATCATATCGCGCTGGTAGCACGGATATCCCTGACCCTCTCTCGCCACTCCTCCCCATCGTTCATCGCCCTAGGTAGGTCTTCAGGACAACATCCTGTATCCTCACATAGCTGCTGAATGTACGTTCGAGCTGGTCGTCCTGCTTTTGCGCGGCCATGTGTGGGGATCCATAAGAGTACATCTTTTATGAGTTCATCTCTGCTTCTCCAGCAGTGTCTAACTTGAATAGTTTTTGTGATAGGGGGCAGGTGGCCGTACAGTTGGTGTCTTGTGGGGTGCTGCTGCCAAGACTTGTTCAGGATTGCACGCAGCATTCTTGTGTAATTGCCATCCAGTTTCTTCTCCAGCCGTTTTGTAAGCGTCCATGTAGTGCAGCCATATAGCAGTATCGATGTGACCGCTGCCTGAAAGAAGCTGCGTTTCATTTTATCGGTTAGGTCTGATTTCCATATAATCGATAGCCTATTGATAGCTGTCCATGCTTTCGTTAGCCTCGTTTCGATGTCCTTTTCGGTTGATTCGACGCTGCTTCCTAGGTAGGTGCATTTGTCTACTAGTTTAAGTGGGGTTCCTTCTAGAGTGGAGATGTCCCCCGTTTGGTGATAGCACATATATTCCGTTTTGTGTGCATTAACATAGAGGCCTATGCTTGCTGCTGCTCGTTCCAAACTATGCAGAAGAGTTTCGGCTTGATCAGGTGTATTTGCCAGTATCGCTATGTCATCGGCGTAGTCGGCGTCGGTAATTGTTGTTGCGGGGTATCTTCTGCTTCTTTTCTTCGTCAGTTCGAAGCCATTCTCTTTGATTTTGTCAATCGATGTTCTAAGTACGTAGTCTAGACAAATGATAAAGAGGTACGGGGCCAGCGTGTCCCCTTGTAGTACTCCTGCTACAATGTCAAAGTATTCTGTGTCTCCATCCGGTGATCGTACTTTTACTTTAGTGTTTCTATAGAGAATCGTTATTGCCGCTACGGTTTCTTTAGGTATGCCGTACGCTAGTAGGATTTGTTCCATCTTTCCTCTGTGAATGGAGTCGAAAGCCTTGGTAAAGTCGACAAATATTAATGTCGCTTGTAGGTTCTTTGCCCGTACACCTTCAAGGATTCTGCGGATGGTTAATATTTGTGATGTCGTGGATCTATTTCTTCGGAAGCCACTTTGGTTTTTTCTAAGTATGATGTCGATTTTGGGTTCTATTCGGTTTCTTAGTAGGGCATTGTAGATTTTGGCTGCTATGGATGTAAGTGTTATGCCTCGGTAGTTTTTGGCTAATCCGAGGTCCCCCTTTTTAGCGAAGGGGAGTATGCATCCCTTCATCCATCTATCTATCGGATTTTGATTGTATACTGCGTTGCAGTGGCGGAGCAGTATGTCGTCGAAGTCTATAATATTTCAATCTATTTTCATGAAATTTCGGTAAATATACCAAATAAAGTGAAAATTTAGTGTTATTTTCATTTTTGTTAATTAATATGCCAATTAACCCTTTGCAACTTTTATATATATATATATATATATATATTGAGGGATCGAAAAACTTTTCGGTGTGCCTAAAAGAAAAATACAATATTATAAGCTTTTTAGATTCTTCTAAATTACTAATCAAGGAGAGTATCTGGTAGCGAGATGCCGCCATGACAGTATTTTTTCCATTTGGCGCCGGATTTGAGGCACATGACCTATTATACCATCGACGCTATATCACGTGATTCCACAGACGTCTAACTGACTAGTCAGACTTGTGAAATACCAGCTCCCCTAACGATTTTAACTGTGAAACTCCGTGTGTAAGTTCTTATTTTGTCTAACGTTTACATTTTCCAAATATTATCTGATTGTTTTTGTAAATATCATATACTGTGATTTTTCTAGGCATTTTTCTGGCATATCAACCTTTGTAGGTTATTCAACGCCAAATCCATTTTTATGTAAATAATCTGTTCTATTGAAAACAGTTCAGTTTAGCATAAGTACACAGTTTAATTGTCAAAAACATTTCCATTTCAAACTATTCAAGCAGTTATATGTAACAATTCAGTTAAGTGGAAATAAAGTTTTAATGTCGAACTACGGTTTAATTGTCAAAAACATTTCTATTTTAAGCTATTCAGTTTAATCAAACAATTCAGTTTAGCATAAGTATGCTGTTAGTTCTATTTAACCAATTGATAGGGCCCTATGAGGTGCTACCACACCGGGCCAGAGTGGACCCAGGAGCGATGGCAATGAAGGAGTACGCCGCATTCCCCAAAGCTCCAGCATTGCTGGAACCTCACCATCATATTGTTTAGTGTCATATCCAGGACACTCGTTAGGGGGGGTCTTACCCCACTGCAGATGTGCAGTCAGTTTATTCTACAGCCCCAGCCGACTGGACAAACGTTCTTTTAACGTTGAATTTAAATACTAACACACACACACACACACACACACACACACACACACACACATATATATGTATATATATTTATATATATATATATATATATATATATATATATATTGATATTTTTAAAGGAGGTATATACTGCTTTATCAACTTTTACATACCTTTTAGTCAAGATTGAGGAGGGAAGTGCTTGTATATAATTCTTTTAGGAGGTGTATTTCTGCCATTTTAAAATGTACTTTCGTCTAAGGTAGCCAGACAAAATCGATCCGTAGCTTTTATCAAATAATCTTTAAGTAGAAAAGAATTATTAAACATCCTTCGATCGTGTTCTATTTCCCACCAGAAACCGTCATTTCTGAAAAAGAAAATACCACTTATTATTGTAAAATGATCGTAATGCTGATTATCCCCCGTTTTTTTTGGGGGGGGGGTAATATTTATCACTGTGCCAATAAGAAATGACTCGTTAATTCTTTAAAGATGATCAGAATTACTCTATTGATAAGAAGTTAGTAAGAATATTCCTGGATATTAATGACTTCACTGTTTGGAACAGGAGGATCTACAACGCTTTTCTGTCAATCGTTTATAGAAGGTAGATCTTGGGGTATAGTGTAATGTAAGTAAGTTGTCTCCCTTTAGTCGAGTGTGACCTGAAGGCTCCCTTTTCAATAGCTACAACACTGAGGTGTAGGGGAGGGCGCTCCTCTTTTCCTTGGATTGCTCCACTTTACCCTTAATACGTACCTTATATTGCTGAGTGTTAAGCAAAGAGGTATCAAGTACCATTTTGAAAGTCTTTGGTATGACTCGACCTAGGATTGAACCCAGGTATCCCGGACCATTGGCGAACACTCTACCCACTAGGCCAATGAGCTGGTTTCAAAGTGAAATGTAATACTTAACAAATTACTCTTACATATCTAATGTATGTTATCTGTGTAATCTATCTATCTATCTATCTATGTGTAAGTGTGTGCGCGCACGCGTTTGTGTGTATATCTACTGCTGAATGAGTGCTGAATGATAGAGCTGTCATATATATGATATTATTTAATATTTCATGTATGATATATAATATTGTGTGCCTAATAGCATCATCATCATCATCAGGTCACGCTATCAGCATGGATATTCCTGACCCTCTCTCGCAATATCTCCCTATTGTCCATTGCTTTCGGCAGATCCTCAGGGCTATATCGCGTATCAGTACAGAGGTGTTGTATGTATGTTCAAGCTGGACGTCCTGCCTTTATTCGTCCATGTGAAGGGGTCCATTGGAGTACATCACTTATGAGCTCGTTCCTACTTCTCCAGCAGTGTCCCGCTAGTCTGGTTGGTCTAACTTAGATAGTTTTCGTGGTGGGTGGTTGGTGGACGTATAGCTGCTGCTTTGTGGGGTGCTGTCTACAGGACTTGTTCAATATTGCTCGCAGCATTCTTGTGTAATTGCCATCAACCTTTTTCTCCATCCGTTTAGTTAGCGTCCATGTGATACATCCATATAGCAAGGAAAATAGGCCTGAGCATTCAAAAATTATGATATCCACGAATCTTACATGATTAACAAAATCCGACATTGCAATATTATTCGAATAAAAGAAGTATTTTGGCTCATCGCAAAGGACTCTCAAGTAGATTGAGTCAAAATAATCCAAATAGTTAAATGATGAGAAGAACGTTCATTGATTGACAGTGAATAACTTCTTTAATATATTCTAGCTAAGAACGTTTTCCTTGATATTTACGGCGTGTAAACGCATCAAGCGTGCTTTTATTTCAAAGAGATTAAAGAATCTCTTTCATTGTACATTCCTATTGACATTTTTTGCAGATGTTTCTTTATTTTTTTTCGAACCAAGTCTTACCTAATACGAATAATTTTTAAACAAATATGTTGGAATAATTAATGGGACATTAATTAAAACAACCATTCCGGGTCAAAGTGAACACGGAAATAATAACAATGATATCCACCACCAGAAAATTTTTTCTCAGGTGCAGGTGTTGCATGCAAGGCAATTTTTTCTCAGGTGTTGCATGCAAGGCAATTTTTTCTCAGGTGTTGCATGCAAGGCACCCCAACTTTCAGTCACTCGATTCTAACTCCCGTTTTGAGAGTGAAAAAATGATGTAGAGTATAAATACATGATTCAAATATATTTGTATTTTTTTTGTTGTTGTCTTCAACAGCACTTGATCTCAGAGCTCAGTAGATGAATGTAGCACTTATTGTATTTCACGACGTGTGAACATATGAAAAATGTGTTTGCTTTATTAATTTAACGGCATATCAACCCTTGTGTTTGATTTACAGCCGAAATCTAATTTGAATAAATTGCCCATAAATATATGGTCAATACTAATATTTTGGCAGCAAATATATATGAGTCATAGATGTACCCCTAAAGTAAATGTAGTTGGCCACCTAAGTCGCTGGCAACCAGAAGGCTCCCTTTTCAATTGCTACTATACCGAGGAGAAGAGGAGGGCGATACTCTTTTCCCTGGATTGCTCCCCTTTACCCTTGATACGTATCTTATATTGCTGAGTGTTAAGCAAGGTGGTATCAAGTACCAATTTTAAAGTCTTTGGTACGACGCGACCTGGGATTGAACTCAGGTCTCCCGGACCATTGGAGAACACTCTATCCACTAGGCCAATGAGCAAATCTGGGTGAGATTTTTGAGTAATGTCAATGAAGGGTTTACCCCTATTTTGGAGGATCAAGCAAATCTGATGATGTTTAGCGTAATACTCAGGATACATCATCTTAATTTAGACGATGATATGTTGTGTTTTGACCTTCGACACGCCCCACACAAAAAATGTTATTCCAAGGGGATGCACCGCAAGGAAATGACATATTCCAATGGCCAGTAATCGAAAGAGATCGCGTGGGCGGATTAAGGCTTATAATATAGGACATGGTGAAGGTCCCACTGTGCCAATACAGACTGATGCACCGGAAGAGAGTGACCTCTGAACTGTATGACAGTTATTTCCGCTTGATGGCGATTAAACATTCGATTTCAAAGATCCAGTGGGCGATCGTGTGGGCGTTGAATTATTATTTAACTCAGTTGAGTTCGAGTCCAAGAAGCAGTTGCCAGTAGAATTCCAGACAGCTAGAGACCAGATGTTGTAGGGAAAGCCACACCCGACCCAGGGGGCCCTCTGGAACCCCGATGGAGTGGACCCCAGCATCAGGAGAACAAGAAAGACACAACGTGACGGTCATAACAGCGGGGTCAAAATATTACAGTTTGGGTTCGGTCTCCAGCTCCCTCTAACATGCAACCCTTGAACAACCCTTTCGAACCCTTGCAATAAAGTGAGAGGTAAAATATTGTTAAAGAAGCCTTCATGCGTCTTTATCCTCCCTGCGTCTTCTTCTTGCGTCTTTCTGCGTGCGTCTGTTTAATTATTGTGTCGTTCTGATGCTGTAGATGAGCATACAACATATATTAATTTGGTGCCAAAAAAACAGACATATCATCATGATATGGTTACGGACTGGGTTTCCACGGAGATGAACAGAGAAAACACAAGGCACCCAGAAAATAAGAGGAAAAGAAGAAAAAAATCAGGAAACAACAAACAAGAATAAACCAGCTACAAAAACAGTAAAGTGAAAAAGAGAAAAGAAAGGAAAAAAGGAAATGTAAGTAGATTGCTCATTCACATAATTCTATCTCTCTGTGTGATTTAATTTGGGTATAATAGTGAAAGATTTGTTTTAATGACAAGGGCCTTTTATGCTTCTAGAAAGGCCCAACTATATTACAATCACAGTTCAAAAATGTTCAGTTTTCTTTTCTTCTTTTTTTCAATCTATGTACTGTCTATTTAAAAAAAACGTTCTTTCTTTCTTTCTTTCTTTTTTTTCATATGCTGTGTTTAACAATGTTCAAGTTTCTCTTCTCTTTTTTTTTCTTTCTGTTCCATCTTCACTGTCCTGTAGCTTTTTTTCCTTTTTTGTTTTTTTCTGTTTTCATTTTTTTTCATTTTTTTTTCATCATAAATTGCTCATTCACTATCCCTTTTTTTTCAACCTTAAATCTACCTCGCTGTCTTTACCTTAACACGATAACTATAGGTTCGCTTCCCAGTTTATTCAATTTCAGTCTATAGTACCATAAATTAAGCCTGATTTATAATAAAACTTTTTCAATAGCTTAGGAGCATTCTTCTTCTTCTTCTTTTTTTTTCTTTTCACAAAATATCCCGGTTTTTTTTTTCTAAACAACCCAAACTTTTATAAATTCTGCCAACATTTCCCAATTCAAAATATTTCCAAATCTGCGAATCTTCGCCACATTTGGTTCCGTCAAAATTCTGCGCATCTCTTAATTACATCAAAAACCCTGTTTCAAAATATCTTCCCCAATAACAATCTCAAAGCTTCACTCCAGGGGGAACTCACAAAATACCTGTCTGCCTCGTCAGACACAAAAAAACATCTGTCTCTTAGTTACACTGCCTCAACAGCAAGACCGTTTTCAAGACAATACCTATGTCTTCAATAATTGATATCAACAATTTCCACAGCAAAACAACCGGCGTGATTCTACCAGCGCCGAAAATATCGATTCTCCCAATTTCATAAATATCGAAAAAGTATATGCGCATTCAGCAGACAAACACCAATGAGCGAAATTCCTGGACATTCCCATTAATGCTCCCAAGATTCCATCTCTCGGATTAAAATTCTCATTTCCAATCCACAAGTTCCAAACATGAAAACCTGCCCCAAAAAGACTTAGCTACAGATATGAGGGATTCCAGATCTTGGACTAAAATTCTAATTTTCAATCATCACTTGTCCGGACCACTGACAAGTTACTACAAATTTTTACTCGCAAAGACCTATTGACGATAAAAATCCCATTCATAAAATTTATCATATTTACTATTATGCTTCTAGAAAGGCCCTTGTCATTAAAACAAATCTTTCACTATTATACCCAAATTAAATCACACAGAGAGATAGAATTATGTGAATGAGCAATCTACTTACATTTCCTTTTTTCCTTTCTTTTCTCTTTTTCACTTTAGTGTTTTTGTAGCTGGTTTATTCTTGTTTGTTGTTTCTTGATTTTTTTCTTCTTTTCTTCTTATTTTCTGGGGGCCTTGTGTTTTCTCTGTTCATCTCCGTGGAAACCGAGTCCGTAACCATATCATGATGATATGTCTGTTTTTTTTGGCACCAAATTAATATATGTTGTATGCTCATCTACAGCATCACAACGACACAATAATTAAACAGACGCACGCAGAAAGACGCAAGAAGAAGACGCAGGGAGGATAAAGACGCATGAAGGCTTCTTTAACAATATTTTACCTCTCACTTTATTGCAAGGGTTCGAAAGGGTTGTTCAAGGGTTGCATGTTAGAGGGAGCTGGAGACCAAACCTAAACTGTAATATTTTGACCCCGCTGTTATGACCGTCACGTTGTGTCTTTCTTGTTCTCCTGATGCTGGGGTCCACTCCATCGGGGTTCCAAGGATGGAATAAAAAAATGGTGTGGCCTACTCCAATATTTTGTGGATGATGTCTGAGTCTTTCAGTCACGATGGTGTTTTGGATTCGTGTGTGATTTTGCGAAATGAAACGAATCAGGGAAAGGCGAGGTGCCTATATATTGGTAGCCACGAGGGTTCCTGATTAAATTGAAAAGAAACCCGGCGCGGGTTTGATCAGGGAAGTCATGTGTCCTCAAGGGCTTGCAAACCAATGGGCATAGAAACAGAAATTTAATGAAAAAATGGGTAACACATTGCTAATTAGTTTTTTGCGTAGACTATTTTAGGTGGTTTATTGCATGCGAGTCAGATTGTGATACATTCGGATGTATTGGGATACTTTGTCTTGGGCCATGATTTTTGTAGTTTATGGGGAATGCTTTGGGCCTTGAAGATATTGTGTTTTAGTTTATGGAATTCTCCGGTTACTCCCGGTAGGAACCTGTTGAGCAAAGAACTGGAGTGTGGTCATGAAGAATCCAGGCGAAATGTATTGCTGGAATGACCAGGTTCACTAAGTTTGTGACCAGGATATGGGACCAGAGTATGGTCCTTTTAAAGTTTTGAAATTTCTTCAAGGAATTATGGAGGCCTGTTGTGTTGAGAGGATAAAAGATGCAACCTTATTGTATCCTGATGCACACATGTCAAGATGGCCAACCACGCAAATATTGTAAGACAAATTTAGATAATAATTAGCCGGGCAAGTGTTACATAGAGAGAAGGTCGCCCTCTAAATAAGATTTTGTTTGCTGTGGTTCAAGTCATACTTTTTGTGTTTTCAGTCATTTATTGTCCTTGTAAACTATTCTGTAAAATATGTGTGAGGGTGATGGAGACGAACGTGAAGAAAATTCCACATTGGGAATTTTGAAAAACAATTAACGGATGATTGTTGTGTTTTGACCTTCGACCCAGCCCCAAAAAATGCTATTCCAAGGTGATGCACCGGAAGGAAGTGACACATTCCAAGGGCCAGTAATCGAAAGAGATCGCGTGGGCGGATTAAGGCTTATAATATGGGACAAGGTGAAGGTCCCACTGTGCCAATACAGACTGATGCACCGGAAGAGAGTGACCTCTGAACTGCATGACTGTTATTTCCACTTGATGACGATTAAACATTCGATTTCAAAGATCCAGTGGGCGATCGTGTGGGCGTTGAATTATTATTTAACTCAGTTGAGTTCGAGTCCAAGTAGCAGTTGCCAGTAGAATTCCAGACTGTTGGAGACGAGTTGTGGTAGGGAAGGCCACACCCGACCGAGGGGGCCCTCGGGAACCCCGATGGAGTGGACCCCAGCATTATGAGAACAAGAAAGACACAACGTGATGGTCATAACAGTGGGGTCAAGAAATTACAGTTTATGTTCGGTCTCCAGGCCGTCTCACATGCAACCCTTGAACAACCCTTTCAAAACCTTGCAATAAAGTGAGAGGTAAAATATATTTGTAAAGAAGTCTTCCTGCGTATTCCTTCCTTCCTGCGTCCTTATTTATTGTGTCAGTATGTATCCAGTATATATATATATGTATATGTGTGTATAAGCATATTTATTATGTGAGTATATAACAGATACAGCCGGTTTGTTTTAAGACTCGCCAACAGAGTAGGTATTCTTTTTAATATAAAGACCATATTGATCGATAGTAAAAAATCGTAGCAAGTAAGGTAATATATTGTGTAAATGGGATAAAGCGTGAAAGAAATGCTAGACACATATATATATATATATATATATATATATATATATATATATTGTAGAAAGATTGATTTGCAACAGAAAATATTACGCTTTCTTTTGTTTTGATGCATAAGGCGTTATTTGCTTGAAACAGCATGACTAAATTTAAGTTAAGTCTAGCACTGTGAACTTATTATCCAAAATGTTTGGTTTGGTTAATTTGTTTAATATCATTACAAACCTCTTGGGTAATATAATGCCAGAGCCATTTTTGTAGAAAAAGAGTCTTGGCAGCAACACCCCACAAGGCACTAACTATTCAGCCACCTGCTTCCCATCACAAAAACTATCCAAGTTAGACGGACCAGACATGCAGGATACTGCCAGAGAAGCAGGGACAAGCTCATAAGTGATATACTCCTATGGACTCCTACATATGGCCGAGCAAAATCAGGATGACCAGCTCGAACATACATACAGCAGCTATGTGAGGATACGGGATGTAGCCCTGAAGACCTGCCAGAGGTGATGAATGATAGGGAGAAGTGGAGAGAGAGGGTCAGGGATATCCATGCTTGCGGCACAACATGATGATGATGATGATGATTCTATTAAACCTTGATTATTGCGGTGAAGGCGGTTCATTATTTTTCTAAGGATATTTGTCCAAAAGTTAACGTTAAAGTGTAACTGGAATTTTAAAGCGCTTACTAAGATATAGCAGTCCCGCACGTAAACCACTGCACCATGGGACCCCCTCCCTTTCCACAACACTAACAATTTTAGCTGATGAAATTACCGCTCACTTAAGTGTTCTCCATTTGACACTAAACTGCATTTAATGACGAGGCTTCCACGTCTTAATATCTAAAGAGCGTGATGCTCTCCATTCATTGTCATTACCACTAAGCTTACTCTGACCTTGAGTAGGCGTATATATTACTTTCTTCTTTATGGTTCAATTAGATCTGTACATAAATTTACCTATTCGATTGGAATGAATAACAAAAAAGAAAAAAAAAACAACAGAAATATCAACAGAAATAACTCTAGAAAAATATTAATATGAACCTTTAATGAACACGATTTCCAAAGCTCTTGGCATTGAATAAGCCTAGATGGGTTGATATGCCATTTAGGTCTATCAATCAACCAATTGCCCTGTATCTTTGGGCTGTACAAGACTGCTGAAGGTTGTGGATATCATGTTGCAAAGATAAGTTTACTTTAAGATATTTAACTTATGCAGTAATATGTCCATAAATTATCAAAAAATTCAGGTTTGTTGACAAGTCTTTAATTGTCAGGGGGTGCTGAAAAGACATGAACGTCAATACAAATACATTATGATGTAATAGATTATACAAATGTAGATAGAAATATTAATGTATGTTATATGTTTCTTTTTATATGCCCTCACCCGTCCAGCAGCTCTGAATCTTGATCTGTTTTTCAAAGGTCTGACAGGCAATAGAGCGCAGAAGTGAAGTTGTGGGTAGAGGAGGAGAGACTCAGACATAAGAGTAGACGAGGCACAATCGCTAAAGGCAGAGCGAGGATTTGTTATTTACCCTGCCCTCTGATCAACAATACAAAATTCAAAGAAAGGCACCAATTCATGCAGGAGGAAGTGCAAACGGAGACAGAAAAGATGAGATACTGCAAGATTAGAGGCTTAAGTCAGCGGGGAGCCAGGACAAAGTGGGAGAGTGTTGAAAGGAAGAGAGTTCGGTGGTCAGATTGTTGGCGGGTGGTTTCAATGAATGATATTACAGATTCAATGAATTTATGGCATCTTCCTTTACCCATTCAACGTACACATATGGGGCAAGACTTAAACCTGCACACGTCAATTATGTGGAAAGCGGGTCACTCTACGGCTCATTCTCAGCAGCTGCCCCAAATTCTTGGTTGATGGATGGTATCGTTGTCACTACAACCAAACTCTAAAGGCAATAAAATATTGAGTTAAGAGAAACCATAAGAAATTATAAATATAAACCAAAGAAGAGATTGACCTTAATTCCCTTCATTAATGATGGGGCAAAAGAGAAGAGGAAGAGAAACTCAAAGTCAAGCCTGCTTTCTGCAGCAGCGTAATAGCAGTTGGTTGTAGAATTGAAGACGATTAAAGTTCGCCAGACACATAGCTGAAGCAAAACTTAGACCAGATCTGATCATGTATTCTGACAACAGTAAAGACTGCATTATTTGGGAGCTCTCCGTTCGATGAGAGGAGTACCTGATTTTTGCAAATGAAAGGAAAAGCACGACATACAATGAACTGGTCAAACAATGTCGGCAGGATTCATGGAAAATTAATTATGATCTAATGGAAGTGGGGTGCAGGGATTTTGCTGGACAATTATTATGTAGATCCCTTGTAGAGATAAGGATTAAGAGAGCATTATGGGCTACAACAATTACGAACATTACTAAAGAAGTTCGAGCTGATTCCAAATGGATTTGTCTCAAAAGATCTGAAACTCACAGAAAGGAAAAATCAATGAAACTTATTGATCGTTAAAAAGGAAGATTATTATTCTGACTAGCATAAACCACTTGTTCGAGTATTAAAGGCTTAATCCCAAATGATATAGTCGGTACATCAGGGAAAGAAGGGAGGCAGGGAAGGAAAATAAGAACAGATAAACGAGGATTGATTGACTGAGAAGTGAAATCGTAGATAAGTAGCAGAAGGACTTATTATTTGTGTAATGCTTTTTTTCTTTTTTATCATTTAATTATATTAATTAGACATAAAAACAAATAGTATTTTCATTTGATAATTTAAATCGTATCGGAGACGGCACTGTCATCAATTGGTGCCTTTTCACAACTCAAATAGGAGATACAGATGTAAATTTGTACAAAATAGTGATAACTGGTTAAATAGTAGTGGTCAGTAGTCCCACTTAAGTTGACAAGTTATGTGATAATCTGTTCAGAAAGCTTTTTGTATTTACTTATTTCGACAGCAAAAACCAGTAGGATCAGTTAAGAAGTTTCAATTAAATCGTTCATAATAACATAAATAAGTACATTCGGTTTAGACAGTTTCATTCAATTACTCATCAGCTGCTCGTTCCAATTGTATCAATTGGTTTTTAGGCTTCTTTTTTGTGTATATTTAATACACCAATCCCCTTTGATGAGGAAGAGGGTCCTTTTGTTTCGGTAGTAATTTCGTTAGATGGATAAAAGGAAAAAAAGAGAATCATAGAAGTAGTTTAGATATAGGTCAGTGTGCGTATGTGTACACAAATATGTGTTGCTGTGTGTGGGTGTATGCTACTATAAGTATGTAGATGTGTGGCAGGTTTTTTCGGTTGCAAGAAAAAATTCAAACGTATGCTGAATACTTTAATGACAAGGAATAATGAAAATCAAATTCGTTCAAAGTCATCAATAATCATCATCAGGCTGTGACGCTAACACGCATTTCCCTAACTCTCTATCGCTCTCGCTCTCTCTCTCTGTCTCTCTCTCTCTCTCTTTCTCGTCATCCGTCTCTCTCATCTATCGCTTCTGGCAGGTATTCCAGGCTACCTAATTTGTCTATACAAAGCTGTTGTTGAAAATCAAGTTAGCAAGAGGCGTTGCATTTAATCCCTCCCCTTTAAATAATTTGAAAATTGCAGGAATTAAAGCGGATTCAAAAACATTGGGGAAAATAATAATAGAACGATAAAATGATTAGAAGTCATCCTAATCCTCAGTATTCGAGGTGCATACGATAAGTTTCCAGACTTTTTTTCGCACAGGGATTTAAATTGTCGTAGACACTTGAAAATTCACTATGTTATTGCCATACATTTTTTGAGATGACTGACCAATTTTTATGATTTCAGGTTCAAATGAACAGCTACACCAGGAATTGGAATACACCCTGATTGTCACAGGTGGTGAATTTCAAAAATGCAATCTGGACGTGAGAACTCTTTAGAAGAACGGTATGCAATAAAATTGTGTTTTAAACTTGGAAAAAATGCCACAGAAACGTATGATATGCTTCAGACTGCTTTTGGAGCATCTTGCCTGAATCGAGCTTCAATTTTTGATTCTCATAAGAGATTCAAGGAAGGCAGGGAGTCTATAAGGGATGATAAGAGGTGTGGGAGGTGTAAGCAAGTCAATACACCAGAGTTGATTGACCAAAGGGTTAGGGTTAGGGTTACTATGTTGCAGTTTTAAGGGAGTTCAGGAAGAAATTCCGTCAGAAGAGGCCATCACTCTTCAAATCGGGTCAGTGGCATTTCCACCAGGACAATGCACCAGTTGACAAACCTATCCTTGTCACAGCCTATCTGACCAAGATGGACATCAAGACATTTCCTCTGCCCCCCCCCTAGTCCAGAGCTTGCTCCCTGTGACTTTTGGTTATTCCCTAAGCTCAGAGGCTGTCGTTATGAGACAATTGAGGAGATGATAGAGGCTGTGACGAAGGTAATTGACATGCTCACACAAGAGGACGTCCATGGAGCCTTCCAGAAGTTGTTGGAACGGTACAACAAGTGGATTGCAGCCGCTGGAAATTACTTCTAAGGGAACAAAAGTTTCCTGTGTGTACTATCAATAAAAGTGTCTAAGTGAAAAAAGTCTGGAAACTGATCGTATGCACTTCGTATATTTTCCTTGAATCTAGATAAATGATTATAGAACGATAAATATCTTAAACATTTTGAAAAAATAAATGCAGAAGAAGTACAAGTTAGCGATTAAAGGTGGTTTCGTTTTAATTTTGATTTTAATCGTTCCTTTTGAAATGGGAATCATGAAATGAAAGCCGAGTTAAATAAAAATATTTTTTTAGGGAACGAAATAATAGATGAATTGATAAATAACAGTAGGATTATAAGGCCAGGAATTAGGAAGTTCAACATTCAAAGGGTTAACCTTAGATATGAATCAAATAATATACATGACGTACATACCAGAATAGCCATGCGTGAGTTTGTAATCAAGCGAAACGGGAGCAAAGCATAAATTTCTTTATATATGTGAGGATGGGTGAATGAATTCTTTCCATTTGTTATCACTGACGATAAAAGGTTCGAGTATTTGCCTTTAGTAGGAGGAACCAAAATAATTCGTAGCACTAAGCTGTCAAGGAAGCTCCACAGAATTTTGCGTCCAGGTTGTGGTTGAGGTTAGGGCCGACATGGTGTGCAACAGCTCGAAATCGGCATTGAAGACAGTACATCACTGAAGATCATCCATGAGGTATCTGGAAATGTATTCTTTGACTCTTCAAATAATTTTATCTTTGCGTGGTAGTTGAGGTGGTCAAACATTTCATTACAGATAAATAAAATATTACAGAATATCAAATCATTCTTAGTCATATCATGAAAATAAACAAAGCTGGGAATTTCTACCATCTAACCACTAAGTATTATTCGTTGGAAATGCTGGATTTATCTATAAGTAAATAAACAATATCTTGGGCCCACACATTATCAAGATCTTATTTCTTTTATTTATTTTTATTTTAGTTGGTTTTATTCTTTAACACTAATTCACACACACATATATATATATATATATATATACATATATATATATATATATATATATATATATATATATATATATATATATTATAACAGTGTTGGTTATCACTGAATCATTTTGTGGGTTTCTATCGAACCAAGTGAAATATAATATGGAGAGTGCTCAATATCTTGGATAGAGCTCAATATCTAAGATAGAGCTATTAATTCTATGGAATTATATATATATATATTATTTTCCATGTGAAAATTATAGATTTTTAGCTTAATTCTTTTAAAGAGGGGCCTCAAATTTCCTATAATTCAGAGCCTGAGCAGGTTAATGTCTAGTGCTGTTTATTGGGTTACTGTAAATTAATCTAATTCGATTTGACACCTACGAATGTAAAGATTTGTTCATAGATCAATATTTGAATATATGTATTTACCTATCCCCGCCAAAAAAGGGATTTTTTACATAAGATCAATTTTACTTAAATTTGTTTTAATTCATTGTTTCGTCAATCGGGACTGACTATCTATTGTGGGACCTTTACCCATCTTACTATAAAGGTCTCTTCTCGCCGTTATTAGTACAGAGATTTTGCTGCCAGAAGAGCAGATCACTATCGATGTTATGCGAATAGTACGAGACTTCTTACCTTTTCTATGTAACTCTATCTTTCTTGAGTAATATAATCTGTTATCTAATAACCGTGTTTGCGTTTTCATCAGTGACCCATTCCGGAGCTACAACGCTATCTTACCAAAAACTCTATCTGACCTAAAATTTACCCATTACTGGCGGTATTATGGATGGAATCATACACTTCCCAAAGGCATTAACGCAATATGAAATGTAACTAGCCTTTAACGAGATTTGAACTCTCGTTACCCTATTTACCAACCCCTCCGCTCGGGTAAGATATGACACAAGGTCAATTTTTAAGCGGAGTTTAACAGGTTTCAACTCAGAGTTTTCCTTCTCTTAGACTAGTTGCCTCACCAAGGCTCAAGAACCTAGTCTGCCCTACTATTTACCTATTGCTGGAGGGAGAATATTTGGATTCATACCTTTCATAAGGTTATTAGTGTTATGTGAAATGCAATCAATCTCGTCCAGGATTTGAACTCGTGTCGCCGTGTCCATTTCCTACGACGATAACCATTACACCACGGGTACTAACATTAACATTGACATTAACCTGCTTAGGCTCTGAACTCTGGTTACAAATTCCATTTCCTGCGACGATAACCGATACACAAAGCCAACGTCTGCATCTTATTTATTTTGTAAAGCTTAGTCTTATTGTCAGGTAAATTAAAGATGAATGTACAATATAACTTGACTCCTTAACCTTTCGGTATAAAATAACACTAGACGGGTTGAAATGCCGTTAAAATCAATTAATCGTCTCGGAACTTCATGCTGTAATATTTAAGCTGTCAACATTAACATTCTTAAGATTAATATCTCATTTATAAGATTCTTATGGATAGTGATACAAAATAATATGTAGACACATCCCTCAATAAGTACTTGGCCTAACTTATAATCCCAAAACATTTTGGCAAGATTTCATTTTATTCGTCAACATAGTCTACTTCTTGGGTGATACACTGATTTCAACGCTTCTCTAACCATTCAATGCCTTTTTTGTAGAACGATTTGTCTTTGGCTTCAAAATTGTCCTCAATCTCCGATATCCCTTCTTTATTGGAGGCAAAGCTCCTTCTCTGGGGCATTTTTTTGAGGTCTAAAAACTTTCAGTTGTCGCTGGATGCCAGATCTGGAGAATAGGGTGAGTACGGAAGCAATTCGAGATGCAACTCGAGATGCAATTCGAGATGCAATTCAAGTAGTTTTACCATCGCTGTGATCGACATGTGAAACGGTGCATTGTCTTGCTGAGGGGCACAATTTCTTCTACATAATTTGAAGCAGTCATTGGTGATTCCTTCCTTCAAACGCACCAATAATGCTATATGATATTCGCTATTGATGGTTCTTCTTTTCTCAAGGTAATCAATGAACAAATTATATTACGAATCCCGAAATACGGAGGCCAAAACTTTGCCTTCTGATATTTGCGTGTTTGGTTGCTTTGGACAGCTTTCATCTGTTGTCCAATCAGTTGACTGCTGAATGGACCCCGGAATGAAGTGGTGGATCGATGTTTCATCCATTGTCACATATTTACGCAAAAAACCCTTTTTGTTGCTTAAAAACTGTGGCAACAAACACTCTGAATCGCCAACACGTTGTTGTTTTTGATCGACTGTGAGTAAATGCGGCACCCTCTATGAATACAGCTTATTCATTGATAAATGTTCATGCAAAATGGTTTGTACTTTGTCTTCTGATATCTTCAACGAGTTTGTGGATTTTTTTTTTTCATGTTTCCCAGGACAATAGCCGAATTTGGGCGACCTGAGAGTTCAGCATCCTTTGTATCTGTACGACTGCGTTATACGTCTTGGTACCACCTATTAACTGTTGTTTCCAATTGAGCAGAGTCCGAATAACACTTATTAAGCCATTGCTTTGCTTGGACAGTATTTTCCCCATTTGAAAGTAATATTTTATCAACACATGAAATTAATATTATTTCCATTGTTTTGAAAATTTGCAACTGTAGCTTAACTTAAATAATTGTAATTTGTAAACCAATCATCAGACACATTTGACACGTGCCATTTGAAGGTGAGTACTTTCTAAAAATTATACGGATTTTTTTTATTTGTAGCTCAATCTATGCGTCAGGCCAGGGACTTATTGAATTATATGTTATTTATCGCGTAAAGTTGAATAGTTTTGAATTCAAATTATCTTCTCTTGCTTTCGAAAACTTTGTTCTCCCTATTTTCTTCTTTAAATAAATTAATCTTCTTTATATATCTTCTAAATCCGGCAATCTCCCAGAGATACTGGGAAAAAATTACATTGCTTACACAATACTAAATGCTTATATATGGCAACTAAAATACAACCCATACACATGATAATGTGACATTAACATAATAAAGGATAATCTGGGAGCATGATAAAGGATATCAGCAGGTGGACATATTCGGAAGACAATCACAAACCGGCTACTGACACTTTATTCTGATATAATTATCATGTTGAAATGATACTGAGATAATGTAAGTCGATCAATATCAGAATTGAATTTAAATGTAAATTCTTTCCAAGCAAATACTTCGCCAAGGGTATGTATTTTCTTAACCCCTCTGCAAGGGGCAAGATGGAACAAAAGATCGCTCAATTTTAGGCAATGTATTGCTGGTTTTGAATTCACTGTCATCCTTCTCCTTCATCGTATGTCGTATCAGAGCTAAAAATCCAGGTTTTCTTGATTATTTACCAACAGCTGAAAGAGGAAGATATATATTCATGCATTTGGTTATGACATTAGGTAAAGGGTGCTTGTGGTGTACATGTTGTCATCTCTGGAAATTAATACGTTGACCGAAGCTCAAAACTTAGTCAAGACTATTTGCATTTAACATAGCTTTTTTACCCTTCAGAAAGGTATGAATTCAACAATTCTCTTTCGCTTTCTTTGTTTAATGGCATATCAACTTTCATGGAATATTTAATACCAAAGCTATCTTTATATAATACACAAATTGAAATATTTAACCCATAAAATAGAATTAGGGAGCCTTAAGTCCGAATGTGAATTTTTTGTGCGACTTGAGTTTGAACTCGCTTACTACTATGTCGCAGTCCAGTATGTTAGACAATATTCCATGAGGATCTTTACCCCCAACTATGCTATCTCCACCTATGGGTAAATAGTAGGGGAAACTGGGCTCTTTAACCTTTGTATGGCAACCGGTCATGAGAATGAAAACTCTTAATTCAAACGTGCACTACGAAAGTGTCTGAGGACGACTAACGTTCATCTTTCTTTTAGAAACCCCACCCATACATAAAATTGCAGAACCGGCTAAACCAACACCGGGTGAAATTAATCACACACACACACACACACATGCACACAATTAGCACAAATTTTAACGTTGACAAAATATCAAAATTTAATTGGACTCATCGATTTCATTACCTCGGACGATAAACATTACAACACTCACTGAAATAAACATAAACATAATTTTTATCGATTATATTCTATGTTCTTGGGATAAGGAATAGAAAGCCAAACATATTATCTCGGAAAATAAACTCCAAAACATTAAGAAAGCAAATAAATAAACGTAATTACCAGTAAAGTTTTAAAATAAACAGCTCATATACTGGATACAAATAAAACAGTGAATGAGCACAATACACATCAAGATTTTTCATGCGCACAACTATTAAGTCTGGAGTCTATTTTAGATGAAGACTTTGATTAAACATAGCAGAATTAATGAAAGTGAGTCGTTCTTGCATGTATTTAAGAAAAGAAAACATTTGATCAAATTAGAAAATAAACTTTAATATAGATTATAAATTCTGTCTTCTGAATTAAACATAATACAACTTGTATTGACGCATTTAATTTGATGGTCATCGTCTTTCCACTTATATTCTTCTAAAATTTATTAATTGTTCTCTTCTCATCGTTGCTATGAGTAAGAAAGTATCGAAGACTGTGCACTTCAGTCAACCGGTCAAAGAGAAGGAAAACATTGGATTCAAATTAGGTTTACTCCTCCTAAAAATTACCGTGTGGGATATCATATCCTTGATGAAGTGTTCGGTAAACTCATACAACATGAATGAACTAAGTAGTAGTTAAAGCAATCACATGCAGTAAAAAATGGAAACAGTGACACTAGTTCGAATCCTGGATGTAACTGCTATGGATTCATTTTTTTTTTAAATACCATCAATTACTATAAATAATTTTTTTAAAGAATGTTTGTAGATTGCAATTGTAACATTTGTATTATTTCTATATTTTACGATTGTTTGGTCGTTCAGAAAGAAAGAAATATCATTCAATTATTCTCAAGACCCTGAAAGTTCGTCATTGTCAAGTTCTCATCTGCTCATCAGCCCAGTCGGCAACGGTTGTAGAATACTTCATTTGCATCTCTGCAGAAGGGTAAGCTCCCGCCAACTAGTGTCTTCGATATGATACTATACAATCTAATGGTGAGGATGCATTAATTCTGGAACTTTGGGGAATGCAGAGTAAATATTCATAAGCATTGCTCGCAGGTCGACTCTGGCCCGGAGTTGTAACATCTGATAGGGTCAGATCTATGGTCATATAGAACGGTTTGATATTTAAACTGAGTGCCAATAAATGTCGGATGTGAAATTGAAAGTGTTAGGAACAACTATTCGATCATTTAATTGCGTGTAAAAAAATGACTGATGTTTAAATGAATTGTTAGTGATACATCGCAATACTTCGAACCATTTTGATTTGTTGACTGATGTTGAGTTGAATTATTAGAAATAGAACTGTTTGATCATTTAACTGTAAGTAAACAAAAAAACTGATGTTTAATTAAATTGTGAGTGATATATAAAATACTAGGAAACGTTTAACAGTGAAAAAACGTGCTTAGGCTCGTTTAAAAATCTTATCAACAAAATGTGTTTACAAATCATATATATTTGATATATATGTATAAAAAGGATTTGGTATAAATTAACCAACAATGGTTGGTATGCCTTAAAACCCAACCCAACTAAATCATATATATTTGATATATATATATATATATATATATATAAAGAGGAGTTGATATTAAGTAACCTGCAATGGTATATGCCTTAAAACCAAATCATATCGATTTAATATATATATATATATATATACAGAGAGAGAGAGAGAGAGAGAGAGAGAGAGAGAGAGGATTTGTCATTAAATTACCTACAACGGTGGATATGCCATAAAAGCCAACCCAACAAAACCATATCTATTTAATAAATATGTCTAACGAGGATCTGGTATTAAGTAACATACAATTGTTGATATGAATTAAAACACATCCAAACCAAATCGAATATATTTTATATATACGTAAAAAGAGGATTTGGTATAAATAATCTACAATGGTTGATATGCTATAAAATCCAACCCAACCAAATCATATATATTCAATATATATGTATAAAGAGGATTTGGCATTAAGTAACCTACAATGGTTGATATGCCTTAGAACGAAAACAAACGAAACGAAACCAAATCATATCTATTTCATATATATGTCTAAAGAGAATTTGGTAAAAAGTAACCTACAATGGTTGATATAACTTAAAAAATCCTGGACGAGGCTGATTGCATTTCAAATAGCACTAATACCCTTTGGAAAGGTATGAATCCAATTATTCTCCCTCCAGCTATGGGTAAATAGTAGGCAGACTGGAGTTTTCAGCCTTGGTGCGGCAACTAGTCTAGGTGAAGGAAAACTCTGAATTCAAACCTGTTAAACTCCACTTAAAAATTGACGTTGTGTCATATACTGCCCGAGATGAGGGGTTGGGTAAATATGGATATAACTTAAAACACATCCAAACCAAATCATATCAATTCAATATATATGTATTAAGTGGATTTGGTATTAGATAACCGACAATGGTTGATATGACTTACAACCTGATCACAACAAGTCATATATATTTAATTAATATGTATAACGAGGACTTGGTATTAAGTAACCTAAAATGGTTAATATGACTAAAAACCAAACCAAACCAAACCAAACCAAATCATCTACTCATCCATAGAAACTTTTTATCGATGTATCGTATATAAATAACTATAGCAATCAATGTATTACAATAAAGAATAACAGAAATAATTATACTGAACATGCATATTTTTAAATTTCACTCACTTTTACCTTATTTTAAAATTCGAAATCTTCCTTGTCTATTTCTGTTTTTCACTATTTTAGTTATCTATTCTTTCTCTGAAAGCCACCGAAATGGATTTTGTTCAGCTGAAGATAAGCATAAGGAACTAATGTACACTTATATTATTGTTATCAACATAATCCTATTTGTAAATATCATTCACATGAGGATAAATAACTCAGTGACTGGAAAGAAATTAATCCTTACGGTGTCTATTTTCTCGAATGAATTTTGATTATAGAAAAATTTAAATCCGTGCTGTTATGTGTTGGGTATCACCTACCTTTTCAGCATAACTAGTTGTTCCATCTGCCATTTATGGCAGTAGCGGAAATCAGCCAAGGAATAAGCCTACGAGTCAGACCAGAAGAGCCGTTCCTATTGTTGAAGTATATTATTACTCTATCACTAATCGTATGTTCTTATTACTAACAGTCTCTCTCTTGTAAATATTCTTTCCTGTAAATATATCTATTTTCCTCGCATATCGTGGTTTGTCTTATTATTACTACTACTTGTGTTCAGTAATTTTTCCATATTTTCAATATTTTCCATCGTAAATTAAAAGAATTTATTTTATATTCGAATAAAAATGTTTTTCAAAACATATTAACTTAACGAAGTAACAAGATTAGATTAACGATAATCCATATTTACTAACACCTAAGTAATAGGCAGCAAGATATGTCAGTAGACCATTTAAAGCAACTTTTCATTGGATGACCCATACGTATGTCCTTGTGCAAAAGTAATCAAAACATAGTAACTCTCTCCAACGATAATGAAGTGACCGCTTCCCAACAGCTGTAACCCTGCTGTTTGTTTGGGTACTAAAAGTCAAGCCCGTGAATTTTTACTGTAAGAGCAAGTCACAGAGAAGGATTCCTGAAAAGAGCCAGTGAGTTAGTTATCAAGAGGGCCACAAGTAACAACTTAAATTTCGAGGCTCACTAAGTGCCACTCTTAAAATGACAAAGGATTGATCTTCCTTTGATCAACTTAAAAAAATACTACTTCACTTTCTTAAGTTTTGAGGACCGGTTTTCTAAATATCGATGTGAAGGAAATGACAAAAAATGCCTGCTTTTTTGTCCATGCAGTATATACCATTAGGACGTACAATCTCTATAAACTTTATGATGCTGAGGAGACCACGTGGTCTTAAATTGAACGTGCTGAACAGAGTTCTAATTCAAACTTCGCTATTATGTTTATTTTAGCACGGATACCCTTGGATAAAGGTAAAACTATCATTATATACAATATATGGGTTAAATTATACCATTAAAGATCTCCCCTAGAAGGATATATTTGCTATTACATTTCCCACGATGGCTGATGTGTTATGAAACAAAGGAATCAAACCAAACCTATACAAGATGTTGCGGTAATTACGATTTATGCATCAACATTTAAATAAATATTTGAAAGATTATTTTAGTCAGATAGGATTTGATCAAAATTTTTTATACATCCTTCTCATGATACAAAACCTGTCGTCAATAGACAATCTTGAAATAAATCTACATTTTTATTTTGCAGATTTGCCGTGCAGACGTTTCCCCACTATTCAAAAGTAAGTTGAATCTCACAAATTCATACCACGTAACCTTAGAACGCAGCCAGTGATAGACTTGAGACATCTATAAAACTAAACGAGTTAATATTATATATTTTTCAAGTCAATAACGTGTGAAAAGAATAGAAATTTCGAAGATGAAACTGAAAGAAGGAATTCAATATCACAGATGTCACACTGACTAGCAAATAACAATATATTCATTTACACAAACTCTCCACAAACTCTCCATCAAGGAAGGATTTGACTGAAGATCTATATTTAGGTGAAGTTTAATCGATTTGATTTCTCATTTTTTTTTCTTTAATCTGTGAACATACCGACCTTAAGAGCCCAATCTCTCATACCATTTACTCATCAATAGAGAGAGAATAGTTGGATGTTAAACTTCCCCAAGAATATTAGCACATTGTGAAACTCCAGAACTCCAAAACCCCAATCCAGTATTTGTACTTGAGTTTCTGTGTCGATTTTCAACAAAGACCGCCATTTCTTGTGCGTCCAAACATAAAAAAGTTAATAATAATATACTCATTCGATGGAACGAGTTTGACAGTTGTCCCATACCATTCAGGGTATATAACCCCTTACTCGACGATCAGCCAATCCCATCTCGTCATTTTACTTCATCTTTCTGGCATCCAATCTGTCGCCTCGTGTTGCTCTGTCGCCTCGTGTTGCTCTGTCTCTTTCATGTCGGCATCTTTGATTGTGTTCGTTGTCCTCTGACGTCATCCACAATTGATCAAAGTTATTCTCTGCTGGATTGAGGAATAACAATATAAGTACATTTTCATGGGCATTTTACTTTTGTTTCTTGGCGAGTTTTCAAGTTTCTATAACCTGTCCAACTGTTAAAAGTTGGGATAAAGCTGTTCAACCGCCGAACGTTTCTTAGTAACTCATTCCTAATTTCTAGGATCTTTATGGATCCAATGTTTTTTCTTACAATTAAAACCATGTTCATTGACATCACTTAAAACTATTTTAAAATTCCTGACAAATAACCGATTACCGCGGTTTATTATTGAACAATGCATGAAATAGTAATAAAAAAAGAAGGACAATAAAAGTGCACAAAACACTCAGAAACTAGTCACTGATCAACGTTATACGTCATAAAAGGTAAATATCATCTTTTTAAATCTATTAAATATAAAATCATTGAAAATTTACTGCTAGAAGTGTTAGAAAATGAATTGTTAATTGTTAGATTAATAAAACCTCCTGGTTTATTATGCGTCCATATTTACATTTTAGGGATTGTTATTTAAGAAGAGGACTTAGCAAATCAAATTCAAGTAATTTTTATACAGCGATATTCTACAGCTTGTATGGATCTATTTTAACAACTAAAAATCCAGTTTAGAGTTAACCTTGGAGTAATGACTACAAAAAAGATTCTCCACACACCACATTTCTCTATAAATGTAGTCTCTCGGTCAGCTGAGGTTCAGTGTCATACCCAGGGCACAAGATTTTTGGTGGGGTTCTTACCTGTCCGCTTGAGATACACTAACCGAAATCCCTCGGCTATTTTATAACACTCCCTATGGTTAAGGCACTTCCATTTTGGAAATATTTGTGTCTGAAAAGCAATGTATTCATCAACCGTCTCTTTGAAATTATCACGTGAGATATTTAACCCAACAAGCGTGCTAATAGATAGATAGATAGATATTCAGAATGAAGAGTTATGGAATTTGATACGCTTCTAAACATTTATTTTGAATATGGTGAAACATGAGGATTTTATCAAAATATACACACGATGTATGACACCATATTTGAAATAGAGGAACCTAAATCATATTTAAATGCTTTTTCTTGTTTTTTCTACTATTTGATTCGAAGAAGGCACAACTAGATATTTTGTAAAATAGAAGAGAAATAATATTCATCCAATTCTAAGATAGAACTGAACTTGAAAAAACACATTTAATCGGCAATAAAGCAATCTTTAGGTCATGTTTGATGCTATATTATCAAACATAAAAACAGACAATATAATTGGACGATAGTTGAACTATTTCTTATCTTTTAATTTTCCAAGCGGAAAATTTTAATTCTTTTTAATACTCCAGATGTTCTAAAGTTGCGAACAACTATCTTTAAAAGGTGTGAAAATGCGCTAAGGAAAAACAACATTTAATCATCAGATTAATTATTCAATTTCTAAATAGATAAAGAAAAGTTTTTTCGAAAAAAGAAAAATATTTAAAATGGTTATTTAATTTTAAAAATGAACAAGAAATTTTATTATGACCGAAGAAATATTTCATTATGACATATATTTACAACAAGAAGGTTTACAATATAACATTTGAGAAAATAGTTCAGTGCTATTTTATACTTTTATTTAGGCGGGACTCTGCTGGAGAAACAAGGACGAACTCATAAATGATGTTCTCCAATAGAAGTCCATATATGGGTCTGCTAGTTTGGGCCGACTAGCCAGATTTTATCTACATCAGCTGTGTGTAGACACAGGATGTAGTTTGGAAAACGAGCAATGAGCGATAAATCTTGGTGATGGATAGAAGGAGAGAGTCAGGGGAATCTTGACAAGCAGCGTGACTTGATGATAATGATAATGAACGTATTGCTGGTTAATACATGCATAAAACATTAATTTTGATAGATATAAGTTGTATATACTTTACTAAAAATATATGGCTATTTTTACATTGTTTATTTGGCAGGAAACTGCATCTGATGTTGAAATTCCAGTTTTGAAGACCTGTAATATAATGGCCGAGGGATTTTGTTTTATATATCTTGCCTTTCGGTTTAGTTAGGCTGAGAACCTTTCGCTTGCGCATGGGTTAGTTAGGTGCAACAGGAGCGCAGGTGTTAACGCACATGCGGGGAGGATGCGTCATTTACAGATATTAAAATAAATCCCCAGATAGAAGTAACCAGGGGGTGTGAATGACGTCACGCACCGAAAGCGTGGGCTGAGATTTGAGAAAAAGCAGGAAGTTGAGTTTTAGCATCCGAAGAAGAAAGTTAACTTTCGGAGCTCGCCGAGGCCTTGTGGCAGGTGTCGCACGTGGTTTGGCGCAGATGGAAAAGTCAGCATAGAAAGATTGTGCATCTCTCTCCTTATGTCGAAAAACCTTTTAACTCAAAGGTAATAAAAAGTGTCGTACCTGAACTAAGAAGTCGTAAGTGTTTTTGTGTTTCGGGATTCCTACGTGCGTTATGAATATTCTATGTCTATTTCGCATATTCATGTATGGCTATGTTTCAGACCTGGGGAGTGTGGAATACACCTTCATGCCATTAGTTTTAATCCATACTGACTTCGATCTGTTATATGTTTTTAGACCCTACTTAAATAGATGAGTTTTAAAATTATTCCTATTTGATAGTGTTATATAATAATGGAATGATTGTTTTTTTATTTATCATTTTTCCTTAATTACATTTTAGTTCGATAAGGCTTTGAGCTACTAGTGTCTCTTAGTCTTGGTGCATAGTCAGATTGTGTAGTCTTACGTCCGCGCGGAAATGATTCGAGAGTTTGAGAATTTTGGAAAAAGTAGTTGAAGTCGACCGTTGATGGTAACGGTTAAGTTTTTCGGATCTCGACCGGCAGAGATGAATTGAGATCTTAAACACCAAAGATGCGCTGCGAGTTGAGATTGGGGTCAGCATTGTATGGTTAGCATAGACTTTTAAATATCGTGTCTTTCTCCTCGTGTTGCCAAGAACTGAAACCAGAAATTATTAAACCCGTTAATATCTGAAACGATAGATTCCGCCTATATCTATCTTTGTATATGTATTGTTATTTTCGATATCACCAAATCAATACAAGAATACGACTATGTGAGAAAAAATATTAGGAAAAACTTTACAAACATGTGAATATGAATATGCAATCGACGCAATTCCCTTTGTTGTAGACAGTAAAACCCAAGGTTGTTTAACCTGACCTTAACATAACATTAATCCATTATTTCTTCGCATGGAAAAATATTCTATGTATGATATTAGCTTTTTCTTTTTTTTTTTTTTCTGGAGGTGCCGGTGGTGTAATGGTGATCGTCGTAGGAAAGGGACACGGCGACACGAGTTCAAATCCTAGACGAGATTGATTGCATTTCACATTGGGAAAGATATGAATCCAAATATTCTCCCTCCAGCTATTGGTAAATAGTAAGCCAGACTGGTTTCTTCAGTCTTGGTGAGGCAACTAGCCCAGGAGAAGGAAAACTCATAATTCAAACCTGTTAAACTCCGCTTAAAAAATTGACCAAGTGTCATATCCTGCCCGAGCGGAGGGGTTGGGTAAATATGATATTAGTTTTTCTACATTTCTAATTCTTCCAAACATGTTTATTTCTCTGAGAAAAATGTTATTCCAGAAGATTATTTAACTCTTTCTTTATTCTATTTCATGTAATGTCTCTATTCTGAGTATATATCCTTATCTTTCAAGGTAGCTACTTCTTTTAGAGATAGAGGACATTTCCTCTTAGTTAACTTACTAGTTATCCACCCCCGCTCTGTTCTTATATACAAGCTTCCGTTAACTTTTGCTCTTTCCTGCCTGATTCACTCTCTCATTGGAACAACTGTCAATAGTTTTCACTTTCTAACTCGTTCTATGTGTTGGTGTGAGTTAATATTAACGTTCGACGTGATGTAAATTTTATGTAACGCCACCGAATCAGTTTACTCTCGCCTTCAAGATGAAATTATATTTATTCTTTTTAATTTATTTTAGAATCCATCCAAGCATCCTGGAAAAAAACAAACACAGCAGATACAGACATTATTTTTTTAATGTCTATTCAAGATGTCTTAACATAGATTCTAAGAAAAATATTTTTAAAAAAATAGGCAAAAAAAAAAACAACGATTTTTATTCATATTGTTGTAATTGTGAAGGAACGAAAGTCTTTAGCTAGAGACATGACTTATTTCTGGCAAATGCATGCAGGTAATTTTCTGTTTTGTTGCAGCGAAGGAAAATAGTTAAGTGTTAAACGCTGTTTGAACGTCTTTCGCGTGACCTGAATAGGCAAATGAAAATGATTCGTATCAATTGAAATAGGCGCCCTGCAAAGTTTGCATGACAATTCATGATAGGTTTTAGTTCATTTTAAAGATGTTGACAAACATCATTAAAATTTTGAATATACATATATATATATATATATATATATATATATATATATATATATATATATGGTGGGGTGGATGTGTGGGTGTATATATATATATATATATATATATATTATTTCACCCAGCAGTTAATATTTGAGACTGATTTTAATTTGCAGGAATGGATTTATATATATATATATATATATATATATATATATACCTGTCATTAATAAAAGTGTATTAATGAGAGAATAATAATAATAATAATAATCATTATTATTATTATTATTATTATTATAGTTTTTCACATCAGGTAACGGTAATGGTATTCCACTTGAGTTTGAGTGACAGTAAGTCTCGTCAAGTGACCAGGACTCTTCTCAGTATTCTGATTATTCTCAATAATGCTGTCGTTAGGATGGTTTCTGCTCGTCCGCCATCTTCCAAGCCCTCTGGTCCCTTTAGTAATCCTTAAGTTACTGTACCAAAAGCACCAATTACAATTGTTATAATTGTCACCTGCATGTTCCAGAGTTTTTTTTTTCAATTCCTTAGCAAGTTCGAGGTACTTATCCTTCTTTTCACAATCTTTCAGTTTTATTCTGTGGTCAGCCGCGACAGCAAATTCCACAATTTTGCAAATTCACTTTTATTTGTGGTTGATTATTCTTAGGTTTAGTCTTTTTGCCGAGATTCGGTGATCTGTGTATATGTCAAAGTCCCACAGGAGTTTATGTTGTGTTATTTTCTAGGACAGGTGCTGGTTTGTGCATATACCATTAGTTGGTATCGTCAAATTTAAATTTCTTGCTCATCTCCTAGTTAACACCTTGCCGACCCAGTCCTATCTAGTCTTATATTCCTAGAGAGTTTAACCTCGAGTAGTTTTCTAGTTCTCCTGAGAAATTCTTTTACAATTTTGTCTTTCATTGTCACTTGTTTGATGGTGTCAGCCTTTAAGATGCCCAAGTATTTGTGGGTTTCGTTTTCTGCGAGCTTTCTAATCTTGTTTTGACTTGGTTGTTCCGATCCGTCAGTTAGATGTCGTTTGCCACTTTTCATTACAAGCATTGCACGTTCTTTTATGCCAAATTCCATTCCTATGTTCTAACTGTATATTTTAAATGCATGTATTAGAGTTTCCAGGTCCTTAATTTTTTTGCTGATTGTTTGATGTCATCCATGTACATTTAATGATTGATTTTCTTCTGCGATCAACTATGTTTGTATCCAGCTGTGCATTTTCTGAGTATGTGGTTAAGTGGCATCATGGCAATTATAAATAGTAAGAATGATAGAGCATCTCCCTGGAAAATACCTCTTTGAATCTTTGTTTTAGCTAAGCTTCTTCCTCCTGCTGTCAATTCCATTCTCTCGGTTTTCATGGTTTGCGCGATAAAGTTTATGATTTTATGTGACATTTTGTACATTTTGAGGCAGTTATTATTATTATTATTATTATTATTATTATTATTATTAGCTACTGTTGCTGCACTTATGCTGCTGCTCTTCAGGCGGCAAAGCACTAGCATGGCCCCGACGGTAACTGGTATTTCGTCTACTTTATGCTGAACGTTTTGGAAACTAACTGCCTGTTCTTTTTTTGTCGTGTGTTATCATTACATTTCATCTTTTATTTTAATCCTTCTGCAACGTATCCGTTCGAATACATGAATGTAGAATCTATTAATTTAAGTGTATATATCTCAGTGAAAGCAATTAAGGGTAAGCAATAGTGGTGAAATATCGCCTGCTACAATATTCGGTAAAGTCACGAGACCAACTTTTATAATTTCAGTGAGCATTTGAAAATATGAATCAGACAAAGCTGCGGACGAAATAAGTGGAAGGGAAAAAAGAAGGAAAAAAGACAAAAACACCAGAATGATGGATTTCTTTGTTCGTTAAAATCCAGAAATGGGCGGTCAAAATCAAGATAACTAACCTTTCTTGTTGTTTTTGCTAAACATTTTGGAAACTAACCACATGTTCTGTGTTTGTTGATATTATTTTTTTTATTACTCATTAGAGTTTTTCACATTAGCGTTAGCTGATGGTTTTTCACTGGAGTCTGAGTGATAGCAAGTCTCCTCACGTCTCCAGGACTCGTCTCAGGATTCTGGCCGTTCTCAGCAATGCTGTCGATTGGATAGTCACTACCCGTCCGCCAACTTGTAAGTCCTCCAGGCCTTTTTATAATCCTTTAGTTATTGTGCCTAACGCACCAATCACAATTGGCACAAACGCTACTTACTACTACTACTACTACTATTATTATTATTATTATTATTATTATTATTATTATTATTATATCTTTAATTTTAATCTCTCTGCAATGTGTCTCTTTGAATTCATGACGGCGTTTTCTGTTAAAAACTAGAAATATCATCTTACTAAATTGGCTAACTTTATCATCAACAAGTTTTCCCGAAATCTCGTTACAGGAATATCTACAAAAAACTAAGGATTCAGTAACATCAGTTAAACTGTGAAAAATGTAATCCAACATTGGACCATAACTTAGTTAAAATTTAGTTAAAACATAACAAATTGGAGAATTTTAATCTTTTTTTTTTGTGGCACGCATAAGAGTTCTCTCACTATGAGAGAAGTTGGTCGCATCTTTATGATGAGCGTAGATAATACATTACCCCAAGATCTAGTATAAAAAATAAAGTTGGTATTCTTAATCAAGGGTGACCCAAAGATTCCCTTTTCAATAGCTACTACATCAAGGTGAAGGGAAGGGTGCTACTCCATTACCGGTATTGCTCCACTTAACCCTTGATCCTTACCTTATTATCCTGAGAGTTAAGCTAGACATCACCAAATACCTTTTCGAGTCTTTGGTATGACTTGACCTGAGATTGAGCGTTAGTCTCACAGACCATTGACAGACACTCTACTCATTTCTCCTATGTGCCGGTTTACTAATGAAAATACAATTCAATGAAGGACCCAGACAACAGGTCTGGGTGTCATGAGCAGCAGGTGCTCCCTTGATAGCCAACAGGAGACAAGCAAATGCTGGCTGTTTTTTTTTTCTAGTTATACAAACAAACGAACAAAGCAACTTCTCAAATCAGAGACTTCACCGGAGAAAATGGACTTGAGAAAACGACAAATTTGCGTTTTACTGCTATTTTAGGAGTAAGGCCAAAGAGGCATCGAAAAAGAATGATAGTAATCAGGGAAGAATGCACTAGATTTTAGACAAGTCAAAGACTAGGTGACCAAACTAGGATGATAATAAATAGAAGTTGGCTTTCTGAGCTTTAAATATTAGAAATATACCAGCAAATTAACAGTGAAACATGTCAGCAATACTGAATACAAGAATCGAGGCGGTAAATACCGAAAAACCTAAAAACCTTATAACCAAATTGAAACGTATTGTTTTACTAATATCCCTATGTTTCTATACGACACATAGAAACATAAAAAACACTTACACAAGAAGAAAAATAAATATAGGGATATAAAGAAAATGATGTAAATAAAGTCTGAAAAGAAAACCGCAATGTCATCTTTTAGGAATCAAAACTGGAAAACTGTCATGGTAAAAATTGAAAAAATAAACGAATTATTAACACAGATCTTCGAACAACTTCACGGAATTAATCAACCAAATATGTGCATTAGCGAAATTAGTCTCTGCAAAAATAGAGGTTCCCTGAAAGAACATAAACAAAAATTCAAAACCTGGATGAGAAATCAGACTGAAATAAGAAAGCATCGACAAGAAGAGGAAATAGGCAAGAATGTGTAGGGACGAAAAGAGCAAAGCAACAGGATTTAAACAAACAAATGGAAGAGATAAAGCAGAAGGCACTGACTAAATAAGGAAGACTAAGAATATATCAATACAGTATCAAAGAGTACAGATAAAACAGGACATTCCAAAAGAAAGAAAGAAAATTCTACCAGCAGGTAGGGGGAAGATGTCCGAAAAAATACCGACAACCGAATGCGTGGAAGCAAAACAATTTTGAAGCAAAATATATGAAGGTAAAGATCAAAAGAGAAAAAACAGATAGGAAAAAGAGTTGCAATGACTATAAGAAAGCCTGAAGTCAAAAATACAACTCGGTTCACCTAGAGCACTATTCCAAAATTACCGAATTAGAAAACTCCTGGCCATGATTGTTATACATGGATTCCGGTTTTAAAAAAATGTCGTCTCCATCTGATACAGACGGACTATCGAAATAAATAGATGCTTAAAAGAAGTGATCATTCCCGAATGTTTGAACAAAGGGAAAACCACCCTGATTCAGAAAGACTCCCAAAAAGGGACCGGCTCAAAATTTATTGACCTTTAAACTGGCTACCTATCAACGGCACAAATTAAGGTGTAGAAATTTTGGTAAGAAACTGGTGACTCTCTCTCTCTTTTGGTTCAACTACAACACTGTTAGCACAGGTCCTTTTCGTAGCAGCCCTTGACGGCACACGTATGTGGTACCTTCCACCACCAGCCATGGACCCAAGAGCGACGTGCTGAGTTAAAAGGAACAGGACACACACACAGTTAAGTTCCAGCAGGCATTTTATCTGCAAACCTACTTTATCTACCTTTACCTTCACAAACATTATCAAACCTACTTTACTTTCAAACACCTTCACATACCTTCAAAAACCTTTACAAAACCTTACAACCTTCGCAATACCTAACCATAGTTTATCTTACACCTTGTGAACTCTTTTTTGAACTGTTACTTAGACATTCGTTGTTTATTCCATTTGGTGTAAAACCCCTGTTTATTGTTGTTGTTGTATATGAATTTTGTTGCACGTATAAGTAGTTCATCTTCCTTTCTTCAAAAGCTCTCACCTTAATCTCTAATGCTGTTTGAGTACGGTTTATTCTTTTACAAAACGTAGGAATAAACCGGGCTTATCGGGGTATATAAAAATCCCCACAAAGGAGATTTACAACTCATTAATAAACCAAGGAATATATGGTGAACTGACGAAAGGATTAACTACATAGAAAGTGAGTTTAGAAAAATTGCACAAGAGAAGTAAGAGACTAGAAGTGACTGGGTGGGAAGTTTATAAAATGGGAATTGATCAAGAAATTGAAATTTGATCTTACTACTAAATGGTATATGTGCAATGCAGAATTTAAGAGAATTAGACGCATAGATATCTCTGGAATTTCAAAATTTTAAAGGAACTTCTGATCTCCGCTAAAAGACCAGATCAGTGATAATAAGCAAAAAAAGAACTTGTATTGTGGATTTAGGTGTCCCAAAGGACTACAAAATGAAACTAGTGACAAGTACTCAGACGTTGACAGAGAACAAAGAAAGTAGGGGAACCTGAGCGTGACGATGACGCCCAATGGTTTGGAAAGAGAACTGGAAGAGTGGGGAATTGGAGGACAAATCGAGGGTATCCAGACTACAGCCAGAATGCAAAGAAGAGTCCAGGAGACCTGAAGCGAATTGCAGTCAGTCATACTCCTTAGAAATACCACCACCAAACGCTGGCGTGAAGAACTAAAGATAACGATAATAATAGAGATCATCATCATGTTGCACTGCTAACACGGATCTCCCTGACCCTCTTTCGCCATCCATCCTTATCGTTCATTGCTCCTAGGTGGTCTTCCAGGCTATACCCTGTATCGGCACAGAGCTGTTCTATATAGGTTCTAGCTGGTCGTCCTACCTATGCTCAAACATGAAAAAGGATCCACAGAAGTATATTGCTAATAAGTTCATCATTAATTCTCCAACAGTTCCCCGCATGTCTGGTTCCTCGAATTTGCATAGTTTTCGTGATGGTTGGTAGGTGGCCGTGCAGCTGCCGTTTTGTAGGGTGTTGCCTCTAGAATTTGTTCCAAACCTCTCGCAGCTTTCTTGTGCATTTTTCGTCAAGCTTTTTCTCCATACGTTTAGTTAGCGTCCATGTGGTGCATCCATATAACAGTATTGACACGACAGCTGCATGGAACAAACTACGTTTTATTTTAGTGAGGTAGGTGAACATGTCAGCTAATTTCAAAGGACCACCCTTTCTTGTAGAGATGTCGCCTTTTTCATTAAAGCATGGCAGTGGTCAATTAGTTATTCTGTCTTTTACTATATTTTCATTTAAAAGTGCATGAAATATTTTATGCGTAAAATCATTGCTGTATTAAATGTAAAAGACTTCCTGTAAATCCAAGCTGAATTTGAGCCATTAAAAATGTGGTAAAAAGATATCAATTCTTTTCAATTTATTCCAGTGTTTGAACACCTTAGTTAGAGTTAAAATAGGATTTCTTTAAAAATGCAGTAAGTAAAGTTGTCTCCCTTTAGTCGAGGGCGACCAGAAGGCTCCCTTTTCAATAGATACTACAGTGAGGTGTTGGGGAGGGCGCTACTCTTTTCCCTGGATTGCTCCTCTTTACCCTTGATACGTACCTTATACTGCTGAGTGTTAAGCAAGGAGGTATTAAGTACCATTTTAAAAGTCTTTGGTATGACGTGACCTGGGATTGAACCCAGGTCTTCCGCAACCATACATAAGGACTATCAGATGAAATGTTAAAAATAAGATAAAGTAACTGTGGAATTTTACTAAGCTAAACAATAAAGGATTGTAAGAATTTGAATTAGTTAAGGTTCACATAGAAAGACTTCAGATACCATGATACCTGAAAAGTTAAAAATATAGAATAGTATATATATATATATATATATATATATATATATATATGATCCACATTTAATTCAAAAGCCAACCCACAGAGGGATAATAGTACATGAATGAATGGGTAAAACTTGCCAGGTTTAATACAGCAAACAAAAGTTTTATGATCGAGCCAGAATGTTTCTAAAGAAAAAAAAAAAGTTTTCTAAACTTGAAGTTCGAGAAATAACGGGACTGGCTCGTCGTGAAGACAATTCCGAACAATAATTTTCAAATCGATATGAGGGGCGTTGAGATCGCCTATTAAAAGACAAAAATCCAAAACTTGTTAATTAAAATAAGTTGGGGCTTTTTTAAAATATGAGAAAAATTTAGGAGGATTTTGCCGTTGCAGTAGACAACAGGATAGTAAATATGATACACTTCGGCCGGCCGTATTGTTGTCGGCGCGGATCGGGTCAGGTGTCTCTTGTCTCTGGCAATAGTCGGTCGAGGCTGCATGATATTGGTTTCGGGGAAACCCAGCATACGTGCAACGTGACCAACACTGTCATACTCTTCTAGTTTCATGGGGTTGCCCCCTCCCGACGTGGGATTGAACGCCGACCCTCCTGACCATTGGCGAATACTCTGCTCATTAGGCTAATGGCTTAATCAACAATAGGAATAGAACTACAAAATCAAGAAAAAATCAGAACTCTTGGAGAAAAGTAAACTTCGAAATACTAAGGAATATGGGAAGTAGACCCCATTGAACAAGCGGTGATTAAATTTTAAAAAATAGAAAATAATACCCCAGCAGAACGAGGAAAATGCGCCAAAACATGTTAAATAGCAGAACTCTCCTAAGATACTCAGGATTATTCTTAAAGTAGACGAGAGAATAACGTCTATAAATGGACCAGAGAACAAGAAAACATCACAACACTGTTATGAGGACATATCCTACCATACCCCAAAGATGGACTCGTCCAACCGAAACATATTCGCCGAGTTTAACTCGCTCGGAGAAGACAACTTCTTGTTTTATACGAGACATTTAACAGACAGACTGCAAGCCGAGAACGGTTAGTACTTCTTTTGTATGACTTCTTTTTTTTTCTGCTAATACAATAACGTTCATCAATCACCCGTTGTTTGAGTTGTTCTTCCACCGGTCTTATCTGAAGACCACAACAAATACAAAAAACATTACATCATTCAAGACATAACGTAGACAGACTTTCTAAGTCAAGAAAAAGTGGAAGAGGATTTGTCAAGAATTGAATATTGCATCGATGCATCAACACAACAACAGAAGAATACTTTTAAAAATACAGAGGAAAACTGATTACAGCGACCAAGAACAATACTAACGACACAATCATCAATTGAACAAAAATAACCGGAAGAGACAAATGAGAAGAAAAACAACCGTATGTGCATTTCAAGTGACAAACAAGCGAAATCTCACGCGGTCAGAGAGAAACGGAATCTCTTCTGATAGCAGCACAGAAGAATGCCAAAAGGTCTAAATATGTCAAAGTAAGAATAAACAAGAAGCAACAAAATAGCAGATGTAGAATATATGGCGATTGAGACGAAACAATTAAGCACATAATTTGCGAATTTAGCAAATTAGAGCAAGAGAAGTATAAGACTAGATACGACTGGATGGGAAAGGTGATCAACAGGGAATAGTGCAAAGAACTGAAATTTATCCATATTGTGATAACACCCCTTCCGGCCGGGCCCCGACTTATCAACTTCTTTAAACCAATACTATTCATGGCCAGTGATTCATCCAGTGGTTTCCGACAGGGGTATCACACATTTTCTTACGGTCACATAAAATACAACCGAGAGGGTGGAAGAAAGAATAAACGAACAAACACGGACTTGGGTCAGCTCCAACCTCAAGAAAGGGAGTTTACTGGCACTTTGCATTCTCCGTGCATCTGTAAACTATCACGGGATGTATTTTACGCGAAACTTCTACAAAAGCCACGAGGAATGCTAACTCATCTTTGAATTTCTTCCCCCACTGCTTCCTTCTGCTGACCGTCATTCCCCTGGACTGCTATATCAAGCCGACCGTCTTCATCTGCTCTCCGTTTTCGACTGCATTTCTCCGTCTTCCTTTGTCAACTGACCATCTTTCCTTTCTGGGACCATCCTTTCCTCTGGTCTCCCGAGAAGTCTCGCCGTTAGGCCCTTTGTGTGTGTTTCGCGCCAAAGCAGACACAGAGATTCTCTGACCGGCTTATACACACACACCCAACACAACAAATGGCCACATAGTGTCACAATACTACGAAATGTTACATCCACAAACCAGAATCTGCACAGGAGAATAAGACACAAGAATTTCTCAGAGATTTTGAAATAGAGAAAAATCACCTAACCCCGACCAGAAGAACAAACCATGTAATAAAATTACAGTCATCTCGAGAAATTTGCCATCCCGGTGGACCACAGACTAAAAAAACAAATAAAGCGAAAAGAGAGATACGTACTTGGATTTTGCCTGAAAACTAAGAGGTGATACCAGAAGTAATTTTTAAACTTAGAACGGTCCCCAAGCGGTCGGATAGGACGCTTGAAGATTTGAAAATCGGAGGACCAATCGGATCATCTAAACTACACCACTGTTTTGATAGGCCAGAATACCGAGAAAATTCCTGGATATCTGAGGAGACTTTCTGTCTCTCAGATTCCATTGAAAGTCTATTTAACAAAGATTGGTGTAAGAAACTCGTTAGGAATATAATAATAATCATAAAAAATATTTTTAATACCAAACAGTCACTGAACCGAATACAACAACATCATTGTAATCACTAAAAGACAGAAAACTAAATGTAATCAAAAAGTCATGAATAGACAAAAGACTACATTATCATCCTTATCTGAAAAAAAAAAAACGTCAAGGGAGTGACCGAAGAATCAAATAAACCATTGAAACATATACCCAACGGATATCACGGAAGTGAACGAGTTAATCGATATTGGAGCAAAACTCGCCGGTAATAAAATAGGCATCCTCCAAAGGAATCCAAACAGAAATACAAAATTTCGATGGGAAATGAGGATGGAAGTTGAAATAAAGAAGGTCAGGTAACAAGTAAAGGAACCCAACGAAATTAAATGATCCCAAAAAGACAAACGCAATAAAGTGTGACAAAGGAACTAGATAAAATAAATCAAAAGATATTGGTGAAAGAAGAGAGACTTAAAAGATACTGGGAAAGGTTCAAGCTATACAAACCAAATAGAAATTTCCCAAATATCTAAAGGAAATTCTATCAGCAATTTGTTGGGGATGGCACAAAGATAAATCAAGATAAGAACTAGACTCTGCAGGATTGTGTAAAATACGCGAAGAACAGGGAATGATTTGATTGATATGGACAGTGACAATTACTTTCAGTTCCTCGGACTCTTTCACCAATTGTAAAAATGCATATTAGGTTACATACAAAAATGCCTACATATACCCATTCCAAACGAATAAAATGGTACGTGTGTATAAATCTGTACCCACGCACAGATATGTATATATATATTGAGAGAGAGAGAGAGAGAGAAAGAGAGAGAGAGAAAGATAGCGAGAGAAGATTGGACAGAGGCAGAGGGTGAGATACAGAGAGAACGTGAGAAAGAGAAAGAAAGAATATAGGAGTCAAGTTTTAAATTATATAATGTAACCGCCAAATATTTAAAATAGACCAATCTTTAACGTAAAACGATGGCTTAATGTTTGTAGAAGCTTGAAAATACTAGTATCAATCCGCTTGTTAATGGTTTTAAATGTTGTTTATATATATATATATATATATATATATATATATATATATATATATATATATACTTTAAGAAAAACAACAAAACCTGTCACATAGGATTATAAATTTATTTCCATCTTGTTACGCATTTTTGAAATTTTCAAAAACACGAAAAAATTAACAGGACTTCTTCAAATCTTTTAGATAAAAGATCTGAAGAAGTCTTGTTAATTTTTTTCAGGAAAACTCTGAATTCGAACCCGTTAAACTCCGCTTAAAAATTGACCTTGTGTCATATCCTGCCCGAGCGGAGGGGTTGGGTAAATATGATAATGTGATGTCTAGGTGGGAAGTGTAGCGTAAAAGGGAGAAAGAAAGTGATTGGGGAAAACTGAAGGTATGTTTTAGTTCTAACAAGTCAATGTCTAACGATGAAACTAGATATGCCAAAACCACTTTCCCCTCAAACTTTTTTTTATTTCCTTCACATCAGCTCATTAAAATTATTTCCACTTTCACATAATCAAAAAATATCTAATGGAACCTGATGCACTTGACTCTAAACCCTCTCCTCCATCCTGCAACACCTTTATCTTCTCCATCATCTTATCAGGCTCCTCTTTTGCTTATAGATAGAAAAACTCAGGTTTCAGGTTGAAAAGCTTTTTAGAAATAAAAGAACGAAATATCATGCCTCTAAATCGATTTTAAGTGTTTGATTTATCCAACTTCCCACATATTTCTATCATATTGTCAGATTCACCACATTCTATCATTTCAATATATATATATATAATTTAATATATATATATATATATATATATATATATATATATATGAGTTTGATGTCCTTTTAACGATTGAATGTAGATAATTTTAGCTATATATATTCGGTACCAATAATGGATATGTCAGTTAAATTAGAAAATGAAAGGTATTAATGAAAAGCATTTCTTCAAATTGGGTCATAATTTAATACACAAATTTTAGCATAATACTAAAGCTATGAATCACTTTAGCCATATTTACTCAACCTCTCCGCACGGGCAGGATATGACACAAGGTCAATTTTTTAGCGAAGTTTAACAGGTTTGAATTCAGAGTTTTCCTTCTCCAAGACTAGTTGCTTCACCAAGGCTGAAGAACTTTGTCTGCCATATTTACCTATGGCCGAAGGGAGAATAATTGGATTCATACCTTTCCCAAGGGTATTAGTGCTATGTGAAATGCAATCAGTCTCTTCCAGGATTTGAACTCGTGTCACCGTGTCCATTTCCAACGATGGTGAACATTACACCACGGGCACCTGTGAATCGCTTTAGCAATGACAATCGCATTAATTAATGTGACAAGTTGGTTGCAAGAGTTGCTTTTCATATATCACACGTATTGGAAGATCAATTATCGGAGTTGACAGCATCTGAGCAAGAACATAACATCGATATTGTATGCGTACAAAAACTCAGATAACATCATAGTGAATTACAAATAAAATACCATAATACTGGCAATGGATGAACGTTTATCTCTGCCTCTGCACGGAGAAAATCTTTCAGTGATACCGTACGGGGCGTAGGACTGCTTCTCAGTACACACGCCTTAAAATCATTTGACACTATCCGCAAAATACGACTGAGAATGCTAGAGTTCTACCAATGCTAGTGATTAAAATGATGTGGTCATCTATAACGAGCTACCCTTCCTTTGCTTGTAGTATCCCTAAACATAAGCTTCTCATTATTGAAGGAGACGTGAATGCTGAAATAGGAAAAAATGAAAACACCAAATTCAGTCAAACAGAAATGAAGAACTCTTAACTGATTTCACGCAAGAAAATTGATTAACATGCTTTAATACAAGAATTCAGAAAAGAAAAAGAAAGCTTTGAACGTACACTTACGCAAATAATACTAAGACACAAAAAGACGACACCCTCATTAATATGAAATGAATTAATAGCGCTTTCGATTGTGAGACACACTCCTTTTTTGAGAGTGTGTCTTCCGGCCACCGCATTCTCACGGTAAAGATACGATTAAACCTTAGCAGATGTGACAGGCGAACAACGAAAACCACACACTATGACTGGTCTCTTTTTAACAATTGAGATATTTGCTATAAATACACGGTAACACAAAGAAACAAATTTGATGAACAGCAAGAGATATCAGAAACATCAAATCCGAATGACGACTATGAGAACTTCGTCAATGCTCACTTGGAAACAGCAGCAGCAAAATATATACCAACCAAACTAAGAGTAAAACATAGGTTTCCTTGGGAGGCTATAACAGTTAACAAAAACGTGACAAAGTGAGAACTTGCATCCCTATGGAACTCGAGTAATACCAACACTTAAGAATGTGAGAAGGCACAAAGGGAACTAACTAGAGCGTACCCAAAAGAACAAACGGCAGATCAGTAAGATTAGAAACTCGTAGAAGATAGACAATTTCGCATAGCATAGCAGACAGTAAGTAAAATGAATAAAATAAAAAGCCAGTCCAGAGTTAAACTAAAATCAACCATGAAGAAGGAATGAACGTGTGGAAAGAACATTTCAAGAATTGGCCTGGAAAACCCTTAAAGTAACTGATAAATTTATCGCGAAATTTATGAATAATCAAGTTGATAGCAAACTTGGATAGTTTACGCAAGAGGAACTCGACGTAGTACAAACGAACATTAAAAACGGAAAGCTGCCGGTCTTGATGAAATACAATCAGAGGTAGGAAAGAGAAGGAAATTCGACGACATTCTGCCCCGCTACTGCAGTACCGTGTATAACCAGAACACAATAGACAGATTAACGAACGGCTATTGACTCACATTTTACAAGATAGTTGACCACGAAATTGTCAAGAACTACCGAGGTATAACCCTTACTTCCATAGCGATTAATATCTATTACACTCTCTAACTCAACAGCATCGAAACCGAAAATTGAGAAAATTTTCAGGAAGAATCAAAATGGTTTTCAAAGAAATCGATCAACTACATCACAGAGTTTGACGATTCGTCGAATCAGAGAAGGAGTCAGAAAAAAAAAACGGGATTCTATTATTTGTAGATTTCTCAAAAACATTTAACTCCATACACGGAGGGAATATGGAACAAATACTTATACTCTATGGTCTCGCCAAAGAAACTATCGCCGTCATACCAATAAGAGAACGAAAGTAAATGTTCCCTGACCGGATGGAGATACTGACTTCTTTGACTTTGTTGTAGGTGTCCAGATTGGAGATACGTTGGTCCCCTACCTGTTCATAATCTATCGAGACTACACACTTCGAACGTCGATAGATTTTACGAAAGAAAAAGCAGGTCATACTCGACACAAATAATTACGAACACAGATAACGCTGATGACATAGCGCTTCTGGCAAATACTCCCGCCCACGTCGAACCCCCTCTGCATAATCTAGAGAAGACAACAGGCAGTATAAACTTTCTTTTAAATGCAGACAAAACAGAATATATGTGCTTTATCAAAATAAAAAACGAGACATCACGCTAAAAGGTGGGTTTCTGAAACTAGCGTACAAATTCACTTACCTCGGAAGCAGCAACTCATCTACCGAAAACGACGTCAATACCCGTCTAGCGAAGGCATGGACAGCTATCGATAAACTATCAGTCACATGGAGGTCAGACCTGTCCGATAAAATAAAACGCAACTTTATCCAGGCAGCAGTCATGGCCATACTACTATATGGATGCACCTCATTGACGTTGATAAAGCGTATAGAGAAAAAGCATGACGGCAATTACAGAAGAATTCTGTGAGCTTTAATGAGCACATCCTGTAGGTAACATCTCGAAAAGCAGCAGCTATACAACAACCTCCCTCCCATCTCCAAAACCATCCAAATAAGACGAACAGGACACACTAGACACTGTTGGAGAAGTATAAACGAACCCATATGTGAAGTGCTCATACGGACCCCTTCACACGGTAGAGAAAATGTCAGACGACCAGCTAGAACTTATCTACAGCTGCTCTGTGTGGACACAAGATGTAGGCTAGAATACCTGCCGAAAACGATGGACGATAGAGACGAGTAGCGAGGGAGAGTCAGGGAAATCCGTGCTAAAGGCACAACATGATGATGATGATAATGATGTATTTTAATAAGCAAAAATTTACAAGATTATTTTAACGATATAAAATCCAGTAAAGAATAGTGCTTAATACGCACACATACCCGTATACACAAACTATCTCAATATTTCCATGTACAGTGGTTACTTAATACGGCTAGGATTACATTCGTCACGTGGAATCTCGGCATCAAACCAACCACTACTAAAATATTCCAAAAAATATAACTCACTTTTGAAATTGTCAAAAATGAATGATAGTTTAGAGTGACAATGAATGGGTGATTTTATCCGTTGATTTTATAACTATCATTTTATTTTCTCTCTTCTTAATGGACTGTTTTTGTTAGCTTTTTGTTCCCACGGTCAATCAATTTAAGACAACTAGGAAGGCCACAGATGGAAAAAGATATGTAAGAAAACTCAGAGTGAGATGCGAACTCATATTAGCTTGTTTATGAAGTACACCAGTTACAAAATTGAACTATCAAGTGTTCTAAACTTAATACTTACAAATTCTCAAACATCGAACTCTCACAGTTCCATATTGTGACAATTTCTCACAGGAGAAGCCCCAATAGCTTATTTTTTAATTTTTGTTTTCATCATAGATTTGTTTGCTTTTTTTCTATATTTGTTTTAGTTATTTTATTTATATCTTTTATATTTATTCATTTATTTATTTATTTATTTATTTATTTTACAAAATAGCCATTCTGTCACTTTAGCTCATCATCAAACGGCCAAGATAGGGAATAATTTCTTAAGATCAGAACTCACGTCCCCCTTTTGCCTGTTTGATTTTTGGATTTATTCTCTAATATTTTAAGGATAAACATGTATGTGCAGTATGCAGGAAGCAAACCCGATGTTTATCTCCTTTCATCAATGCATCAATGATTGCCCGTTCTGTGTTTTCACCAACACAAATCAGTCAGCCTTAATTGATTTTGACAGACAGGCAATTAGACGTTGCATTACATGTCTCACTTAATAACATATGCAAAACTTTGAAATGATATTGCAAAATTGGCAAATTTATAAAGCATTTCATGGATTGATCGACTGATTGATCATTAACTTGAAAAAAAATGCAATAATGGCTATAGAATTGAATTAATTTGAACCAGGGATGGAATTAATGTTTGGCAATTAGGGATCAATTTGTGAGATAATCGAAAATAACGGTGTTTGGATGAAATGAATAATCGATTAGCGTGCTGAGCTTAATATAACTATCATTTTTGACTTTTTCCGTCGTGAAACACACCCTCATTACAAAAGAACTATGACCCAATTGATACTTGATAGTTTATAAGTATTTGATGCTCTAATATGCTTATATAAACAGGCATTATATATATATATATATATATATATATATATATATATATATATATATATATATATATATATATATATATATATATTGCAAGCCTCTTCGTAGTTGAATTGAGGTCTCGGCTACCGTTGAACGGATGTATGTAAACAATAGTAATTGTGATTCATGACCGTTTAAAATTTAGTTCGAAGTTAATATCTCCTCGTGGCCTAATGGTTAGAAGCTTTGGTTAGACCTCTGAGTCAACCGGGTTTCGATCCCAGCTACGGGAAGATACTGTCTAGCCACACCTGTGAGTTCTGATAGAACGAAACAGATCTGTCTGTGGATGACTATAGATATATATATATATACTCCCTTACCCCCGTGGGGTTGAGTTCTCTGGCGAAGAAGTAATCGTGTTGCCATTACCGTCTATTGCAAGCCTCTTCGTAGTTGAATTTGAGGCCTCGGCTACTGTTGAACGGATGTATGTAAACAATAGTAATTGTGATTAATAACAATTTAAAATTTACTTCGCAGTTAATATCTCCTCGTGGCTGAATGGTTAGAAGTTTTGGTTTGACGTTTGAGCCAACCGGGTTTCGATCCCAGCTACGGGAAGATACTGTCTAGCCACACTGATGACTTCTGATAGAACGAAACAGATCTGTCTGTTGATGACTATATATATTTATGGGGAGCCTTTTTCTTTTAAACATGTTTGATCAAATCAGACCGGCACTTAGTTTCTGCATATTTTAATTTTGATCCGTTTATGTCTTCGTATGAGCTGTTTGACATCTAGATGTAATGAATTTAAAAAGGTACCATCTTTCTTTCTAGAAACAACCAGGTTCAGTCATCTTGTGGTTTCGAATGCCGAAAAGACACAGGCAACTGACAAAGGAGAACTCCTACTGCAGACCCACCAGATCTTTCGATGTGTAGTAGCGAAATATATATATATATATATATATATATATATATATATATAATCCAGGGATGAAATCCAAGGTGTTTGAGTATCCAATATGAGTGCTCAATACTAACGGATATTGATCTTTTATTAATTTGGGATTAACGATATATCAACACACAATGCGTAGATCTAAAATATATTTTACTTAAAAACAAAAGAAAAAAAATCCTTTTCAGGGTATCATTTAAATATTTTTCAGGATTCTATAAATTTTTATAAGTTCAAATTTCAACTTATAAATATTATGAAAAAATCTTCGAATATTTCATGGAAGCTTGAAATAAATTTATAATTATACCAATGTAGTGGATTTTTCCTTTTGTCTAACACACACACACACACACACACACACACACACACACATATATATATATATATATATATATATGTGTGTGTGTGTGTGTACACTTATCAATGAATTCAAAGAATAGACCGTGACTATATTTAGTTTGGTTGCTTTGTCAAATGATATATTTACGTTCATTTTTTGTTTCCAGGTAAAACCATCCTTGTAGAAACCAGTTGTTGAATTGCTTAACTCATAGATGGATGGATAAAGATGTTCTTACCTTTTCTAGGGGAATTATACCAGTATTTAACGTACGATTAATACCGAAAATACTCGTGCATCATGCGATTTTCCGAGGTATAGATTCATCCTTATATCATGAGTTCCCATCGTACGCGATATACAAAGTCTGTGTGTGCAAATCATTAGTTTAGTCTCGGCCAACATTAAGACCTACAATTACCAGCTGCATTAGTAAGCGAATCGTCCCACTTAGTAAATGATGTTACCTGTGTATATACGCTATATACAGTACTGAGCATTGTATCAGCATCCAGTTAGGTTAACTCTTTGTAGTTTATTCGTCATTGACAGTTAATCAGCAGATGATTTGCATCACATAATCTACAGATGGAACATCGGCCTTATGGAAGTCATTTCCATATTTAATTAGTAAATATTTTTTGTAGGGATTCAAAGTTTGGGTTATTTTTTTTATTTTGCAAAAAAGGCCAGTGACAGTTTGTTTATGCAATAAAATTTTATGAAAGATTCTTGCTGATCCATTTTAAGTACATAATATTGGGATGGTGCTAGAGCTAATTCCCAAGGGCTCAAACAATTTTCAGATTGTGAGTCACGTTTATGAGCAAAATAAAATCTATGATAAACAATAATCATCATCTGATTCTGAAATTCTTTTTTTTTTTCAAGCATGTAATTGTAAAAATATATCTATTATGTTCGTCATGTTTCTTTTAAAAACCCGATCATACTAAACAATCCTTCAATCTTAATACATAGAAAGTTTTTTTATTGGTATTAATGAGAATGTTGCCAGACTATGAGACCTGTGGATGTTTAGCAGTTACATGTTTTTGTTCAGTTTGTGTGATTAACTGCCTGTTTAACTGAATCCTTGGGTTGGGAATTCTCTGTTGTTCAGTGGCTCATGTGCTGAAGTGCGACATTATAGCAAACCAGTTTGAACTTTTGTCACCATATTATATTCATCGGACTAATAACTCTTAAGTATTGGTTACTACTGTTCTTGTTTTGGTATAAAATCACTCTTGATAGTTGATATGCCATTAAAATAAAGAAAGCAGACCAAACCAGAATTCAGTCAATTCCTACATTTTTACTCCTTTTCTTACTGTCTATCTGTCTGTCTATCTGTCTATCTATCTATTTATCTGTTCCATTTTGATTTTATTATTTTTCTTATTTCGACATCTTCCCTATCATTCTGTTAACTGTCTCAATACTCTATTTTATCTCTTTTTATTTGTATATTTCCCTTGACTCGCCTTTGTTATATACCACCATGTTTTCTGACCCGAATGTAATTATTTCGTGTCTATTAGGCATTGTCCCTTTCACCTGTGTTGAAATGTCCATAATCTACGTTTCATTTCCTGTAAGTCACTACACATCAGTAGGTTTCATTTCTCATTATTTCCTTTCGTTATCCGTCTTTTCTGGGCATATTTTTAACTTGCTAGCTGTGACAAAGTTTTGAAACAAGCATAAACTCTAAGATTTGATTTCTTAAAATAGTGGCAACTATATACACCGAGTTGCTAAATAGCAGAAACAAAATCAGTGTCTATTAGTATAAGCACATTTTTATAAGGTTACAAATAAGGTTCAGAATGGTTGCACTCACAGTTGATACATTGCCTATCATTTTTCGAGAATTCTTTTTCCTTAAAAGAATAACTGATTATAACTTGTTATCTTTCTACTTGCCACTGTGTTTGAAAACCAAATTACAGAAAATACGTAGTGAGTTAAAATACACAAATTTAAATAGTGTTAAATTGTTGATAGGCGTCATCTATAGTTTGGCATGAAGGGAAAATTACTTTAAAACAGAATTGGAGAATCATTTTATTCTATTTAAGTGAGGTGTATATCCTAGACTTGATTGAAGCTTGGTTCTCATTGGATGCGAGTAATCACATGATCTTGAAAAGTGTAGTTGTTAGATATAAACTTTAGATTGAAAAAAACACCTCGATTGGAGTGGATGAATGTTACTTCTCGGCACGCTAATTCCCCGTAAACTGCAAGAAGAGATGAAGAAGTGTCATCGAGAAAAGGAAGTAAAATGTCCATATGAATATCATGTTTAAGAAAATTGAGGTTGTGTCATTCCAGATCTGAATAAATGAAAACAGTCAAAATTGCAACAATGAACAAACGGAGAGTCACGGAGACGGTAAAAATTGGGACGACAAGAAGATACAGAATGAGAAAGACGAGGGAAGATCAAAGAGATAAAACCGGCGCTAACTGACAATAGAAACGAAACAAAGAAGTAAGAAGCAGATTACTACAAAACATATTCTCTAAAGGGGTATGCAACTGCAATAAGATTATACTTATTGTCAATTTAGAATTAAACAACTTGGTCGGCCAATTCTAAACTTTCAGAAATATCCGCTATCTTATTTCCTTGGTCTTTTTTTTAAATACAGGATTCTGATCATTTTTCGTGATTTCCCGATTTTCCTCTGAGTAAGGGGCAATGAACAGTATACGTTTTAATAGAAAATATATATATATATATATATATATATATATATATATATATATATATATATATATATATATACTCGTGTATTACGTGACTTTCTGAGACGTCAATTTTTGTCTCATACATGGTATTGCACAATACCCGAGAAAAATCTTTGAGTGTATGACTACTATTTCCTACGACATAAATAAACAAATAGTGCCGTTAAGTATAAAAAAAAAAGATATCATGACAAATATTGTTTTATTTCATCCAATTATATGATATGTTATTTTTATTAGCCAGCAACAAGATTAAAGGAATTTACCGAGCAGTATCAGGTTTACATATATAGATATTTTATATCATAACAAGTATTACTTTACTTCATTCAATAATAAAAGTTATTTATCTCTTTATTATCTAACAGGATAAAAGGACATTACAGAACAGTAATTGATAGAGTGTTCACAAATGGTCCGGGAGACCAGGGTTCATTCCCAGGTCCAGTCATATCAAAGACTCAAAAAATGACACTAAGATCGCCAACTTTACTTTTACTTATTAGGTCTAGTTATACCGGACATTGCCATAATGGTTAGAGTGTTCGCCAATGGCCCGGGAGACCAGGGTTCAATCTCTGTTCGAGTCATACCAAAGACTCAAAAAATGGCACTTGATGACTCCTTGCTTAACACTCAGCATAAAATCGTACGAATCAAGGGTAAAGTGGTCAATCCTGGGAAAAGAGTAGCGCTCGCCCCTATACCTTGGTGTATTATCTATTGAAAAGGGGCCTTCGGGTCACCCTCGACTACGGCCGCCAACATTACTTTTATTTTTATTAGGTCTAGTAAAGTTGGCGACATTAATCGAGGTTGTAGTGATGGGCACTACATCATTCCCTGGATTGCTCCACTTTACCATTGATCCTTACTTTACAATGCAGAGTATTAACCAAAGTGGCATCAAGTACCATTTTTTGAATTTTTGGTATGACTAGACCTGAGATTGAACACTGATCTCCCGGACCATTGGCAAACACTCTACTCATTAGGTCAATTGTCCGGTTACCAGTCAACGTTAGATTTTATAGACCGTCACATGTATAATAACTTTAAAAATTGTTTAAATCATTTCTATTCAGGATAAACATCATGAAGCATTGTAATTAGAACAGTGTTGACAAATTACCTTTCATGATTTGAGGAGTCCCCATGGTACAGTGGCTAACGTGTTGGACAGGTCATATCTGTAGGTTATTGACTTCTAGGTCATATATATGCTAGAGACTTTAGTACGAGCTCACCAAAACCATATGTTGTACAATCTATTATATCTATTGACCGCTGCACACAGAACTATTTATTTTACCGGTGAAACGTAATGTTTCAGCTTTGTAGATGTATTTTCATATTTTTCATAAGTGGTAAAGCTATGTTTAACCAATTTGTAAACATTTTTAACTAAAATATTCACGTATACATCACATTCTTCTGTAAATTTCTCATGATTTGGACTTTTCAGCCACGAAAAAAAATATGACTGACCTCTGTTCAAACCTACAGAGTTCTGTCAGATTTGGCGTCATTTCGAATCGCCTCATAAATATTCTGACCAGAGCAAAAAAAATTTGCAATAAACCTGCAGCAAACAATTCAAAGTTTTCATTTATGGAAAAAAAATAAATTCTGAAAAAAAAATTTTTTTTCATAATCATTCCTTTTATTTCCCTCATGGTTATGCAATATATAAAGGGTTATGTCAACCGGCTTAATGCAGCAGTTTGAAACATTATACTTAAATACTGTATTTGTTCTTTTTTTATATTTTGGTTGCTGAAAGAATTACACTTACTTCGATAATCCACTCTATATATCTTATCATTTAATACTGTAAGAATGTAAATATTTTTAATGGAAGAGAAGTGATGTTGACAAGGTGAAAATTGTAATGCTAAAAACAAAAACAAAACAAAATCCGTGCTTATGATTATTAATAAAACATATATTAATAAGTTTATCACGATCTTCTTAATTTCATTGGAATTTTACGCACATCGCTATGAAAGAGGAGAGATAGACTGACGAAGTTATGTAAAACAGTCCCCAAACGCAGACCCTTATTTTTTTCACAAAAGGCTCCAGCAGAGAAACCCAGTTACATAACTATATAGTTCTACTAATTATTTTTACCAACTTTGAGATGTAAACTATTGACTCTATTATTGCTTGTTTATGATTAACTACCTAGTCAATAAAGGAAAAAGGATAAAATTCCAATATATATCAACATCGAGTCTTGGATTTTATTGATTATTCTTTTTCTGCTCAATCGATAATCACACTTAGCAGATCCTCTTGACTACATCACATCTAATCTTGTTTCTTTTTTTAATATTGCAAGATTTTTCACGGAAATATGTTAGCAACATAAAATGACACAATTTGATGGTAATTTGATTGGTTTTGTTTCTTCGTTTAACTGCATACCAAACCTAATAAAATTAGTAAATAACTTCTCTGATTGGAGGGGTCTAATTTTACAAAAACAACTACCGTTTGTTCTTTGACAATAATGATTGTAAATTCGACTACATACACGTCACAGAAAATGCTTTTTTAATGATTTTATACAAGTGTGAAAGCGTTGTATAGACGTAATACAAATATAAATATATGCGAAAACATAATCACTGTAGTGACGACATCAATAAACAAACGAATACACTTCTTCATAAAAATCAATCTCTCACTCTTTATTCTCGAAAGGGTGATGTTTGTTGTGTGTGAGAGATGAGCTGGAGACCGGGACAGACTGCTATATTGACCCCAAGTTCTTCTTCGACCATAGAAGCACTTCTTTCTTGTCTTGTTTCGGTTGCTCAACCGTGGGTCACTGCCGCTGGCTCTCACTCCAGCATCTTATCTTCAACTGACTCGAACGGTCTGTGCCCTGGTTATTTTATTGTTTAACGTCCACCTGCTTCTTCTGTTTTTCCGCTTATTTACACAGGTGCATCTCTTGATTGACGGCTTGGTCGAGGGTCAACATATAACAAAAAAAACTTAGATGTCTCCAAATATATTGCAGAATTTTCAAGGAGATTAAACCACGGTGCAGATAGAAAATACCGAGCTTTTTAGAAACCTAGCTCGCCAACAAAAAATCCCCCACTTCTCAATATGACTAATTCAATTTGCAAGCATTAGAAAAAATGACAGACGACAGAAGGAAATATAATCGAACATTTTTGTATGATTCCATGTTCTAAATTAGGTAGCGACAGACGCGTTGAAGATATATGTCGTATTAAACGGACGACTCAGGTGTTTTCTTTTCTCAGTAGAGAGAGATTCGATATGTCATCGTGTCACTAGTTGCATCTTTAGCTGCACTCATTTCGCATACATAACTTTCTTTCTTTGACTTTTGGTTAAATTTCAGTGTTTAAATTTCACTGCTTACATTTGACAATGTGTTGCTTCTCTGTCCTTTATTGTCTAATGATCAATGTGAATTCTTAGTTCGCTGAATCCATTATTAATATATACATAACCAAGGTTTCATACTGCACGGAATCTTGCACGAATATAACGACGTATCTTGAGTGAAAAGTTTTGCATTTTAAACACATCCGTTCAGAACTCAAGAGTTAGATGCACGTTTTGCTTCTGATAGATTTTCCTGTTAGCAAATCGATGATTTGAATATATGAAATATCTGAAGAAATTCAAGAAGGCTTTTAATGACTAAATGAAATGAAGTTCGATGATTCGAGAGGCTTTTACTGCAGCGATTCTATTAGGCTGGGAAAATATGGCAGCAGGAAACTTAGAATCATTATACGAGTAAATGTCTACGAAAATCCAAGTAGAATTGCTAGTAGAAGTATTTGATTGATTTTCATGTCAGTCAACGCATCTGTAATTGTTGTATAGCCATGATACAGCTATATGTATACATATACATGCGGAAACATATGTAACGTTACGCCCTAACCCCCCACCACATTAGATCAGTCTTCTAACCATTCCACTTCTTACGCCGGCCGGTGATCAACTAGTAGTTCGAGAGGGGTAACGCACATTTCTTGCCACCACAAGAATACGATCGAGGGGGACAGGAGAAAATAAAACAGACGAACGAACACGAACAAAGCTTGGGGTTAACCAAGAGCAGAAGGAGGTATGCAACACTTCATTTCCGTGTGCAGACTATCGCTAGCGTGGGTTACTAGCGAAAATTCCACAAGCAACTCGAATGCAGACATCTTAAGTCGATCTTCTTCACCGTGGCTGGACCCTCTCTTCTCTGCTGCTGTCTCTGGAGTCCGGTGTTGACTGCCCCTGTCCGTGGTTCCACGCCAACTCTCTTTGCTGTCCCGCCTCTCTGCTGTCCAGTCGCCAACTGTTCTTGTCCGGGTCCCATTGTAAACTGCCTGCCAGCTCCTTTGTCCAGCCAACTCTCATTCGCGTCCCCTTACCACTTCCGGATACGGTGAGATTTTAGGTCCAAGAATCCTTTGTCTGGTTTTGCGCCAAAACAGACAAAGGAATCGTCTGCTTTGGCGGGCCACCCATATAGTGCTACACATAATCAATAATAACGACGAATGAACACACTTCTTTAGAAATATACCTCTCACACTTTATTCTCGAAAGGGTTGGGAAAGGGTTGATGTTGGTTATGTGTGAGAGGTGAGTTGGAGACGGAACTGAGTGCAACATAGTGACCCCAAGCCTCTCTCTATTATAGTAGCACTTTTTCCTCATCCTGCTGGGCTGCTCAACCGGGGTCCTGAGGGCCCAAGCCCTCTGTCTGGCGCTGGCTCTCACTACGGCATCTTGTCCCCAACAGCAACTGGAACTCGAACTATGACTGCCTCGAACTCCAACTGCTCAAACCGTCTGTGGCACCTGCTTATATGATTGCTTAACGTCCAGCTGTTTCCTGTGGGCGTCGCAATTGCACTCAATTCAACCCGTCCACAGGTCAAGGTGATACCCCGATATCTTCGACCAGATGCATCTGTTATTGACACAGGTGTATCTATTAATTGACAGCTCGGTCGAGGGCCAATATGTTATATAATTATTTTATGTCTACAGGTTTGGAATAACGTTTACAATACATTAAATTTTCAGTTGCGACAAAAAATTTTAAACGTACTTTTTGCGCAAATTTATGATGTCCTGTATTTCTGTCAAATACTAATAATTATAAAAGTTAGTATGTTAGCCGACCGTAGTCGAGAGGGTCTTGAAGGTTCACTTTTCAATAGCTATTACATGGAGTTCAAGGAGAGGGCGCCACTCTTTTCTGTAGATTTCTACCTCTTAAACGTGATACCAACGGTAACTGGTGCGCACCAAACAATCCCCAAAGGTTTGGTAAAGCTACTGGAAGAGGAAGACAAGTAAAGTCCATGGAGACTACATCATTATTGGACAGAATACTGAGAGACTCCTGGAGACATGAGGAGTCTTGCTGTCATTTAGACTCCAGTGAAAGACCATAATCAACCGCTGATATGAAAAACTATTTAGGAGTAAAAAAAATAATTAATGGAAATTCTGACTTTTTTTAAAATAAAGATGATCGAGAAAACAGAGCGTTCAAAACAGCTTGATCATTATGCTAATAAGGAGGAGTATGATAGTTCAAATTATCATATACCCCAATAAAACATTACCATGTTGAAGACGATAAAAACATCACTAAATATAACTTGATATCATCAGAAATATTAACAGGTGTCTTACGTGTATTTTAAACGAGTGCTGAAGGGAAGTATTAATAGGCTGTCAGTAACTTAAATTATTTTTTAATAGCTTGCAGCTCATGGAGACACGAGTTTTGAAACTTATAACGTCTCTAAATGATTGCAAAAATGCCCTAAGATAGATTTATTTCGCAACCGAATATAAAAACAGCAACTGATTAAGGTTTCTGAAATTATCAAACTCATTTAAGTATGAGAAACATCGTTTTAGAGGATTTTTCTAAATTTATAAACTGCATTTATAATTCTAAGTATCAGTATTTATATATTCAAAAGTTCTAGGTTTAATAACTATCTACTAATTAAGTATATCTATTTATTATGGGTGGTACATTCTGAATAATTATTAATCATTATTCATTCCTAATTAGCATCTTAACGATGCCTCTATTAAAGTTGAACTTAATTACATTTACCCAGAAATAGCCCAATGTATTGGTGTTCAACTTATTTCCAAGTCAAGAAATGACACAAGGTAATTTTATAGTTGCGGGCCACGTAAGAATCAAGGCCCAAGCATGGCTTTGACAGAAACAGCTTGCTCAAGTCTGGATTCTCCTCCTGTGTAGAGTTTTTAACTCACCCTTGAAAAGCAGGTATTGCCTGAGGGAACGTCCTCAGGATACAGCAGATTCAGCCTAATATCACCCATATTGCTTGATCATCAGACAGGCTCTCAGAAGAGCAGGATCGTAACAATTTCCTTTTGTGTTATATGTCCCACCTCCCACAAAGAAGGATTTGACACAAGGTCATTTTATCAGGGGGAACACACATGAATCGAGAGTTATGCGAAGCTGTCACAAAAATGCTTAGTCGCTTCGGTATTCCTTCCATTGGTTTGCATCAGGCGCCAAGCTATGAATGCAGATCAACAAAGCAGGTGTTGCCTGGGGAAACAGGCCTCGGGGACTAGGCGACACAAATTGATAACACTCAATTGATGCAGAAGGCAAGCTGTCCCCTGTTATTTATGGGATTTAACCGGCTTCCTACTAAGCCGATATATATGATACAAAGTGGTTATATCATAGGGAGCCAGACACGAATCGAGACTCTTGCATGTCTTTTATTATATATGATTTATCCTTTAGCTATTCCCCATATCGTGGTGCCCCAGACACCAAGTCTTGAAGTCATCCCTGCAAAGCAGATATTGATTGGAGGGTAGGTCCTGAGGAAGCAGGCGACTACAAATTAATAACACCCACCCACGCGATTGAAAAGGTAGGCTCGTCTTACTGATGCAATTAAAAGTTTGCAATGTGTGATATATAACGAAAGAATGAAGGGTTACGTAGAATATGTTGTGAATAATTTGCATTCTGGTTTTCAGAAAACCTGTTAAATAAATAGTTACATTGTAATATTGTTTGCTATAATAATTATTTTCATCTTAAATGTATTAATTTATATATAATTTTATATAGAAACCGATTAAAGTAAAATATAAATCGTTATAATTGTTGTATATGCGCCCTGTGTTAAGTTTGTCAGTCTTTCTAATTGTTATATAATTACGGAATGATTTATTTTTATATTAATCATTTTTCGTTAATCATATTTTATCAATCAGTTTGGTTGGGCTTTGAACTATTCGGCACTTAGTGCAGTTGCACACACATTGAGTACAGTTCACGCTCGTGCGCAGATGATATGACAATCACAAATGTCATGATAAAAAAACAGATCGGAAATGTGACTAGGGTGTGAATAACGTCATGCCTGGAAACGATGGGCTGAGAATTTGGTGATTTTGAAAAATACGTTAGTTGAGATCCGACCCTGAGCCGGGCCAGTCCAGCTGTGGGTTGACTGTGGATGATGTAGGAGACAGTTGGTTTGTCTGCCTCAATGGCAGACAGTTGAAGTTGAAGTCTGACCATGTAGTTCGGCAGATCTTTACCGACTGAGATCTTGGGGGCTACAGGATGCGCAGCGCGTTTGTCGGGTCAGATAGTATAGTCCGCATAGTAAAAATTGTGTGTTTCTCTCCTCGTGTCGAAACACTAAAGTCAAGAAGTTAATTCACATTTCGTACCTGAACAACGGAGAGTCGCCAGTGTTTCGTATTCCCCTGCATCAGTAGATTTTACATAATTTAGCAGAATATTACATGGAATCTTAAGTGATTCCTTCCAGTGGGCGCATGTTATTTAGAAAACAATTCTTATTGTTAAAAAATAAGTTACTTTATATGCGAGTTTGAAAATTTGAATTACATTTAATTACATTAAAGAAATTGAGTGTTGCTGTAGAGTTTATCGTTAGTTATTATATTATTATGTTACAACTGACTTAAAAGAAACGTTTCTTTACCCTTTAAGGAACACTGGTTCAACGTTAAAACTTAATCTGGTTTAATTGTAACATACCCATATGTGAAATAGACAGAATGTTTATAACGCATATATATAGATTACAAAAGGAATCCAGAAACAAAAAACACTTACGACTTCTTAGTTCAGGTACGAAACTTTTTATTACCTTTGAGTTGAAAGGTTTTTCGACATATGTAGATACACAATCTTTCTATGCTGGCTTTTCTATCTGCCTCAAACCACTTCTTCGGAGGCAAAAACTTTTTTTTCAAATCTCAAAAATACTCAGCCCACGCTTCCAGTGCATGACATCATTCACACCACCTGATCTCATTTCTTAGCTGGGATTTTGATTTTGACATCTCTGAATGACACATCCTACCTGCACGCGCGTGAACACCTGCGCTCATGTGGCACCTAACTAACCAATGCGCTAAGCGAAAGGTTCTCAGCCTAACTAAACCGAAAGGCAAGATATATAAAGCGAAATCCCTCGGCCATTATATTACATAAGTAATTAGACGTATCAAATTTAGTAGTTCTGTAAGAAACACACTATCTTGGGAAGAATTATATGTTCATGTCAGTTTGTTTTATTTTAAAACGTTATCACTAATATTCAAATATATCTTGTATTTGACACGCACACACACATACAATAACACTATCTCTCTCTCTTTCTCTCTCTCTCTCTCTCTCTCTCTCTACAATAATATATATATATATACGCTCACAAACATATATATATATGTGTGTGTGTGTGTGTGTGTGTGTGTGGGTGTGTGTGAGTGTTTGCACGTCTCTCTCTCTCTAGATATATATATATATATATATACGCTCACAAACATATATATATATATATATATATGTATGTTTACGCGTATATATATATGTATACACGCACACACACACTTATATATATATATATATAGTTTTAAAATATTTCAAAGTTTTTATAAGTGTAGACAAAATGCGGATACTTTAGACAGTCTTTAATCATTGTTGATAACGAGGATACTCTTATTTTCTGGAATGTATGATTTCTTCAGTCCTCAAGAATTTTATTTTTTTAAGTAGGCGTGTTCATCAGGTGACGTACAATCTCAGCAAATTTCACGGTCACGTAACCCTTATTTGCTATCTTTACACATTCAAACCACCACCAGCAGTCTACAAGTTCACACACACACACACACACACACACACACACATGCACACATACTGTGAAATATATGTTATTGTAAAAGCTTCCTATGGCACAAAACTATATGCAGTAAATAACAGTTTCACCCCATTAGTATTGTCAGATAATACAATATTCTGAAGTTTTACTATGGAATAGTAATGAAAATCTAAACATAAAAATGTTTAGAAATCGTGTGTCCATCAGCAACAGAAACAAATGAAACTGATTGAAGTGCTATACATTGTAAGCAAATGGTTCCAGGTTCAAGTAGTCGGAACGGTGGCAGCTTTATAAATTTAAAATGTTGTCCAGTAGGCTCGATTTAACAGTATGCATTTAATCGAGAGAACTGAAAACATCAGTTAACTAAGAATTACCAAATTCTGTGGGGCATCTTAGAGAATTGGGGGGACTTGAAGTAATGGTTCAGTATTCTGTGAACCATTATAAATGAAGCTGTTTTTCTATTCTTCTTTTGGTGGCTCAAGACCCTAGGAAACCAATAGATTTGTGGACAGTGAATGACTGAACAATTTACACATACGATGATAGCTGGTTTCGGCTAGAACAAAATATTTACCCACATATTATGCCTACTTCCATTTACTTTCGCAAATTCAGAAAAAAAAACCCAAAGAAATTGAAAAGAAAAACTAGGTCCAATCTCTATAGCGAGTTGCGTTTTCCTTTTTCTCTTCCTCAATCAGACTATCAGCTATCACCGATATTGTAGTTGTCAGGAATTACGCTACAAAAACCAACATTTATGAAAATAAGCCAAATCCCTTACGCGAGAAAATAACTTTCCATTACACTTGCAACGAAAAAAAACATCATTGTTTTAATGCGAACAAAGGCAAGAAAGTGAAAGCTTCTGAGCACCGTTTACTATGTCTTTACGCGATCCTAACTTATAAAGATATATATATATATATATATATATATATAGAGAGAGAGAGAGAGAGAGAGGGGGAGGCTTTTATTGTATAGGGATTTAAAATTGTCACAGACTCTTGAAAATTCAGTATGTTTTTGCTTTACATATTATGACATGACTGACTATATTTTATGATTTCGGATTCAAGTGAACAGCTACTGCACGAATTGGAATACACCCTACTAAATTCTGATTGTCACAGCTGGTGACTTTCAAAAATGCAATCTGGACGTCAGGACACTTTAGAAGGACGATGTGCAATAAAATTCTGTTTTAAACTTGGAAAAAATGCCAGAGAAACGTATGGAATGCTTCAGACTGTTTTTCGACCATATTGCATGAATCGAGCATCAGTTTTTGAGTGGCATAAGAGATTCAAGGAAGGCAGGGAATCTTTGAGGGATGATTAGAGGTGTGGGAGGAGTACGGAAGTCAATACACCAGAGTTGATTGGCCAAAGGGTTAGGGTTAGGGTTACTATGATGAGGTTTTAAGGGAGTTCAAGAAGAGATTCCAAGGGAAGAGGCCAACACTCTTCAAATCGGGTCAGTGGCACCTGTCCACAGCTCCATCCTTGTCACTGACTATTTGACCAATATGAGCATCAAGACAGTTCCTCACCCTCCCTACAGTCCAGACATTGGTCCCTGTGACTTTTGATTATTCCCTTAGCTCAGAGGTTGTCGGTATGAGACAACTGAGGAGATGAAAGAGGCTCTGACGAAGGCTATTGACACGCGGACGCAAGAGGACTTCCAGAAATTGTTTGAACGGTACAACAAGTGCATTGCAACCGGAGGAGATTATTTCGAAGGGGACTAGAGTTTACATGTGTACTATCAATAAAAGTGCCCATATGAAAAAAAAGCTGGAAACGTATTTAATGATCCTCGTATATCAACTGATTTCCACAATAAAAATGTTTTAAGTTTTGAGCAAAAATACGCAAAATAGCTTTGAATTTCTATCCGTTTTTTCTTATTTCTTAAACCATCGGTACATTCGTGCTACTTTTAAAATTTTGATATATTTTACATACGACAATATTTGACTTGCTTTTAAAAATTTGAAGGCTCAAAATCTGAAATAATTAAAATGTTTCCCCTTCAACAATGTAAAACCATCAATTTTTTATCCACTGAGAATCATAGGAAAGTCATCAACTTTTCAAAATCTAATTTACAGCCTACCTAAATTCTAGAAGTAAGGGTCGAAATAGATATTTATTTAGATAGTATTGTACCATATACACAATTAACACTACATGCGAAATGGACATATGATGTTCATAACGATAGAACATAAAAATCTCTGAATTCGTAAACACGTAACGACTTCTTGTTCAGGTACGAAACCTTTTTATTAACTTTGAGTTAAAGGTTTCGACGTGAGGAGGAGAGACACAATCTACTATGCTGTCTTATTTATTTGGCCCCCAACTCGAGCGGCCCCCATAGGGCGCACGTTCGCCTCCAAAAGTCGATCCTTCTCGTTTTGCGTCTAGTACCCGACTCTTTCTCTCTTCAAATTCTCACACAAACCTCCGCGCGCTTCTGGTGTGTGACGTCACCCGCACCTTGTCACACAGTATCGACTCGGACTATTATGACATCTGAGTGACACCTCCATCCACCCGCGCGCATCCGCGTTAACAACTGCTTCAAAGTTGTACCTAACTAACCCATGTGCTGAGCCGAAAGGTTCTCAGCCTAACTAAACTCAAATGCATGAACCGAAATCCCTTGGCTATTTTATAACAATATGAAGATGTTTCTAATAATTGTTTTTGAGTGAAAATCTACATTATTTACTTTTAAGAATGTATTTACTTTCAACCTTTAAATTGAACGAATGTTTGTTTATATTTTTATAGCGTTAAAAAAATTATATGTCTTCTGTTGATAAAAAATGCAACAGCAAGTGCATATACGTCAAGGCACAAATATATTTTTCTCTCAACACAATGACACTTTAATACCATTTTTTAACAGTCACAAAATGTACCAAACCAGACAAAGTCCAAATAAACTATATGAAACGTATATTTTTATAACTAAAAGATTGGCAAAATTTTACGCTTAGACAAACAGTTACTTTTCTTACAAAAAAATACATTGTAACTTTTGTTTTTCGCCAAACTTGTCACTCTTTTTAAAGAAGCACAATTGATAAATATATAAAATTTGCTGATCGAAATTTTACTCTAACATTTCATCACATTTTTCGATACACACACAACACACACACACACACACACACACACACACATATATATATATATATATATATATATATATATATATATATATATGATAAAGGCCTCTTTTATCAACACATATTTTCTCATACTAAAAAAACAACCCTGCAGAGCAAGAAACTTTATAGATTAAATCTTATCAAATTATTCCTCTCTTCATATTCTACAGTTCCCTGAAACACTATGTCCTTTCTGAAATTTAAAGTTAAAAATCCTTGGTGCTTTTATTATCATTCAATAAATCTATTTATAATCAAAACCCAAAAACTTTCCATGCCCAGATAAAGTGAAGCAGTTAGATTTGACAATCTTTTTAACATAGAAAGAAATGTTAAGTACACAAGACACTATTGTATAAAATCTATACGAAAATATGTAAAAATATTTTACTGTTAAAGTGACTTTTATGCAAGATAACATTGAAAGAAACCGGAATACAAAAATAGGATTTATCTATTCTAATAAATATTATTGAAATTCTTTAAATAGTACCCTATTCTTTTCTGAGTTTTGCCAATTTTAGAATTATACAGCGGTACACACACACACACACACACACACACACACACACACACACACACACACACACATATATATATATATATATATATATATATATATATATATATAGTATAATATTACTCATATATAATAAAGGAATAGGATATGAACAAGTTCATCAAATAAAAATAGAATGATAGCAAAAAGATTCTGGGACATTAAAATGAATAGAGAAAATAAAGGATGGAATTATCAAAAAAGATTTTAAAATGATTTTCATAATGAGGGAAATAGACATATACTTTATTAATAAATACTTTACAATTGAACATGGAATGAAGGAAAGAACGAAACAGAAAAATGAAAGAAAGAACGAAACAGAAAAATGAAAGAAAGAACGAAACAGAAAAATCAAGGAAAGAATGAAACAGAAAAATAAAGGAAATAACGAGACAGAAAAATAAAGGAAATAACGAAACAGAAAAATGAAGGAAATAACGAGACAGAAAAATGAAGGAAAGAACGATACAGAAAAAAGAAGGAAAGAACGATACAGAAAAAAGAAGGAAATAACGAGACAGAAAAATGAAGGAAAGAACGAGACAGAAAAATGAAAGAAAGAACAAAACAGAAAAATGAAGGAAAGAATGAAACAGAAAAATAAAGGAAATAACGAAACAGAAAAATGAAGGAAAGAACGAAACAGAAAAAAGAAGGAAATAACGAGACAGAAAAATGAAGGAAATAATGAGAAAGAAAAATGAATGAAAGAACGAGGCAGAAAAATGAAGGAAAGAACGAGACAGAAAAAGGAAGGAAATAACGAGACAGAAAAATGAAAGAAAGAACGAAACAGAAAAATGAAGGAAAGAATGAAACAAAAAAAAGGAAATAACGAAACAGAAAAAAGAAGAAAATAACGAGACAGAAAAATGAAGAAATGAAGAAATTGGAACAAACTAACTACTTTACAAAAGGGAAGAATGAAAAGTTATCGAACAGAAACTTTCAAAATAATGGAAATTCTCATTATGGTAGACGTTGTTTTTAATATTTCCTCTTCAACTGGACTTATACTGTAAACACAGATTTGAGTAACTCAGTCTACTAAGCGGATTTTTTTTCTGTGTAATATATTTTTGAAATATGTTGTCTAATCAGATAGAAATAGCAAGAGTTGTTTATTTTAAGATTGAATTGTATCATTTCCGATGAAATTGTAAAAAGGATACAACAGTGCATTTTGGTGAAATTTGTGACCATTTACTATACATAATCTAAACTTTATATAGATATTTTGCTATTGCATATGTTTTGAACGATGATTATTTTACATTTTTCAAAGGTTGATGTTTGGAGAGAGTTAAAAGAGGCATGTCCAAAGAGATATAACAAACAACAGCTAAAGAAATTATTGAAAAAAATGCTATGGTCATAATGAGTAGCAGGAAAATACAAATAACGGAAGAAGCAGTGCTGCTAAATAAAAAAGAATCAGATCATCAGTAGAAAAAGAAACTTAAAAGTAATTGGGAATATTGGAATCGGACGCCATGAAACAAGTGGAGATGAATGGGAATCTCAGATCAACGAGAAAACATATCGAAACCAGGGTATATATCAGGAATCTCATCAAGAGGATAAACACTTGGGTTGCCCTGCTTGTAAGACACTTGGAACCAATCTTGAAATGGATGAGGGAAGAACATCAACGAATGGACCAGAGGACAAGAAAGCAAATGCCAACGCATCAGCCCTTACATCCGAGAGATGATATAGACAGACAACATATCTAAAGAAAAGAAGGAGAAAGAGGATTTGCAAGCTTTGAAGATAGCGTGGATGCATCAATACAAGTATTCGAAGAGAATATAAAAATGATCAAAGATAGAATAATTCCAGTAACATGAAACAACCATGCAATACAATGATCAACAAAACAATGATTACTATGACAGACCGATGAGAAGAAAAACAACTGTATGAATATTTCGAGTAAAAAAAATGACAAAATCTCACACGGGAAGACTTAGAAGTATCTAAGAAAGGGAAACCTTAACAAGAAAACTGAATCTCTTAAATAGCAACACAAAATAACACCATATGGCTCACTTATTTTCAAGCAAAATATATAATAGTAAACAAAATAGCAAATGTCAATCATGTGGTGATAGAAACGAAACAATTAATCACATAATAAACAAATGCAGTTGACAAATGCAAAAATTGTGTAAAACAAGACAAGACAAGCTGTAATATAATTGCGGAGGGATTTTTCTTTTATCCTTTTTCCGTTTTATATATCTTGCCTTTCGGTTTAGTTAGGCTGAGAAACTTTCGGCATAGTGCATGCCTTAGTTAGGTGCACACATTGAGCAGGTGTACACGCGGGCGCGGGGCGGATGTGACAATCAGAGATGTCACAATAAAAACCCCAGATAGTGGATGACGTCATGGCCGGAAGCGCTGAGGATTTGGGGATTTGAAAAAAAGCAGTTAGTTGAGATTCGACGCTACAGGAAGCAAGTCGATTTTCGGAGCACGCCGAAGCCAGACAAGTAGTTTTCGACGGGGGTGCCGCACGAGATGGGATTCAGATGGAAAAGTCAGCATAGAAAGAAATTGTGTCTCCCCATGTCGAAAAACCTTAAACTCAAAAAGGTGATAAAAAGTTTCGTACCTGATCCAATTTCGTGTTTTTCGGATTCCTATACGTGTATGAACATTCTATTAACATATGTACACTTCGCGTTTCATATCTGGCTATGTAACAAAGGTGCAGAAGGTGATCCACTGGGAATTGTGCAAGAAACTGAAATTTGACCATTCAATGAAATTGTATAGGTAATAACCAGAATTTGCCCCGGTGGATGAGACGCACACTTTTTTCTGGGATTTTGAGATACAAACAGATCACCTGATCCAAGCCAGAAGAACAGTCCGAGGGATAGTTAATAAATAAAAAAGGGAACCTGCCGAATAAAAGGACCGTAGAGTCAAAACAACAGTAAATGAAAGGAAAGACAATTTCTCAGACTTTGCAAGAAAACAAAAAAAAAAAGCCTCGGAACTTGAGACCGACCGTGATACCTATTGTAATTGGTGAGCTCGGAAAATACGCTAAATATTGATAAGGAGACTGGAAGATTTGGAAATTGGAGAGCTAGCCGAGATCATCCAGACTACAGAATTATTAAGATCGGTGAGAATAATAATAAGAATCCCGGTTACTTAAAGAGACTTGCTGTCACTCAGGCTCCAATGAAAGACAACCAGCAAACACTGGTAGGAAAAACTCGCAAGGAAAGAAACAACAACATAAAATAAACTGAGAACCCTTAATTAAATTCAAATTACATTCTTTTAATGAAATAAATAAAAACACAAAAGTAGACTTTAATGAAATCTCAGAAACAGATAAAACAAAAGAAATGAATGGGTGAATAGGTGATGAATATTAATGAATAAACAAGAAAGAAAGAGAAGAAAAATATACATAAAACATTCACACTGAACGAAATTGTATTGAATTGTCATAAAGTTTTCATTTAAAATCAGAATATCTTGATTATTTTCATCTTATAATTTTTAAGCACATTTTTAGAACACATTAAACTCGTATTTTCTTTCCAAAATACAGTCGTTGTTTTATAATTTATATTTGCTTTCATCTACTGACATAAAAATACAAGAAATAATTACAAAATTGAATCAACAACATGACTTATTGATAAGTATTTTAGTATAGAAATTAGAATTTAGGAATTAATGAAGGCGAAGAATGAATAAAAAAAAAGAAACAGACACACCATAAAAGAAACTGAAAATCGTACAATAAAAATTGAATTTAGATTTCTTTTTTTCAAATATATTTTGGTTTGATATACATTGAACTCATTTTTCTTACATAAAATGAAATCTTCGTTTCATAATTGATACTTGCTTTGATCTCATATCAGTGAAATAGAAAATGTGTCATTCTAGAATCGCAAAATAACTCTGGCTGAGAGTATCATTCGGTTTTAACAATGGACAAGAAAGCAAAATGCATTATTTATCCGTTCCACACACGAAATCCCTTGACAAATTGTTTACTGTGACCGTCTTACCCGTAATCTATCGCGATACGCAAGTTTTATTAGTAAATTACTGGCTTTAAATCTATCTAGACTCAGTTATAAACTGACAACCACGTTTTGACATTCCCCTTTTCTCTTTTCGCGTGAGCATGTGCAAGGATTTCAATAGTATGCACAGTATCTTGGGGATTGAATGTTTCCAGGAAAAGAAAAGAAAAACAAACAAAACCCTTCCTGAGGAACAAGCAGTAGAACGTATGTTGGAGCTTCTTTTCTACTCAAGTCTCCTTTTGTCCTAGAATCCTTAAGGTGTACAAGAGAAGAATAATATACGATACGTGACAGTCAGTAAATTCCTGTTCAGTCAGTGAATTAGTTCAAATGATTACCTATGCATCCCTCTCCTCTGTAAAAGGAGAGATGTAAGTGCGATATTGACGTCTCAACGTGTGCAGGCGTATTGAAATCACAGTTTACGTCCTTTCCCCTTCTTTTGCGTACGTTTCGTCTTCTGCTGGCCGCAAGTCAACTTTTGTGTTTTGAATGTCATTGCCTAAGTATATCGTTTGTAGTTCAATTTATCATGTTGCAGTTTTGAAGAGAGGTTTGATAACATTCCTTGTCAGTTGACAGGCAAATCGTTTCCGATCTGGCATTATTAACATTAATTTTTCATGCGTCTGATGGCCTGAAACTTGACACTAGAGGTGCTGCCCATTGTCACTTTGACGTTTGTCACCCTAATCTTTCGTTGGGTCCTGTGATTTTGACCCTTTTCATTCTGAATTCTATTCATTTCTCCTCTGATGTGCAATACTTCGATATTTTGTTGGGTTCATTCAATTTGATCGTTGTCACTCTGAATACAAATCCTTTTTGATCTGATGTTTAACACCTAAAACTTTCGATGGATTAATTAATTTTGATCCTTGTCATTCTGAATGCAATTCATTTCTGATCTGATGTTTATCACATTAATCTTTTGATGGATTAATTTATTTTGATTGTTGACAATCTGAACTGTTGATTTTTATTCTGAGTATAATCACCCTTAATCTTTCGATAAATTCATTGATTTTTTTTTTTTATCCTTATCTCTCTGAATATTATTCATGTGTGTTCCGATATTTATCCCATAATGTTTTTTTATTCATTTAGTGATTTTAATACTTATCTCTCTCAATGGCACCAATTTTTTCTAGGTTTTTTTTTTTAAATAGAACTATTATTTTATGCTAAGTCTTGGTCAAATCATTGTCATTGTCCGTGCTGTTTTTCTTTAGTCTCATCTTGACCTTGAAATTCTGGTAATGAGTTTTCTTTTCTGGAACTTTATCATTCAAATATCTTCCTTTTACGTAGATGATTAACCTTCTTTAACAGTTGTGATTCTTTTTTCCCTTTCTCTTATTTACCTTATGAAACAGGAATTAACACATGCACTAAAATAATTACACAAACTTCATATGAACATTTTGTCATAAATAAGAAAATGCATTTAATGAAGGCTAATATTTTGTTAATGTCTTCTTTGAAATGAAATTATATAATGAGTGGCCAATTTGTTTTAAGTAAAGTGATTAAACACGTGCAATCACAAAACCTCTTTGAGACCCGATTAGCGTTAGTCATATACAGCCCAACACACCCAGATAACTCACGAAAATATTTTCCAAGTCATCGGTTTAATGTCTTATTTTATGCCATGATATTACATTCTTTTGTTTCGTTACAATATCAATTATTCCTCTTTAATAAAAGGATCATTCAATATCCTTAAGGTTTTGGCAACAGAAAATATTTCTTATTGTTGCACATTCTTTAAGGAAATCAATAGCGAGAGGTCCTTTTATATGCCAAAAGACTGCCATTGCCACTATCTTTACTGACCGCAGCACTCGGAGCCTTTTTCTTAATCGGAGAGTTAGCACCCTTTTGGCTCTATCTCGTCATAGAAAATCAATAATTAACCAACTTGTAAAGATATTTTCGACAACAGCATTCCTCCCCGAATACATCGAACACTCGTTTGCAAATTTCTCATGTTTTCCAATTCTCAGCCACCAAAAATATGATGATAAATCTCAGTTCACGCCTGGATCACCGGGCTTGAATTTCCATCAAATCGAATATTATCAAAAGAAATGCTTTTGGCGAGATTACAATTTTTTTTCTTTAAATAATTTTTTAAAAATGTAGAGGTTACATTCAGGAAAAAAATGCTGAAGAAAAAATATTTTCTTACTTCTCGAAATAATTTCCCTTATTTATGGAATAAGCCACGTAGAAATAATTTGCCAACATCTATTTGACTAATAGATTGAACCTGTTGGGTATCACCCACCTTTTTCCACACAATGAACTAGTCCATCTGCCATATATTGCAGTAGCTACTAATACCAGGGCAGACTAGAAATTGAAATTTTTTGTCTGAGTTCTTTTTCACCACGAAAAAGTAAGTTTTTTATTGTTAAAAATTTGTTAAAATTATTGTTATTGAATTTTGTTATTGTTAAAGTTTTGTGACCCCCCTCAAACTGTTGTTCTTTGTTTGTGGGGAGGGGTCGAGCGCGACTCGTTTTTTTTTTTGTTGAACTTTTTTGAGAAACGACCGCCATTTTTGTGAGCATTCATCGTTCTGCATTTGTTTTGGGTCGTCTCGCCTGAATTTTTTGCAGCACCATGCGAGTTTCATCTCCCTCTAGTTGTGTTTTCGCAGCTATGGGGGAGCCCAACAGTGTGGGGTGGCAGTCGCCGACCGACATATTCCAGGCGCGGCCCTCCCCGGTGCCGGAGGAGGCTCCGTTCGGCCTCTCTTCATCGGCAGGTGCAGTGCCGCCGGCACGGGGACAGAGGGGAGCGACTGTCTCTTGGTCTTCACATTGCGTGAATGGGAGGTCCCCTTGTGGCTGCGCAAGGGACGGGGTCGAGAAGTGTGAAAGGTATTTCAAGGACGGGGAAGTGCTCCCGGTGCCCGAGTTGGTCGGGGCGGTCGAGCCAAGGACCCTGTCCTTCGTAGTCACAGACATTAAGACCAAGAGACTAGCGGGGATGGGGAAGGAGACATTTGGGGACCTTTTGAGGACGGCAAGCATCCCGGGGAGGTGCTTCTGCCACAGAGGTTTCGCGGCCTGGGACGTCCTATTGCCCTCAGAGGAGGTAGCGAGGGGCCTCGCCGGTGGTAGCATCGCCGCGCGCTTATTCCGGCTGCAACCGGAGTGTCGGGGCGGAAGAGGAGTACGGGTCGCCGTGTGCAGTGTATCTGTGCAGTTGAGTGGTGGCGTCCTCGCCGCCTGTCTGAGTATGTGCGGCGGCGTGGAGCAAGTCGCACAGGTGGCGTCGGCGCGGGGAGCTGCGTGCGGTGACTGCGTATTCGTTGTGTGCCTCGATGGGGGAGGGTTTAACAGGGTTCCCCATAAGGTGCGTTGCCGCGAGCAGGCCGTTACGGTCATAGTTGAGGGCAGGAAACCGCTATGTTGGTCTTGCAATAAAATCGGCCACTTTTCGAAAAACTGCCCTCAAAAACCAACAATCACCACCACAACAACGAGTGCTGCTGCTACTGCTGCTGCTCCTTCACCTGTCATGGCGGCAGTAGTACCGGCGGAAGCCTCGGAGAGCCAACGGGGGGCCCCTGGGGAGGGTGAGGAGGGGTGGACGTGGGTCACCGGAGGGAGGGGAGGGAGAGGAGCTCCCCCTAGGGGGCCAGCAGTGGCAGATGCAGCAGCTCTTTTGACTGCAACTGCGAAGCCAGCGACCGCAGCGGCCGCAAGTGCGAGGCAATCGACTGCAAAGCAATCATTTGCAACAAAAGAGGACAACCAAAACATTGAACCCATGGATATGTCCATGAATTTGGGAGGAGGGAGAGACAGCGAGGATTCACCAACCGAAGAGGGGGGGACATCCGGGAAGACCCACACAAGCACCCACCATGCCTCAACGTGGGGGGGGGGCAGCAGAGGGGTCGCCGGTCCCAGGTAGGCGGGGACCAGCACAATTGATTCCTGTCCCACAAAGGACGGGGGCCACCCCTGTCATCCCAACGGGGGCACCGTTGCCCCCCTCTCTTTCACCAGTTGAGGCCCCCAAAGTGCTTGCTCGATCCTATTCAGCAACCAGACTTTCACCCTCTCCCCAAACACCATCAACATCAGCAGCAACTGTTCAAAAACCAAGAGCACGCTCTACGGAAGCCCGACGTGCCATAAACTCATATTACTTCTGCGAAGATATCATGGAAAATCCACACATAGACCACACTTTAAAACAATCATTAAAACCATTACGCTTACTCCAAAAAATTGACACTAAAGACATCACAAAACCACATCTATTCAAAGACGCATCAAAATTGACCACATTCGTCCGCTTGGCTGGCAATCGGACCAAAGAACTCTAGAACTTTATTGACGAAGCCAGCCGGGGGGATGTAATGCTGGTCGATACGAAAAATCCAATGCTGAAAAAAATGCTCCCCTTCTGTGCGGGCAGGGTCCCGATTTTGGTTCACCCATCATTCTATAGGTCCCTAAAGTTGCGGTACCCTATGGATGTCGGTGAAATTACCAGGGACGACCGAGTAAGTACTGAGCTCGGCACCGGATCCCAGCGTCAGACCGTCGGCATCCTTACTCCCAAGGATTTCCGGCCCGTAGTCGACACTGAGTAAGGTAAGTGGGATTGATGGCTCTAAACCTTGCTACTTTGAATGTGAGGGGATTGAGGGATCCGGGCAAGTGTACGCGCTTGCTTGGTGAACTTAAAATTCTCGGCGTAGATGTTGCTGCAGTGCAGGAAACCCACTTCACTTGCGGTGCCGACTGTCGTGTGCTGGAAAGCGATTTTAACGTTTTCTCATCATACGGCAGCCGTACCAGCGTTGGGGTTTCTTTGCTAGTTGGACGCAGCCTTGATGCTGATGTTGACGTTGTTTTTGCAGGTGACGGGGGCCGACTGGTTGTGGCCGATGTTGCCGTGAAAAGTTTCAAGTTTCGTCTGGTTGCAGTTTATGCGCCCAATATCGTTGTGGAGAGGGTTTCCTTTTTTCGTCGGTTGGCGCCGTTCCTGGACGATACGAAGCGGCTAGTTTTAATGGGTGATTGGAATGCGATCCTTGATCCCAAGATAGATAAGGTCGGGCGGGGAGCTAGGCGTGTGGGAAGGTGTGAAAGCAGCCTTGCCGGCCTCATGACTCGTCATGACCTCGTCGACAGGTTTCGTCTGGATCACCCAGGGCGGGAGATGTGGACGTGGCTAGATATTTCGCCCTCTGCCAAAGTAGCTTCCTACTTGGACAGAGTGTTAGTTAGACGAGCTGACATTGATTTTGTTAGTTGTCCCACGTTCCACTTGATAGCGTGGACTGACCAGAAACTTGTTAGAGTCAGTCTACGGTTAGCAAATAGGCCTAGTCTGGCCGGTTACTGGAAGTTCAATACCTCCTTACTGGAGATACGAGACTTCCGGGACCGGCTAGAATCCCTAATTCAGCGGGCGTTATTGGGGGCGGGTACCGGGAATAGGTGGTGGGGATCTCTTAAACATAGGATAAGAGATTTCGCTACCAAGTACGGTCGACAGCTCAACCTAGATAGGACCAAGGAAGCGAAATCTATAGACGATAGACTTTCCCGGGCTGTTGCTGGGGGGGACTCCCTAAACGTAGAGCTAGCTAGGGGGGACCTTGAGCGCGAAAGTAGCGAGCGCTACAAGGGATACGTAGTTAGATCTAGGTTAAAGAGAGTTCTCAACGAAGCTGTGAAAACGAACGCGACTGCGCGTGAAGAAGAAGTGCGAAGGTTCCCCGATCGGTATATCGGTTCTGTCAAGGCCCCGGATGGGCGACTGCTGCGATCGGCTCGCGAGATTCGTGACGCCTTTCGGGCGCACTTTCGGGATCGCTTTGCCCGCTGTACTGATCTCCCGCTCCGGGAGTTTCGTAGCTATCTTGCCGACTTCCCCCGCCTTGGGGTGGCTGAAGCGGCTAGCTGCGAGGGTGTGGTTACTGAATGCGAAGTCCGTGACGCGTTGAAGCAGGTCGGCCTCAACAAGTCGCCGGGACTAGATGGTTTGCCCTACGAAGTGTACTTGAGGATGTCGCACATGTTTGTGCCTATTCTGACGGATATGTTCAACCATTGGTTCGCCCAAGGAGCCATCCCTGGTAGCGTTACCAAGGGCGTGATCACATTGCTGTAGAAAGGTGGCAGACATGTTTGGGAGGGTTTAGACGATTACAGTCCCATAACTATGCTTAACACAGAGTTAAAGATTTTGGCCTGGGTCTTAGCGAATCGTTTACAGCTTGTCATTAGCGATCTGATCGGCTCTGAGCAGACCTTTGCTGTGAAGGGAAGATCGATCCAGGACAACCTGCACTTGATTCGCGAGGTCCTAGAGGGTATAGAAGACGGCACCGAGGCCGCGCTGATCAGTTTAGATCAGTCCAAGGCCTTCGATAGGGTTGACCATCGGTTTTTGGCGACTGTTTTGGAGACTGCCGGATTCAAACCGGAGTTCCGCAGATGGATTAGCATGATGTACCACAACCCTCAGGCAGTGGTGCAGGTGAACGGAAGGCGTTCGAAGGTGTTCGCGGTCGAGCGGTCGGTCCGGCAGGGCTGCCCGTTGTCTCCTCTTCTCTATGTCCTAGCTTTGGAGCCCCTGCTCCGTAGGCTTAGGGATAGGACGACAAATCCGGCCCTGCGCGGTGTCCCTTTTGCTGGCCCTCTTACGGCAAGGGTTTCCGCGTTCGCCGATGATATCACAGTGTTTGTATTCCGCCGTCTGGATATAAAGGCTGTGAAGAAGGCGGTTAGCGAGTACGAGCGGATTGCAGGAGCCAAGGTCAATTTTGACAAAAGCGAAGGTTTGCGGCTCGGTGCTTGGAGGGGTAGCAATACTCTTCCGGGGCCGTTCCGCTGGAGTGACGGACCTGTCCGCATCCTCGGGGTGTGGTTTGGGCCCGGCCTCCAACTGGAGCGAAATTGGTCGGAAGTACAAGCCAAGGTGAATGCTCAAGTGGGAATCTGGCTTTCAAGGAGGTTGTCCTTAAAGGGCAGGGCGGAGGCGTGCGCCGTGTACGTCTTCCCCTTGATCCTTTACCGATTGGCTGTACTTCCTCTGCCTAAGGTAAATCGGTTGGCGCTGCAACGATCCCTTTCCAGATTGCTCTGGGGAGGTGCAAGGCCGATGGTCCGTAGGCAGGTCTGTATCCAACGTACACGCAACGGGGGTCTAGGTATGCCTGATCTGGAGAGCCACTGGCTTGCTGAAAGACTTGCATACCTGAGCAGAGCCTTGACGGGGGACGCAGTGTGGAGACTGAAGGCGAGTCGGACTTTTCCTCGCCTAAAGTCAGACCCAAAGGCTGAAGGTCGACGTAGGCCTTTGGGCGAAACACTGTTTGTCCGCGAGTGCCGAACGGCCCTTCGTAACCTTCTTGGGTCCAGTGACCTTTCACGGCCTCGAAAAGAACTATATCGGGAGCTAGTGGTGGGTTCCGCTTCTGATCCTCTCAGCGAGCGGCACGGCTGGACGACGGAGGAGATTCGCTCTCATTGGAATTGGGCGCCAGGATCGAGCTTCTTGAACAACTCCGAGTTCTCGCTCACCTGGCGACTTGTGCGAAATGCGTTACCCCTTGTCGGCTTGAACTACAAAGCGGGCCTGGCAGACATGCCCGATTGCGCTCGCTGTGGCAGTGGCTTAGAAGAAACGGCTGAGCACGCCTTCTACTACTGCGAGCGAGTTCGCCCGTTTTGGGATCACGTCGGCGAGTGGACGGCTCGCATCGAACCCAAACAGCTCGTGTTGCTCGACGTTGGTTACGTCGTGGACAACGTTCTTCCTCCGTATCAGGGTGAGAAGCGTGTGGTGTTTCTCGCGATCCTAGCTGTAGCTAGAATGGTTATTTGGACGACGCGAAACAAGGGATTGTATGACGATGCAAACTTTTCTCATCGTGATCTGATTTTGTATTTTCGGCATCAGCTGAGGGTCAAAATCGGATGCGATAGAAAACGCTTGGATCGCATAACATTCAGCAAAAGGTGGGTGAATGCAGCGAGCCTGGTCGTGCGAAAGGGAGCAACGTTGGAGTCATCCTTCCCTCCTCTGCCGGCTCATGGCGTCTACGGTACGGGTCCTTAGGGACCCCACCCCTGGTGAGTAGAACTGTTCCCTTTTTCTTTTGGTACCCAGGTACCAAGTTAGCAGTATGTTGTGAGTCATTGTCCCCGTTATCTAGTCGTTAGTTCTCAAGATCTTCCCCATCCCCATTATTTTTCGACCTCAACCCGTATCCCAGGCCACGTTTACTGAAGATCTTGAACATTCATATGTATAAAAATCATATCACCTGCTTGTATTAACCCATACCGCGCCCGACCCCTTATTTCTTTTTACCCCTGTAGATTAGGATCTCTGCCCCACCTAGGGTAGGTCCGACTTGTTTCCGGTTCTTTCGGCCCGGAAAACAGTCGGCCTCCAATTTTATAGACGGGGGGATGGGAGGGCAACCAAACGGGGGATTTTTCCTTTGTTTTTGTATATATTTCGGGGTTTTTCTCCCATTCCCATCACATTCATTGTAAATAAATCATACTTGTAAATAAAATCATTCATGAATCTCGGGATTTTAAGTAGGACTTCTTCATAGAGCAAATGTGGTATTTTGGTGATTGTAGCGCAAAAGGCGATGGATGAATGGATATTTATTGTATTGTTGAATGGGTCGGCGAATGTGGCTAGCTAGGTCTCCTTAGTTTATATAGAAAAGTATGACCGCTCCCTTCCCCTCCCCAAAAACTTCAAGGCCTTGTGCCTTCTGTGTATCATACGCAGAAATAAAGCAGACTAGAAGGTGAAGAGCAGCTTCTTATAGGAATAGTATTAGAGCGTTGGAGACTGGAGATCGCACTAGATCACCTGACTTGCTACCGTAATAACGGAAGCCAATACTATCGTTGGACTATATCTTTATTCTATATTCACTAATCCTATGTTCTTGTCTACTAATAGTCTCTTAATTGTATATACTTTTTCCTGAGAATATATCTCTATTTTCTCTCATATCGTGGTATGTCCTTTATTCAATATTACAAGCGTTCACTAACCAGAACGCAACAGAACCCTAATAGGTACTTCTGTTATTGTTTGAATAGACTTGGGGCGAATGGCAGTGAAGGTGTACTCTATATTTCATCTATCACCAGGAGAGGAGCCTCGACATGAGATACAGTTTTGTTTCATACTTAGGATATTTCCTTTTCTTCAAGAGTAAGTTTATTCCTCTATAGGTCAAGCAGTCAGCTTTTTGTAAGCCTCATCTTTTTTCTGTTTACTAACTTATATGACTTCAAAAGAAAATATGTTTATTTTAGGTGTTAAATCCATTTTCTTTTATAGGATTTCCTTTCATTAGCACTCTTCCGATTTCCGCTTTTTTTATTCGTCCTTTTTTCTTGTAATCTTTTTGGAGTCCTTGCCAAATAAAGAATTAGGTGAAAACCTGAATTAAGAACAGTGAATTTTTTTCGTCGAAAAATTCTGTACATTGCTGCACCATGTTTCCCTTTTCAACACATCTAAATTCGCTTACCAATAAAAGCAATCATCGTTTTAAATAGTTCTTATCTTTACCTGGAGGAAAATTTCCCTTAGCTAACGTGGTACGATTGTTGGCCGAGCGGTCTGAGAATAAGTCTAACGAAAGGCTGGACGGGTTTCGAACCCGGATTCGAGCGTTCTACGTGTCTAGCCACACGGAAGAGTTATGATAGAACGAAACTGTCTGTCTGTGGATGACCATATATACGCTCCCCCATGGGGGTTGACCACCATGGCGAAGGAATTTTCAGCCGTCGCTCGCATAATGCAAAGCTCTTCGAAAGAATTGAGCACTCTTACCCGGAGGTTTTGTACCTGTAAATATCTCATTTATGTGTCAAAGGTACCTGTTTAAAAGTTATTACTTTTCCTTTAGACAATTTCTAAAAAAACATCCTAAATAAAACAAATACATAAATATATATAAGCGTACAATAAACGTGACACTGTAGCCTCTAAGAATAAAATATCCTAATATATGATGATATATCTACACAATTAACTAATCATTTAGAGTTTTTGCTGATGGTTGTATATCATATATTCCTCTCTTATAAAAAAAAAATTGCTAACAGATCTATTTTACCAATAGATGAGACGCCGACAGGTAGTAGCCCCCTGGGTCCGAGTGGACTTGGAAGTAATGAGATTGAAGCCGTAACCTTCACTCCATAGATCTCCAGTATCAGAGATTTACAACTAGATTCAGTGTAATTTCAGGATGGGAAAATTTTGAATCATCAAGGGGTTATCCGTAGAGAATTGGACCAGTTTACTAGATTTCCGATTTGGTCGATAAAATAATCTCAGATGACACGGAAGTCGACACTTTTTATTGCTCATTTTCTATTTATTTGTAATTTCATAATAATAATAATAATAATGATAATAATCGAAACGAAGTGTAAATCACATAATAAATCTCGCAAATTACCAAAAAAATAAATGATGAAAATGACACAACTACTTAAGAACAGAGATTTACTTGTGAATCCCTTCGGAATATGCCAACTTAATAAAGTGATGTAGGCACAAAACAATAACGACTCTAGTAACAAAAAAAAATATAAGATTCGCTAGGACAATGAAATGTAAACGGATTACACTATTCAGACCAGAAGACAGGATTTATTCACCGGAGACTCAAAAACAATTTATTAATACCGGAAAACAAATTAATTCACAGGGAGAGAGAGAAAGTCTATGGAAAGAATTGAACTCATTTCAATAACAGCGTCAATGCGGACAAGAAGGATTCTGAAGAGAGAAATAGTCGAGAGCAATTGTCACTTGTTCTTTATTTAAAGTTGAAACGCTGGTTACAAGAACAGAGCATAAGTTGTTGAGGAGGTTGATCCACTAAGAATTGTGCAAGTGACTAACATTTTAAAATGCACAAAGAGAGCAATGGCTGAACTAGTCATAGGATAAGACGAACGAAGTAATTTGGGATTTTCATATAAAATCGTATCATCTTATTCTAAGGAAAACATTTTTGTTTTTTTAGAATTTATAACAAGAAATACTCAACAAGTGAACTTTGCCGTTTAAACTGATCACAGAATAAATTCAAAAATTGCCCTGGGAATGGCACGAACCTGCATCTGATAGTGAACCTCTAATTTGGAGAATTGGAATGCGTGGAGTACCCAATCCTTGAAATAACTCCAATGTTCATTATGACCCAGAGTATTTTTACCTGTTAGGGCACCACCTATACGACAAATAGATACAAAATTAATCCATATTCGATAGGAACGTATGCCTCTTAAAAAACATTAGACAAATAAAGTAAATCTGAACAGAAAATAAACGCGATTCCGTTGCTTTTCAGTAGAAAATAACTGTAGACTGATCGAAATGCCGTAAAAATCAATCAATTAATTTGAACTTAATTTTAATAGTTTATATTAAAATATTGAAACATGTTCAACCTAAAAATTGATATACATGGATGATTGTATATGTAAGCTTATTGAAATTTAATTATTGATAAGCAATATAATCAAAATTTCAAATCAAGAAAAATAGCAAAATCAACCTTATTAATTTGCTGTTTCCATAACTGGTATCATTGATCCATGGACAATTTAACTTTTCTTTGTGACAGCGTACACAATTTTCGTTTTCTTTGTAACAGTGTACACAATTATCGCTTTCTTTCTTACTGTCTAAATATTTTTTGAATTGTTTTTTTAAAGCTTACACAATACAACCGATGAGTTAATGATGGAGCAATGGTTATTGGCGTAGGAAATTAACCTGAGGATCCAAGTCCAAACCTCGGACAATGCTGATTTAATTTCACATAAAGCTGATATATACAAGAGTGATATGAATACAACTATTCTCCTTCCAGCTATGGATAAATTGTAGGATAGACTGATCTCTTTAACCTAGGTATGACGATCGATCATCAAAACCGATATCAAACCAGCTAAACTACGGTTGTAAACTGATCTTTTGTTCCATTCTACTCAAGGCAGAAGGGTTGGATAAATTTATAAACAATAAACTCTTTCTGTTAAAATCCACTGAGAAGAATGGGAACCTGCTTTCAGAAGATCCATGAAGGAAAAAGTAACAATATAACGATTGCTAACTCGTTACACAAGACTTACACACTCTTTAATACTCAAACAAGAAGAATAACTAGTGTATATATCATGTCGAATACCAGACATTGTTAAATATTTTTCACGTAAAACATGGAGATTTAGCTCTCATTAGACAACCTTTTTTCAATGCAAACAAAACGCAATATTTTGGCCCATCTCAAGAGGAATACAATTATGACAAAAATATAAACGAGAACACAATCAGTCCAAAGTTCACTGGACGTGATTACCTAACCTCCAAGTATAAAATAACTTCAGACGGGTCCACATATCGTTAAAATCAATCCATAAACTAATTTTTCTCACGAAACAATGATGCATTTTGTTTTAAATAACTGTCTTATTTATTTTGTTGAGAAGGAATCTATATATCTGCACACACACGCTAATATAAAGGTATAAACAACTACTTTTTTCTTTAGAATTATCCACGAAAAATTGTTTGTTTCATGTCTTTTAATTTATTTTTGCAGTTCTCATTTAATACTTGTATTTTTGTTGAGTTTTTCTCGTAAATTGTTTCTGTAATGATGCATTTTTTATCTGTTTTGTTTTGCATATCTTTATCGTCTCTTTCAATAACAACGACAAAAGAATAATCCATGTTTACTTTACACGCTTTTTATGGTAATAGCTGCTTTTCAAGTGACTAGATATCTGTTAAAATCTCAAGCACATTGTTAATATTAGCACATATTTAATACACTCAGGGATTATTGCATCATTTCAGTATTTTCCGGAATATCGCATTCTCCTAATGTTGTTTCATATGCACAAATGATTATAAGGAGAAAACGTATGTTACAACTTAGGAAATACTGAGGCAAAAACAAATATGTTTCTATTAAAAATGCTTTCCTTTTTTAAACATCATCAAAAAATATTCTAAACAGTAGTGTAGTCAGTACTAATGTATGGTGGAACCAGATGCGCTTTAACGAAACACCTGGGAAAAAAGCTAAATGGAAAACATGTTGAATGAACCCCGGAAACAGAGACCTACGAAACAGTAGGTACCGGTGGTGTAGGAAATGGACACGGTGATCCGAGTTCAAATCCTGGACGAAGGATTCCACATAACACTAATGCTCTTGGTAAAAATATGAATCCAACTATTCTCCCTCCAGCTAAGGGTAAATAGTAGGGCGGACTGGGTTCTTTTGCTTCGTCAGGCAACAAGTTTAGGAAAAGGAAAACTATGAATTCAAACCTGTTTAACTCCACGGAAAAAAGATTGACTTTCTGTCAATGTTTGTTTTCTAAACGGACAGGATGCAAACGCAAAGTCAATCTTTGGAGTCGGTAAATAAATACAAAATATCCTCAATAAAGCCTACACAAACAATGAAAATAAGACAAGTAAGACATACTAGACACTGCTGAAGAAGTAAGAACAAAATCACTGGTGGCTTTCTCACATGGACTCCTACACAGTGACACACCAGTATTGACCGACCAGCAAAGACTTACATCCAATAGTTCTGTGCAGACACTAGATACCGCCTTGAAAAATTGTCAAGATCGATGGTCGATAGGGGAATATTTTTAAAAGAAAAAGGGCCAAATGGATCTGAGCTTTTTGAACCTCGTAATGACGATGATGATAAAATAATAATATATCAATATACAAAAGCAAATTATTTAAATATGTCCACACCATAAAAACTTGCTCTCTTATCACATAATAAAATTTGTTATACATTTTATTATGCAAGAAAGTAATCTATATAGATTGATCTTAAAGCTTACACAATGATAAATTTATAAAAAGCCAAATATAAAATGATTATATTAGGCAACGAACGTATGGAATTCACATAATATAATGAAATATTTAATACAAAAATAATGAAAATATTTACTTAAATGTAATTTTTTTTAAATATAAATAGCAACTCATATCAAATGCTAAACTCTATTCACTTTATTTTTGTTTAATCCTACTTATCAAGTAAAGCGATTGTTTGTCTATGAATAAGAAAGGTATATTTTTCAATGGAACTCTTGTTTCGAACACAAGATTATGAAAACAACTACTTTCTTTCTATCTTTAAAGCCAATTCACAGCTGTTCTCTACACACAAATAGACATAAAGTCAGTGCTAATATAATTCATTACCTATTTTATCAAATTCATATATTATATTATCGAATTTATTATTTTCACCGCAGCTCATATTTAATTTGTATAGAACTTCGTATAGCGATAATATATATCAGATTCTAAAATGAAAATAATACTTGTTCATCTGAATAATGTTTATATCACTTTAAAGTGCCAGGAAAAGTCAACAAGTATTTTCAATCTTAAAATCAGTGCAAGTACCAAAATAAAGGTTTATTTGATATAAAAGATATATTTTTTGCAAGGTAACAACAATATAACTGTTTGTTAACCTCGGAAACCTACTTGGAACCTCGAGCTACGTCCTTTAAGGAATCCACGGGGTTCACCTGTTCTGATTCCGGTTGCCATAACCGGATATATGTGTTAAGTATCCCAGTATTGTTACTCACCTGTTGTCAGGATTGAACCAGTAACCACTAGATGATTGTCTCCTTAGAAGGTTAGGGAACCAACCGTTACGCTCTATGGCATGCTGGAGAGTTTAGAGTGATTTTTGGGACTAATAAACCAAATGTTCTTACTTGACAAGGATAACTACTATTCTGTATGATTTTTTTTACCTATCCTCATATTCAGATTTTTTTTGTATCTTAGCAGGTGTTAATTTATTTCTGTTATTACTCTGTGTTGTAGTAATATTTTGTTTAAACACTAAAACTAAACTATTTCAAAAAAATAGTTACCGCACCCAAGCTATACAAAAACAAACAATACCTACAGAAATATCCTGAAAGTGATCAGCAATTTGATTGAAAGCGCTTAGGAGGAGAACTTAGACCTTGAACCAAAAATTAGCAAGAAGGTTAAAGAAAAAAAATGAAAGTTCTACAGCCTTCAAGGAGATATATATATATATGTGCTCACACACTCAGTTATCCATCCAATGGTGACCATTTAAAGAACTAAAATACTTTTAGTTAATACTGCTTCGGACAAGTTATTTTTGGTCTTTCATAAGACTGGAATAAAACATCATCTGAATTTCTTAGAGGAAAAGAGGACCCATACATAAATGGGACTGTTGAGGGACTTATATTTTGATTTCATGTAGAATTTTCTGTCACTCTTTTGATATTTCACTCCTCGTTTATTCAATTAGACTATTACTGTCTGATAATTTTTAGAAGAGTCGTTCGAAAGTTGCCTCAGGTTTTATTTTAGTCGATTTCTTATTAAAAAGTATGACTCCATTCATTTTAAGATTAATACTCTATTGGAGGTGTACGGCAAATATATATATATATATATATATATATATATATATATATATATATATATATATATATATATATATGGGATATTTTTTAAACTCTTAAGTGTAAGTAATTCCTGACATCGTTATATAAAGCCAGACATAGCAATCTCCCCTCGCACATATGGAAAATCTTTCGATCAATATTGCCAAAATATTTTTTGAAATAAGAAATCATCTGAGGAACTCCCCCCACACACTCACACCCACACACACACACACACACACACATATATATATATATATATATATATATATATATATATAAATATTTTCTGTGAGACTTTATACATGCAGTCGATGTTATGATTCAGTTTCGTTCATTTGCCGATGAGCTCAATCCTTATAGAGTCCCAGCAGCCAAAGTGAATAAATTAGCAACCTTCTGTTCAAAGAAGTGAGCAATTTTTCCTCATACCCTTATCGATACCGAGTGGGATATTCTTCCACCCTCCTCTTTTCAGTTAACTGGAACATTCTGCATAGATATTGTTACTTCAGACCAAACACAGTTTTTGACTCAAATGGAATTGCCCTATGCTAATTTTATGTAAATCGTGTAGTAAACAGAAATTATTGCTTATTAATTTACTGAAAATCAACAAAGCCCGAAGGATCTGATGAGCTTTGAAGTTCTGATAAGCTCTAACAACGCTACTAGTAATATTGTTAGCTATTAAATTGAACATGCAGCTATATATTGATATTGTGGTTTTGGGAAAATTAAAAACTAACAAAGTACATGCATATTAAATATTTGATAGATTGTTACTACGTAGCCTTATGTTATTTATTGAAATGGCAACAACAGAATTTAAATGTGATAAAATTTTAAATAAAATTTTAAATAATGTTTTCCAACTTAATTTGCTCCTCTTGATTTTTTTTCGAGAAATTTCCTTTGATCTTGCTGAAACTTACATAATTCATGTAAATATGAATTTTCCCTTCATCTAAAGAAATATCTTATGTAATATTACGGACGGGCGCTGTCGTCAATCAGTGAAGGTGTCACGAGACTAGCGCGTGCGGGCAGAATGACCTGCAAAGTTAGACGTGATTTTAAAATAATCACAGATGTATTATCACGTGTTTCACTAGTGACATCGAACATTCCCATATCTTCGATTTGCTCCCCAAAATCTCTATATAAGAAAACAAGTAATGAGATTTTGGCAGAGTTGAAGGCAGTTGTCAAAACGGGTGCGTTGTAGGTTCCGGAGGCCCCGACCCGTCATACCCCAGTCTGCAACGACCTATCTGCTGTGACAAGCGTGTGTCAAACAGTCAGCCCTCACCCACACCACGTCACCAGCGAGGGGAAGGGAGGAGAAGGACGCAACAAAAACGAACTTTTCGAGTTGCAGTGATCATAGCTGGATAAAAACGACTGCTATATTTTCTTCCCTTACCTTCGAGTTTGAGTATTTCTTTTTCTGCGGACTTCTTTCTTTAAAGCAGAAAAATTTGGTCCTATGGTACATTTATACACATACCATTTGTTGGATATGGTGTGGAAAAATTGGGCCAATATTTTCATTTGGTCTGTTTGTATTAATTAGAAATTATTATTGCCTTCTTTGCTTATTTGCACGTGGCTTGAGTCAGCTAAACTTTGATATTATGAGAAAACAATTTCAACGTTTAGCTACTTTTCCTGATAGTTTGTTGACTATGGATTATAACTAGTAAATCGCAACGTACTCAACTTCGAAAAATCGATCTAATAATAACATGTAACATTTATTCATAACAAGAACATTATATGAATGTATGTTAACATTTATAATACTTTTCAAATACCTCTTTTTCCATGACAAAGTTTCTGCAAATGGCAATATTTTTATGGTGCAAACATGAATGATGATGTTTACTCGGAAACTTATATTAAAACAGTGAGCCGTTTCAATTTTGGCTGATATGAGAAATTGGGCTTTATATTTGTCATGCTCAAAAATTACAATTTGGTTTTTCTTCACTTTGTTTTTTGTTTTCTTTTTTTTTTTTTTGAGTTAGGGTTCTTTATATATTCGAGAAAAACAACTGAAAATCAATATGGAAATATTGCTATATGCTTATCACTTTCCCACTCTCTTTCTCTAACACTCTTTCTCGTGTATATATATATATATATATATATATATATATATATATATATATATATATATATATCTGTGTGTGTGTGTGCATAAGAATTTATGAGATGATGGTTCAATAATACACTGACTGACAATAAAAGTCAAACAACTAGGATATGTCTCAAATCATACGATTATTGTATTGCCGTTAATTAGCACACATAGTTTAGTTGTTTAAAGGAGACTTTTTTAATGCCAAAGCCATATCATATATATTGAGATCTGTACGTCCACATTCATTAAAAAATAGCTATGTATCAGCAATACTCAGTTAAAATATCTATACAATCTTTATTCTTCTTGCGTGTTAAACCTGCGCTTTCCATATCAATGGGATTTAGAATTAACAGAGGAGGTATATCCTTCAAAAAAACATGATGGTATAATAGTGTACTTAATTTGATGGAGATGCTTCAGGTTTGGATCTCTAGACTATATGGAGTTATTAAACTGACAACCAGGTCAAATATGATACGGATTAGTTGTACAAGTTAGATTTCCATCAATAGGCCAAGTAAATCTGTTTAAAAATATTCATATTTAATTGAACCGTGTGCCAAAAAAGAAAAAGAAAGAACACTAAGAAACCACAACATAAAAATTTAAATAAAACTGTACAATGTAAGCGAGTCCATTATTTGACATGGGATATCCTTAGATGGATTGACATAACGCCCTAATTAATTAATATGTACTATTGTACTGATAGTGTCAGAGAGCTAATAAATTTTATTCTTTGATAATATATCCTAAATTGAATATTTGTTAAAAACAAAAATAATTAGGATAAGTTTTATATAATTTCGAAAAGAAGTTATCAGAATATAAAAGTATTTTGTAAAAAAAAAATATATCATAATCTTACGGTCTAGCATTCACGTAATGTGATCGGGTATTTTATCGGCGTTCCAATTTAATTTTTCTATGAACATAAAGTTCCATGGCAAAGTGATTATTGTTCGAATTTTTCAGTTAGTCTATCTCTTAATCTAACCAGCGAGTTTTAATTTGATTGACACTTTTTTGAATATATAGTCGGTTTTGTTTTATAGCATATCAAAGCTTTTTTTTGTTATTCAATACCAATTCCTGTTAATATATATACATACATGCTTTGTAGGGGAATCATCATCATCAGCAGCAGCAGCAGCAGCATGTCGTGCTGGTAGCACGGATATCCCTGACCCACTCTCGCCACTTTTCCCTATCGTTCATCGCCTATGGCAGGTCTTCTGGACTACATCCCGTATCCTCACAAAGTTGCTGAATGTAAGTTCGTGCTGGTCGTCCTGCTTTTGCTCGGCCATGTGTGGGGGTCCATAAGAGTACATCCCTTATGAGTTCGTCTCTGCTTCTCCAGCAGTGTCCTGCATGTCTGGTTCGTCTAACTTGAATAGCTTTCGTGATAGGAGGCAGGTGGCCGTGCAGTTGGTGTCTTGTGGGGTGTTGCCGCCACATTCGTTTGAAAATGGTTTAATGATTTCAAGTATTACTATCTCACCCTTATAATTCAATTTAACATTATTTATTTATTTGTACAATAGTGGTTTTAAGTGAAACAAGTGATGAAATAGTTCCATTTGACCAAAGATGGGACCCAACCAAGTACTATTATTACGGGTCAGAGTTATCCTGGGAGTAATTGCAATGACGAGGATACTCTACATTCTAGAAAATTTTATGACTGGAACCTTACCATTCGATAGTTTTGTGTTAATCGAAGCCGCTTATAAAAGCAGCATACCCCTATGCAGGGATGCAGTCAGCGTATTGTATAGCCCCAGCTGACAGGGTGATTTACTATTCGTATCGTATTCAGTAAAAAGGTTTTTATTTGTCAAATCATTACAGCGATAATCAAGTCCATTATAGCATTGATCACAAACGCATTATTATAATGCTGGACGATTGATATTGAATTTAGGAGGTCAGTTTATTTCCACATAACACATCGTCTATCTCGGAGACGATTAAGTTACAAAATTTCACTTCAATGCTATGGAAGGTTTTGAAAAGGGTAAACATGATCTCATCTCATGTTGTGTAATCACGCTTTATCGATCAAATGGTGAGAGATTTGCCCTCCTTGTTTATGCATCTCGTCATATGTCGGTTTAAGTAAATGATGGCGGTTATCTTTCGATAGAAGCCATCCTAATAAATGAGCGGCAGTAGTTCCCTGATCGATCTATTTGATCCTGACCGTTTTACCGTAGGATTCGTATGCCCAGAACCTGGTTTGGGATGGCATTGACCCGTTATTGGGTTTGGCCGACTCTACATCCATCCTGCTGTTTCCTGTGGCTTTCGAGAGAAAAAAAAAATCCTTTCCCTCATCGGCTTTTATTAAGTTTTAACTTAATACCAATCAACAATTAATTTTTTAAAAGGTCATCAGAGAGTCCTTATCTATTGTTCATTGCATCCTTAGAGCCATTCTATTTTTATGTTAACTCAGGTTTTCAAACACTGTAATGAATTTAAAAAAGTAGTAGCATATTTTTCCTCCCTTTTCATGGTGCAACATTAGTCTATTTGCATTTGAAGCACATAAAATATACAGCAATGATTTTACAAAACAAATAACAGGTTTGTCCTCGTGGTGTAATGGTTAAAGCCATAGCCTGCTGAATCGCAGTAAGCGAGTTCGTATTCCAGTCGCGCTATTACGTTCACTTACCCTTTGGAAAGTTATGAACCCCCTTATCCTCCCAGCTATGGGTTAAATAGCACCACTACTGTTCTTCTCAGAGAATTGCTTTGGCATTAAAAAAAAACTATAAATGTTGATATGCCATTAAACAAAGAAACCAAATGAAATATTTCTTGCATTTTAAAATGACAATATAGTAAAACAAAAAAAAATGTCTAACCGTCAGTTAATCACTAACAAATGTAGAAACGTCCCGGCTTTCATTGTCCGTCCATTCTACTGTCGCCAGAAGGTTCTAATTGTTTCCCCCTTTTATACAGATATAAATATACTAGCGCTTTTTTTAAACTACTTTTTTTTATACTCCTGTAGACCCCTTCTCATAAACAAGCAATGGCATGACGACTAGCTAGAACATATATAGAACAGCTCAGTGCCGATACAGGATATAACCTTGAAGACATACCGGGAATGATGACAATAGAGACGGGTGGCGAGAGAGGGTCAGGGAGATCCGTGCTGGTGGCACGACATGATGATGAATTAAATTATGGCTATAGGTGGTACTTCTTCATTGGGCTATCATTTCCGTTCTTTAAAAAAAAATTGCAACTTTCAAGCGAGTAATACATTAAGTCTTTGATTTGTACGTTCAGGATTTTCTACGTCATTGGTAGACAGATTTTAAATCTTTAGTTACTTGGAGTGGTTCCTTTATTTAAGATTTTTTGAACCGGAGTAATTTTTAAAACATTCGTAATCCATTCCGTAACGATTATTTCTTTTACGCTCTTGAGCAGTTGAACTTATCTGTCAGGAATAGACGTTTGAGCAAAAAATCATGGATTGCATGATGGTCTGGTGCCGTCCAGGTTTTGGTATTCTTGTATGTTCGTCTTATGTTTTGCAGATTTATTTCTGCTTTTGGTCCTTTCTTTGTTCTCTGTAATTATGTCTTCATTTATATTAATCATCTATTGTTTATAATGTGTTCTTTTGTCTATTCCCACGTTTTTTTTTAGATAATCCGTCCTTTTTCTGAATTATATCAAAATGTTTAATTTTCTTTATGCCTTTTCTTTTAACATATCGTAGAATTTATTTTCTTTGTTTCATTCCATGGTGTCCTTACAAGTGTTCCTATCTTTAGTATTTCATATATCCTAAATTTTTGTGGCTTTTGTTCCTTTTTTTTTTAATCTCATTTTACAGCAAGTTTCAATTTATCTGTTCCTTTATTTGGTTTCTTATCGAGATACCTAGTTTATCATCGACTACTTTTGTTCCTGCAGAAATTACATTTTTCAATTACGTTTTTTTGAGTGGTGAAATTTGTTTCAATAGTTTATTCCCTTTTTACGCTTTCAACAATTTTCCTGTCTCAATTCCTTATTCTCGATAATACTTCCTTCTCTGCACTTAGGATTTTTTTCCTTATCATATACATTTTGTTTTGATACTCCTGTGTGACATTGACTGACCTGTTGATCGTCATGCTGACCCTTAATATGTGATGAGCATTTTCTTTACTATTTACCTACCCACACATTTCCAACTTTTTCTTTTTAAATCTGAGAACCAAATTTATTTGGAATGCTTATTGTTTAGTCTGTAAACCTTTTCGCCAATGGTCCGGGAGACGTTATGATTAAAATGCAATGTAACGTTTTGATTAAAATTCAATGTAATGTAATGATTAAAATTCAATGTAACGCAAGGATTAAAATTCAATGTAACGTAATGATTAAAATTCAATGTAATGTTATGATTAAAATTCAATGTAACATAAGGATTAAAATTCAATGTAACGTAATTATTAAAATTCAATGTAACGTTATGATTAAAATTCAATGTAACGTAATGATTCAAATTCAATGTAACGTAATTATCAAAATTCAATGAAACGTTTTCATTAAAATTCAATGTAATGTAATGATTAAAATTCAATGTAACGTAATGATTAAATTTCAATGTAACGTAAGGATTAAAATGCAATGTAACGTAAGGATCAAAATGCAATGTAACCTTTTGATTAAAATTCAATGTAACGTAATGATTAAAATTCAATGTAACGCAAGGATTAAAATTCAATGTAACATCAGGATTAAAATTCAATGTAACGTAATGTTTAAAATTCAATGTAATGTTATGATTAAAATTCAATGTAACGTAATGATTAAAATTCAATATAACGTAAGGATTAAAATTCAATGTAACGTAAGGGTTAAAATGCAGTGTAACGTAAGGATTAAAATTCAATGTAACGTAATGACTAGCATGTAATGTGGAGTAATCACTAACATGCTGGACTGTGACCCTCTTACCAAGCAAGTTTGAACTCAAAACTAATGATCACGTTCACTTTCGAAATGAATAATCGTCCTTATAAATACCCCATTATGAATTTTGCAGTACTACGATTATATTTCTAAAATGATAGCTTTAGTATTAAATAATGCAAGAAATTTAATAAGTAATTAATCAGCCAAAGTAATTGCTTAAGCCTAGAAT
>OY757919.1:6685885-6705885 GCA_963585895.1 Sepioteuthis lessoniana | reverse complement strand
TAACTATATCAATTAATCAATAGGTTTAAAGATTTCGTATCATATATCATAATTATTGTAATCCCAATGAAATTTTCCCGGTATACTATCCTGCAAAAGAGAAAAATGAAATTGTTATTGTAAAAAGAAATGAAATATCTATTTCATTTGGAATTTAGAAAAATAATAATTACATGGTATTTAATTTCTAAATCATCAAAATTCTTAAAATAAAACTTTAATATACAATATCAAAATTTTTCCACTTTAGCTTCAAGTTCATGATTTTAGCTTCAAGTTCATGATTTACTGTTATAGTATGAATTCTAGGATTTGTTGCCCGTCCCCGACTGATATTCTAAAATATACAATGTAGATATCAGGCATTTTAGCAAACGCTGCATGTGAATATATTTTCCTCTTCATAAGTTTGCCAGCGGTTAGAATGTTCCCCAATGGCCCGGGAGACCTGGATTCAATCCCAGGTCGAGTCATACCAAAAACTAAAAAAATGGTACTTGATGCCTCCTCGTTTAACACTCAGCATTATAAGGTACGGATCAAGGGTAAAGTGGAGCAATCCAGGGAAGGAGTAGCGCCCTCCCGTACACCTTGGTGTAGTAGCTATCGAAAAGGGAGCCTTCGGGTCACCCTCGACTATGGTCGCCAACTTTACAACTTTTTACATCTGAATAATGTTTGCAGCTTCTCAATGCCATCTCAGATAAACTCATATAGGTCTATGTGTTCATTTAGGAAGCTGGAAATAAAATCAAGAAATAAATACAAACACTGCTCTCTCTCTCTCTCTCTCTCTCTCTCTCTCTCTCTCTCAGACTAGCTCTGTATCTCTCTCTCTCTTACACACACACACACACACTTTCCATATTACTGTGGAATGTTCTAGAAAATCCTAAAAGTTTCTTGAAAGTACTTCAAATTCTACAAAATTTTCGATAAGTTCTCGAAAATTCATCATCATGTCGTGCCGCGAGCACTCATATCCTGACCCACTCTCGCTAGTTTTCCCTATCGTTCGTCGCCGCTGGCAGAACTTCTGGGCTACATCCCGTATCCTCACATAGCTGCTGTATGTATGTTCTAGCTGGTCGTCCTGCTTTAGCTCATCCATATGTGGGGGTCATCTGTTATACCGAAAAAAATCCACTCGTAATGTTCTGCAAAATGAGTAATTTGAAAATATCTTTTATCAGGAGACAAAAGCGAATTTTGAGAAAAATATGGATATCTATTTACGATAGAGGTAAGCAAATGAGATGTGATACTTTCTGCCCGTCCACAAGCGAACACACAAAAACAATTATATACTGTTATACAGACTTTTTATAAGCATGCACTTATTTTAAGATTGATATTTATATCGATTTTTTAAAAATGAAATTGATCATCGAGTGTCTAGGGTGTATATAATACCTTATAATCTATGTTTTGAAAGATATTTCACAAGAAATAATAAAACTGATGATATATTCGCTTTAGAAAATTAGCTTCAGAAAATTCAAAATTTGTTGTTATATGTGAATAATACATTATAATATATATATCTATATATATATATATATATATAGACACAACAAATACAGCCTACACTACACGTCTAACAGGAATGGACAGCATTTAATAGATTTCATGATAGAAAATAGATTAACCTGCCTCAATACAAACTTTCAAAAAAGGGAGGGGAAATTATGGACCTACACATACGCAAATAAGAGTAAAGCACAGATAGACTACGTCCTTATAAACAGGAAATGGAGAAACAGTGCGATGAATTGCGAGGCATACTCCTCCTTCGAGGGTGTGTCCTCCGATCATCGAATAGTTACGGCCAAAGTACGACTAAGCCTAAGAAAAAACGCCACACGTAAAGCCACGACCAAGCACTATGACTGGGCCCTACTCAACAACAGAGATATTAGAGACAAATATGCATTAGAATTAAGAAACAGATTCGAAGCACTACAAGAGAAGGTAGAAATAGGCACCCCAAATGACGAATATGAAAATTTTGTAGAAGCGCACCTGGAGGCGGCAGAAAAGTGTATTCCAACAAAACCTAGAACTAAATATAGAGTCCCTTGGGAAACGCTAGCGGCTAGAGAAAAACGTGCACTTGTGAAGACTGCCTCCAAAAACTATCAACAGAACCCAACAAATACAAATGCACGAGAACTAGAAAAGGCGCAACATCAATTAACAGGAATATACCTAAAAGAACAGGCAGAATACGTACAAAATCAGATAGATAAGATTAGAGACTCGGTGGAAGATAGGCAATCATGGATAGCCTGGCAAACAATAAACGAAGTAAGTGGAAGAAAGAGCACAGCCAAAGCAAAATTGAAAGCTGCAAGCCAACAAGAAAGAATAAAACTGTGGGAACAGCATTTCAAAAATCTACTAGGAAACCCACCGGAAATAACGGATGAACCGATCACCAGAATTATTAGTAAGCAATTAGACGTAAAACTAGGTCCTTTCACCAAAGAAGAACTCGACACGGTTCTCAGAAGAATTAAAAATAGGAAAGCGGCGGGGCTAGACGTGATTCCCCCAGAAGTGTGGAAGACGAGACAATTCGACGATATACTGCTCCGGCAATGCAACGCAGTCTATAGTCAAAATAGGATAGAACGATGGACGAAGGGATGCATCCTTCCATTCCCTAAAAAAGGCGACCTCGGACTAGCCAAGAACTACCGAGGGATAACACTTACATCCATAGCAGCCAAAATCTACAATGCCCTACTACGAAACCGCATAGAACCCAAAATGGAAAACATCCTTAGGAAAAACCAAAATGGCTTCCGGAGAAATAGATCCACAACCTCACAAATACTGACCATCCGTAGAATCCTGGAAGGCGTTCGGGCAAAAAACTTACAGGCGACATTACTATTTGTCGACTTTACCAAGGCCTTCGATTCCATACACAGAGGGAAGATGGAGCAAATCCTACTAGCTTACGGCCTACCAAAAGAAACCGTAGCAGCGATAATGATTCTCTACAGAAACACCAAAGTAAAAGTACGTTCACCAGATGGAGACACGGAATACTTCGACATTGTTGCAGGAGTACTACAAGGAGACACACTAGCCCCGTACCTCTTTATCATCTGTCTAGACTATGTGCTTAGGACTTCGATCGACAAAATCAGAGAAAATGGCTTTGAGCTGACTAAGAGAAGAAGCAAAAGGTACCCCGCAAAAACAATCACGGACGCCGACTACGCTGATGACTTGGCGTTACTAGCGAATACGCCTAATCAAGCAGAGACACTACTACATAGTCTGGAACGAGCTGCAGCTGGCATTGGCCTACATGTCAATGCAAACAAAACCGAATATATGTGCTACAACCAAACAGGCAACATTGCCACACTAGACGGAGCCTCTCTGAAACTAGTCGACAAATTCACCTACCTAGGAAGCAGCGTCTCATCAACCGAGAAGGACATCGACACACGACTGACGAAGACATGGACAGCTATCGATAGGCTCTCGATCATATGGAAGTCGGACCTAACAGATAAAATGAAACGCAGTTTCTTCCAGGCAGCGGTTGTGTCGATACTGCTATATGGATGCACCACATGGACGCTTACGAAGCGGCTGGAGAGGAGGCTGGACGGAAATTACACAAGAATGTTGAGAGCAGTATTAAACAAGTCCTGGAGACAACACCCCACGAGACTCCAACTATACGGACACTTGCCCCCCATCACAAAAACTATACAAGTTCGACGAACCAGACACGCGGGACACTGCTGGAGAAGCAAGGACGAGCTCATAAGCGATGTACTCCTGTGGACCCCCACTCATGGATGTGCAAGTGTGGGACGACCAGCACGAACTTACATACAGCAGCTATGTGAGGACACGGGTTGTAATCCTGAAGACCTGCCGGAGGCGATGAGTGATAGGGAGAAATGGCGAGAGACGGTCAGGGATATCCGCGCAGACGGCGCGACATGATGATGATGATGATATATATATATATATGAACACATCAGAAAAACATAATCAAAATAAATAAATTCATTATGATGTAAAGTTGACGTTGAACGCTTCGGTTTCAAAAACCATCATCAGGACTTCGATATCAGAATAGTTCACATAGCGATCGATGATTGCTGAGACAAGAGGAGCAAATAAAATAGTATACAACGAAAAAATACAAACGTGGACATAGCGTTCATAATTCATAAATTCTACTATTTTCATACTGTCGGATTTTGATCCATATTAACTTTCACACACACACACACACACACACACACACACACACACACACACACACACACACACACATATATACATATATATATACCAACCCCTCCGTACGTGCAGGATATGATATAAGGTTAAATTTTAAGCAGGTTTTAACATAGTTTTTCTTTTCCATATATATATATATATATATATATATATATATATATATATGATTTATCAACTCACTCTATCAATGGGTATATTGTAAGATGGATTGGATTTTTTAAAGCCTGGAATGGCAATTAGTCTGCTTAAAATTTTACCTTGTGTCATATCCTGCACGTACGGAGGGTTTAGTATATATATATATATATATATATATAAATGTATATGTGTGTGTGTGTGTATGTGTCTGCGTGCGCGTGCGTGTGTGTGTGTGTGTGTGTGGCTGTGTCTGTGGATGTGGCAGTGTGTTACCGGAATGAAATAATACTTCTCAAATTCTGGACAAATTTTAACACTTCATAATCCAGAATAAGGAACATTTAAAATGGAAAGAGCAATCGGTATACTATTTCAACTAGTATCTGATCGTAATCATATAAAAAATATATGCTTTTGATTAGAGTGGTTCCTTAGTTTAATGTCACATCAACTTTCTTGGGTTATTTAATGCCAAAATTGTCCTTGTAGAAGAACTGTACTGTTACTATTAAACCCATAGTCGTGGGAATAGAGATGTTCCTGCTTTTTCCGGGTGTATTCCTCTGATATTTCATGTAATATGGAACTGGAGTTTGAACTAGGTGGCTAAGATATCTCAGTTCATTACGTTACCCACTAAGCACATGGGGGATGCTCAATGATGCTTTTGTGAAAAATTTATATCAACATCTCAGCTATGCGTATGTCTATGATTTTATCGAACGCTCAATTATTCGATTCTTACCAACATCTTTTCTTCCAATATTTTTTTAAAAGTTTATCAACGTTTCCTGTAAATCATTCAATCAATTTCTGAGGAAGAAATTTCTTCCCTAGAGATATTAACCTACGATATAACAATAATACTCTTAGGGTTAACTTTCCTATCACGTAATTTTATTTGACGAATCTGTCGTAAAACAGCTATTTAAACAGAATCATAATAATCGTGCTTTTCCGCCATCCATAGTCTTTCTAGACTTCTGATGACAAAATGACGTTTAATAAAACCAGTTAGTGAACAGAGCCTAAGTTAAGATATATACGAGTGTTGATAGAGGCATTTTAGTAAGATAAAAAAATAGGCTGCAATATGGACAATGCAAAGATGTTCTTCTATGATTGCTCAATAGCTTAGTTATCATTTACACTGCAATAAATCTTCAATTGATGTTACTGTGTTTTTTTCTCATTGACAACTTATGACATTCCGTTCGTTGCGTCTCACGACCCCCAAAACTTCATGTCTATCAAATCTCATGACCCTCAAATTGTTTTATGTTCTTTTATGTTGGAATGGAGAGCAACCAACACATTTTTTGCACACATATTACTTCATTTCTTTGACGACTCAAAAATTTCAAACATGGAGACTGCAGTGGTTAGGGAAGCATTTTTGATTATCAATGGGCTTTCTTTATCATTCTCTTTCTGACTAAAGATACGTTACCTTCAAGAATATTTGAGCCGGTAATTTTCTTCAGATGAAAGCCAAGCCCTTGATGTTATTGGGTTTATCACACGTCAATTACAAAAGGTAAACGAACTATTTTCATGATTATTTCAACAAAAGCTTCACTAGCAGCAAACAGTAGATTTGTTATTTTACATTACGACTATTTAAACATGTGTTATTTGTGTTCATTAGTCAATGAGTTAAATCATATTTCAATGTCGTATTTAATTATTTAGGTGTTACGTAATTTTGCTATATAATATTGAAAGCCAAATAAATCCCAAAATGTTCAAATTTAATTGGCTTAAAATGTTTTCATATAGACTCCTCTGACAGTATAAATCCTAAAACTGTGAATGTTTAATGCCATTATTTTGTATTGTCATTGTAATAGTGTGATGTATTTTACTGTTTAAAACAATTTTACTGGCGAATTATATGCTTATACATATATTCATACCTACATAAATGCATTGGCGGACCAAAGAAGTGGGGCAGCAATTTGAATTTATGGTGGCCGCATTTTGCAGGTGAAAAAGATTGAAGACATCATCATTCATTTTCATGATATGGTGGTTCAAAAAGATATCGAATATTTTGTTTTTTTAATTCGAATTTTTTCCCACTTTATGTTTGGAAGATCCCAAATACATGACATGAGGTCCCCGATTTCAGATTATAAGAAGCTCATGCAACTCTCTGAGATGCTGGTACATTGATCTGGCCCTGTTCTAAGTGACCTCTTACAGAGACTAAAGGCCACGTCGGACATTCCAAGAAACATTTTCATATATTGTATATTTTCTTCAACCAATATATATATACAAGTTGCATATGATAGGTTTCTAGAATTTTTTCGTAGGGGCACTTTTATTGATAGTACACACAAGAAACTCTAGTCCCCTTCGAAGTAATCTCCTCTGGCTGTCACTTGTACTATTCCAACAACTTCTGGAAGGCCCCATCGAAGTAATCTTATGTGAGCGTGCCAAAGACATTAGTCACAGCCACTTTCATTTCTTCAATTGTCTCATAACGACAGCCTCGGAGCTTAGGGAATAACCAAAAGTCACAGGGAGCAAGGTATGGACTATAGGGAGGCTGAGGAACTGTCTTGATGCCCATGTTGATGAAATAGTCTGTGACAAGGATAGAGTTGTGGATTGGAGCATTGTCCTGGTGGAAATGCCACTGACCTGATTTGAAGAGTGCTGGCCTCTTCCCTAGGAATCTCTTCCTGAACTCCCTTAAAACCTCAACATAGTAACCCTAACCCTAACCCTAACACTTTGGCCAATCAACCCTGGTGTATTGACTCCCTTACTCCTCCCACACCTCTCATCATCCCTTACAGACTGCCTGCCTTCCTTGAATCTCTTATGCCACACAAAAACTGATGCTCGATTCATGCAAGATGATCGAAAAGCTGTCTGAAGCATTCGATCCGTTTCTGTGGCATTTCTTTCAATTTTAAAACACAATTTTATTGCATATCATTCTTCTAAAGTGTCAGATCGCATTTTTGAAATTCACCAGCTGTGACAATCAGGATTTAGTATGGCGTATTCCAATTCGTGCTGTAGCTGTTCTTTTGAAGCTGAAATCATATAGATTAGTCAATCATCTCATCCGAAATATAGCAATAACATAGTGAATTTTCAAGAGTCTACGACAATTTGAATGCCCATATGAAAAAAGTCTGGAAACTTATCGTATGCACCTCGTATATATTTCAACCCAATGTTTTTTTCTGCTGCTATAATAGCCCTAAATAATTTTGTATCGTTCCTTATAAAAATAAAATGTCCGAATATTTTTTTTATTATTTCAAAATCAATTGTGTACGTGTTGACATTTTACTGAAATTTTTGATAATTTCTTCATTGATAAAATAATTTTCTAATGGTAGCTTCTTCGACTTAAAAAACCATGAGAAATTATTTTTATCTCTTTACAGGACAGTTTCATCATTTGGTCATTCGAATTTTTACAAATTCCAATCGCCAATTTTTACATTTATAGAAAGGTCAAAAGACCACTTATAAAAAAGAATTAAATTGATGATATGAACCCCTCAAAAAGTTATTTGAAAATTCTTATTTCGTTTTTGAAAAACTAAAAAAAAATATACCGTATTTTTTCTAGTGAAAATTAAAAAACAATGTTTTTTTTTTTTAAAGTTGATTCGAAAACAAATTTTCCCTGATGCAATTTAGCTACATTTTATTCACTTAAAATTTTTACAAGGAATTTTGAAAGTTTTCAGCTCTTCTGCCTTTGATGATATATTTGTAATTAAATACGATTTATTTAATCTATGTAAAACTGTATGATTAATTCTTCCCAAAATAGGATCGCCTATTTTTCGAGATTTTAAAATATTAATAAACAATTTCCGAATGACGTTTTGTTCGGACTAAAGTTCCTTGAAGAAATAAAGAAAAGTCGTCTTCTTCGTTAGAATTTTAGGATTTTTAAGATTATAAAATGGAGAAATAAAATTGGTCCTCATTTTTAGTTGCGCTCTTTCCCAAACGAAAGGTCTTTGGGGCGGAAAATTTGAATTAAAAACAAAATGAACTATCGCATTTTTTCCAAAGATTTTATTAGATTATAATATATATTTTTCTCATACTGTCCATGAAACTTGAAAATATTTGCCTTGTTATTAATATCTTTAATTATTAATTTGATTATTGCAATTTCCGATATTTTCCATTTCACGGGATACTGATTAGATTTAAGAGTAAAATCATTGAATCAAAATAAGGATTATAGTTGATTTTTATAATAATTGTTAACGCACGCGGGTTTTAAGAAATAATTGGGTTTTATTTTATCGCCCCAATGACGTTTACTTATGATACATCTTATGATTCTGTAGAACTAATCATGGAGCAGACCACCGTACACTCAGACCACGTACATACACATATTCGATCGACCAATTATCCTGGATAAAAGCCTGTTAACTTTAAAACGTAGGTTTAATTCTTTTTTTCTTATTTTTTAATAATTGAAACATTTTAGAACAAAACAGCTTTCTTTTAAATTTAAAAATTAGAACGAGGCAATTTGCCACTCCCTGCATAATAACGACCCCTTTTTGTTTTTACCAACATATCTGCTACGACGCTATGAAATAAGTCTAAATCATATTTACCTCCCGCTCCGCTCGGGCAGGATATGACACAAGGTCAATTTTTAAGCGGAGTTTAACAGATTTGAATTCAGTGTTTTCCTTCTTCTAGACTAGTTGGCTCACCAAGGCTGACGAACCCAGTCTGCCGTACTATTTACTCATAGCTGGAGAGAGAATAATTGGATTCAGTCTCGTCCAGGATTTGAACTCGTGTCACCGTGTCCATTTCCTACGACAATAACCATTACACAACGGGAAGACAATTATTTTGTGATCGTACTAGGACAGGTATTTCTCTTATTCATCAAATGAGTTTTGTTTGTCGATATGTCGTTGTAGAAGACAAAGAAGTAGAGGTGCGGAAATTATTTCTTTGTTTTATCACTGAACATGGGGAGACAGTTTATGATATCAGGAAAATGATTTTGGATCGACAGGAGGAAGAGTATTTTGATTTCAAAAAAAATTATATGGATAGGATTTAACAACGCGTCTAGTATGGTCGGAGTTCATGGTTATTTTCACCGTCATTTACGAAACATAAATGGGGAAGTCAAATGTGTGTCATGTTCTAATTATAGTCTGAATCCATGCAGTGATCATACCTCTGCTTAGAATGCAAGTGCAATTATATTTTTCGGAGTCTGGGAGAGATTCTATACATTTTTCTCCTCGGGTAGCGTAATGGTTTGCAAGCGATACTAGCCAACCTACACGGGTGAATTCGAGGCTCATTGGATCCCCATTCATATGGCCTTGGGCCACATCTAAGCAAAAAATTAGTAAATTACTACATTTTTCTCTTCTTCCAATCGCCGGCGGGGATTTTTATCTTCGCATGTGAAGGTCCTGATGAAGTGTTTATTAAACAACCGTTGGAGTGGATATTACATAGCTAAACGTGCAGTGAAAACCGGATTTTAAGGTGTAATTGAGGCATTCAATTCATTAAACCCAGCTTCTGAATATCTTCAAATGAGAGGATCTGACCTAATCATTTTCCTTTCATTCTGAAATTTCTCCTTTATGTCACATTTGTTTTACCAGGAAGAAATTTGGGGAAAAATAAATTTCATCCAAAATAAACTTCATGACCTGCTTTTAGTTTGGATGTGTGCGTAACCAACATGGATGTGACTAAGAAATTTTCTTTAACCAAAACAGGTACGGGCAGGTGATTAATCGTTTACTCAAAGTAAAAAAGAGTACGACAAAATGAAAATCCCAGTTGAAAAGCGTATTAGAGAATAAAAAAAAGATGACGTGTGTCAAACACCTGTGCAGAAAGTAAAGTTAATTTTCGCCGAATGTCATGATCGACTTGTAAATGAACTGGAAACACGATTTGTCTCCATGTCTCACCTGCAAACTGTCTTCTCTGGATTAACATCACAAGCAATCCTGAAAGATACTGAAGGTGAGTTTGAGCGAAAATTCTAAATTCTCAATAGCGAATACGGTGCTGACTTGGACGGATCTTGGCTGCCTTTAGAAATTCACCGACTTCAGATTTTTTTTAGCTGCAGGTTTTAAAGTGGAATGTGACATGACTATGATGACCAAATCGTCGGCTTTCGAATGGATGAAATGGATTTATCGATAGCAACATCAAGAAATGCTTCCAAAGATTGTCGTTTCCCTCCGGCTGTTTTTGACTCTGACAGTTTCTATTGTTCCTTAAGGGAGAAGCTTCTCAAAAGTAAAGCTCATTAAAAGTTACTTTAGATCGAGTATGTCACAAGATCGCTTATTCAATTGGTCCCTCATTTCCATTGAACATAAAATGGTGTATCAGAGAGAATTTAACCAAGTTATTAGTAACTTTGCGTCTGCAAAAGCTCGAAAGGTTAAATATGATCCCGTTTATTCAGAAAATAATTAAAATCCGATGTTTTTTCTAGTCCTAATAAACGATATATATATATATATATATATATATATATATATATATATATATTACACACATTAGTCCTGGGCCTATATATATGTATATATATGAAAGTAAATAATGGAAATAGATCCAACAGTATGAAGAAAATAGAAAACTAAAGTCGAATAAGAGTAAATTAAAAGTGATGAATCCAATATGATAGAAAGTCAATGTTGCTTGAATTGTGATGGAAACCGACATTACTATTCTAGAAACATTTTTACCATCTTAAAGTCTTTATAAATGATTACTGAGCTCTAAAAATTTTTATATTGACTTTCCATTATACTGAATTCCTCACATTTAAATTAGATGGTTTTTCGATTTTTATCATATATATATATATAAAGGTTCTCAGCCTAACTAAACTCAAAGGCATGAACCGAAATCCCTCGGCTATTATATAACACAATCAGCCACGAGGAAACCAGCGCAAGCGAAGGAAATTTAAACGCTTATGTATCACATTTATTTTTGTTTACATATATATATATATATATATATATGTGTGTGTGTGTGTGTGTGTGTGTGTACATAATTCACCGCTGACACAACACATACGCACATATAAATATATGTATATATATGTGTGTGTGTGTATATATATATATATATATATATATATATATACATATGTGTGTGTATATATATACATATATATGTGAATGTGTGTGTGTGAGCGGTGTATATATATATATATATATATATATATATATATATATATATATATATATATATATATATATATATATATAATTCACCCCTGACGTGAGCGTAAAAAGTAATTCTCCTCAACCTCTTCTTCACTAAAAAGAGATTGAATTTTCAAGTCATTGGTACGGGTCACCAATTTATTTCTACAAAAATTTCGAAAAATACAGTTTAATAAAATCATTAAATACGGAAGGCTTTCAGCAACAATTTTTTTTTTTTACATAGTTAGCACTACTGGCAATGTATCTTTAATAAAATTAACCAAAAACATTCATGCTAGACTCTGTAAACATGTGCATCAACATGGCAACCCAATTTTTTTCAAAGCTATGACTTCTTGAGAGAGACAGAGTGGTACTAAAAAATATGACAACTTAAAACTGGTTAATCTTGTGCAAACAAATGGAATCCTGCTAATAGAAAATTCTACCTACCTTAATATTCGTTTTGAAATCTTTGGTTGAATATGTATGTATAGAAATACAGAATTTGGCTTTGAATGACCAATAAAGGTTGATATGCCATAAAACCCAAACAACCAAACCAATCACAGCTATGAAGACGGCAACGTTCTCTGGAATATATAGTTAGTATTATCCTTCTTTCATTCATCACCGATAAGCTGACTGGGATGCTCTTTATTTGGTGTGTCGATGTGCTTTCCAGGGCGTCTTCCTGTTTATTCTCTTCTCACATAAAGCTTATGAATAGCGAGTATTGGCACAGAACATATAACATATTAGTATAATACCTATATACGGATCAATTTTTCGTGAGTAATTTATTCTAAATTCTCTATGACATATTTTCTGACAATTGATTCTAAAATTATCCCATCTAAGAATATTTTGGTTCTATTGCTTTTTCTATCTGATTAAACAACTTATTCATGAAATTTATTAAACTATTAGAAAAAAATCCAATTAGTCAACTTCATTTTTTAAATCAGCCTGGACAATCAGTTTCCAGTTTGAGAAGAAATATAAAAAAAATGAGATAGTTCGAAATCACATTATTTCTTTGAAAACTTCAATTAGATCACATTTCATTATTCTTTCTAGTAAAGTAATTAGTTCAAATTTAACTAAACTCTCCCGGTCATTGTAATATTAATTGTTTTTATTAATTTTCTGTTGAATATTAATTATTGCTCATCTCCTCGGAAAAACGAAAAGTCACTTAGTTTTTAAACTAAATCTAAGATGATCAGAGAAGACATAGATGTTTCTAAGATATGTCAAGGTTGAGAAAATGGAAATGAAAACGGGGCTTTATAGGGGAGAAATTGGGGTTAGGAAGAGAAAGGGAAAGTTGGAGAAAGGAGAGAGAGGATTGAAATAAATGTTAATAAGGGCATAGAATATAATGAAAAGAAAATATAGAATTAAATTGACAAAGTGGATATAAATAGAATTAAAAATGTTATGATGTAATTTCAAAGTGATTATTATGGTGATTGATTCCCGGTTTGACCTTACGTCATAGCAACAATTATTTAATAATTAAGTCAGTTGGTGTTGATTTGTCTTTTGCGAGCAGTTACATGTTTGTTAGTTACTGATAATGATATATTTACTAACTAGGTAGAGATTCAATTAACTATTACTAGTACAAATAATTGTATGGTTTTACATATTCCCAATAATAATAATAATAATAATAATAATAATAATAATAATAATAATAATAATAACAAAACAATAAATGTATTTTATAGGAATCATTTTGAGATTAGGCTTCTTAATCTGAAAATTAATTTTTATTTATTGCGGACTTTTTTCCCCATCTTGGTAGGTTTTTGTTGTTTTTTTTTGTGTATGTTGTTCTTCTTTCACTACGTTTCGGCCAAATTTCACCTCTAGCCTTCTTCAGATGATTTTACCGCGAACTCGGATAGAAATGATGAGTCTTGTAACCGTATCCCCAGTAATTACAGCCTTCCATAGTTGTTATCGAACAGAGGTTTACTTGATCAAAAAAACGTGGTGCGATAGACGACAACTATGGAAGGCTGTAATTACTGGGGATACGGTTACAAGACTCATCATTCCTATCCTAGGTCGCGGTAAAATCACCTGCAGAAGGCCAGAGGTGAAATTTGGCCGAAACGTAGTGGAAGAAGAACCAACACAAAAAAAAAAAAAAATACCAAGATGAGGACAAAAAGTCCGCAATAAATAAAAATTAATTCTCAGAACAGTAAATGTAGGCTATGCGGTGACAGAAACGAAGCGATCAATCACATAATAAGTGAATACAGCAAATTAGCATCAAAGGAGTATAAGGCGAGACATGACTGGGAAATATGCTGGAAATTTCAGTTCGACCATACAAACAAATGGTATATGCACAACCCATTACCTGTCCAAGAAAGTGACTCGCATAAACTCCTATGGGACTTTAAAATATAAACGGATCGACTAATCCAGGCCAGAAGACCAGACCTCATATTAACCAACAAAAAAAAAAAGAGAATCTGCAAAATTGGTGACTTTGCTGTCCCTGCAGACAACATAATAAATCTGAAGGAAAGTAAAAAGAAAGATAAGTACCTCGACCTTGCTAGAGAATTGAAAAAGCTGTGGAACATGAAAGTAACGTTTGTGCCAATTGTGATTAATGCGTTAGGCACAATAACTAAAGGGTTGTTAAAAGGCCTGGAGGACTTAGAAGTTGGCGAACAGGTAGGGACTATCCAAACGACAGCATTGCTAAGAACGGCCAGAATCCTAAGACGAGTCTTGGAGACTTGAGGAGACTTGCTGTCACTCAAACTCCAGTGAAAAACCATCAGCAAACACTCATGTGAAAAACTCTAAATAATAATGATAATATATCTCGGCCAGAAGACCAGACTTAATAATAATCAACAAAAAAAAAAAAGAGAACTTGCAAAATAGTCGACTTTGCTGTCCCGGCTGACCAGAGAATAAGACTGAAAGAATGTGAAAAGAATGATAAATACCTCGACCTTGCAAGGGAATTGAAAAAACTATGGAACATGCAGGTGACATTTATACCAATTGTAATTGGTGCTTTTGGAACGGTAACTAAGGGGTTGCTTAAAGGACTGGAGGACTTGGATGTTGGCAGACGGGTGGAGACTATCCAAACAACAGCATTATTGAAAACGGCCAGAATACTGAGAAGGGTCCTGGAGACTTGAGGAGACTTGCTGTCACTCACACTCAAGTGAAAAACATCGGCTAACGCTGATGTGAAAAGCTAATGAGTGAATAATTATAATATCACCTAATCTCGACCAGAAGACCTGACCTTATAATTAACAACAAAAAAAATAGAATTTGCAAAATTTTTGACTTTGCTGTTCCGGCTGACCACAGAATAACATTGAAAGAATGTGAAAAGAAGGATAAGTACTTCGACCTTGGTAGGGAATTGAAAAATACTTTGAAACATGAAGGTGACAATTATACCGATTGTGATTGGTGCTTTGGCCACAGTAACTAAAGGATTACTAAAGGGACTGGAGGAGTTGGGTTGGTTGACGAGTGGAGATCATCCAAACAACAACATTATTAAGAACGGCCAGAATACTGAGAAGGGTCCTGGAGACTTGAGGAGACTTGCTGTCACTCAAACTACTGTGAAAAACTCTAATGAGTAAATAATAATAAACCTCAGGTATGAAAAACATTCAAATGATTAAAAAAAATAATAATCTAATGTCGGCCAGATGACCAGACCAAGGGATAGTCTACAAAAAAACAGAGAAACTATCGAATAGTTGGCCTAACCATTCCGACTAATAAAAGATTAAAACTTAAAAAAAGGTGAAAAGAGAGATAATTACCAAGACCTTACGAAAGAAGAGAAAAAACAAAGGGAAATGAAAGTAATGGTGGCTACCAATTGTAATTGGTGTGCTCGGTACAGCCACAATAGGATTTTTAAGATCAGCCAGAAGAGTCCTGGAGACTTGTGGAGACTTGCTGTCACTCAAACCCCAGTGAAAAACCATCAGCTAAAGCTGGTGTGAAAAACCCTTAAAAGAGTAAAATAATTCTGAAACAGATATATTTGGCCCTTAAATGGAACTCTGAAAAGTACAACTCATGTGGGTCAGGATAGAGTTTAAAAATGTTATTTCTTAAATTACATTTGTTACGTAGTTATAATTATCCAATACCTTTGCCACGGGCATGATGTGACAAAAGGTCACTTTATAAGCGGCGTAATAATAGTTTGAAATTAGTCTTCCTTCTCTTAGACTTTTTGCCCAAATAAAGCTTAAGAACGCTGTCTGCCCTATTATTATCCCATAGGCGGTGTGAGGAGGAAAAGCAAACAGCGTCGTCACAGATTTAAACTTGGCTTACCGATTCCATTTCCAACGCCGAAAAACTGTTATATATTGACCCTCGACCGAGCCGTCAATCAAGAGATACACCCGTGTAAATAAGCGGAAGTACAGCAGAAGCATGTTGCCGTTAGAAAATAATATAACCAGGTACCCGGGATGCTCGAATCAGTTGGAGACAGGATGCCGAAGTGAGAACCAGCTGCAGACAGAGGGCTTTGGGCCCTTAGTGACCCCCGGTTGGGCAACCCAAGCCAAGATGCAAAAGAAGTGCTACTATAGTCGAGAGATGAACTTGGGTCAAAATAGCAGTCCGTCCTTGTCTCCACTCATTTCTCTCACACAACAAACATCACCTTTTCGAAAATAAAGTTTGAGAGATTTATATTTTTATAAAGAAGTGTATTCGTTCGTTATTGAAGTCGTCATTATCAGTTGATTATGTTCCCGTGTATTTTTGTATATATATATATATATATACGTGCAGTTGTATGTGGCTATAGAACAAAACGATACCTGGCCGTATTGGTAAATTATATACCCGGCATAACCTTTACACGGAAGTGCTGTTACTAATTTGATAATTAAAAAAATTAAAACTTAATCAAATAATTCTTGGTAGTCCCTGAAACTTAATATCTAACGAACTTGACTGCAGCCTTGAAGGTATCTCGTTTGAACTCGAGTTGCGCTATTACGTTCACTTTCAGCCTATTAATTTTAGGAAAGGAATGAACTACCTTATCTCTCAGCCATGAGTTAAATATCATCACTGTTGTACTTCTACAAGGATGGTTTTGGCATTAGATACCCCCAGGGAGGTTGACTAACCGTCAGAAATAGTAACCAAAACAAGCAAATCATATTTTTGTTACATAGCCATACATGAATAATTGAAATAGACATATTCATACCGGTACGCAAAACGTTCATAATGTCCATAACGCCCTTACAGAGATAACATAGGAATCCCGAAATACGAAAAACACTTGACGACTTCTTAGTTCAGGTACGAAACTTTTTTTTACCTCTGAGTAAAGAGAGAGATACTATCTTTCTATGCTGACTTTTCCATCTGCCCCAAACCACCTGCAACACCTGCCGCAGAAGCCTCGGCGAGCAAGCGAAAGTCAACCTTCTTCTTCCGAGACAGGAACTCAACTCTCCCGTTCGGAGGCAGGAACTCAACTAACTGACGTTTTTCAAATCTCTGCCCACGCTTCCCGTCATAACGTCATTCACATCTCCCGGTCATATTTACTCCCAGGGGTTTCTATTTTGACATCTCTGAATGACACATCCGCTCCGCGCTCGCGTGAACAGCTGCTCTCATGTTGCACCTAACTAACCCATGCGCTAAGCGAAAGGTTCTCAGCCTGACTAAACCGAAAGGCAAGATATAGAAAACGAAATCCCTCGGCCATTATATTACATTTTTCTATTATAAATAACAAAACAATATAGAAATCAACCGGTAAACCTTTCCTTTTTAACTTAGAATTAAATAGCTTTACTTAATGTAGTTATAAAGATTTCAGTTTTGAAGTATTAGCTTCACTTATTTAACTTAAGATACAACTGAGTTTTTGTTGGTTTGTTTGTTTGTTTTCTTTCACATAGACAATAACTTTTACTTTCTTTCTATTACGAATTAAAATCGGGAAAAATTAAAGTTGTTATCAAACAAACAAAACTTTACATTGAATTCTAATTAGGCAATGCTTTATGTTGTTTTGTTAGTTTTCATGAGGTGGAGATTTACGTACAAAAATAATTGGTCATGTTTTAAATATCTCAACCGTTTTGAATGAGGAATTAATGAGGAAATCGGAAAGCACTGGAAAGCACTTGAATGCACGGACCTTCAAAAACATAAGTAAAGGCCTTTTTTTTATAATATCAAACAAGGTATAAAGAAATGTTTATATATATATATATATATATATATATATATATATATATATATATATATATCTGTGCGTGTGTGTGTGTGTGTGTGTGTGTGTGTTACCTTAACACACGATGATTCAAAAAGAAATGCTGATATAGACATACATATATGATTTTTATATCAAGTAAAATTTTCCTCATTAAATATAATTGGGTAATATACAGTTTATAGGATTTATTATTTTACAAACGTCACGGTTTTTTTTTTCAACTTCCCGGAACTTTATATGATATGGCAAAAGAGGGAATGAAAATCGAGTTTTGACAGTGAAAGTGTTTCAAAGAAATTACAATGGTTCTTTTAATAATCACTAAATTACAATCTGTTTGTGAGGCTCTCGTCATAGAGTTTGATAAATGTGGAGGACCCCTTGGTTATAATTACTCCCAGGTCCACACTGACCCGTAGTAGTAGTAGTAACTGCTTGGGTCATATTTTGATTCAAATAGATCTAGTGTCCTGGGTATGATACAAAATTGCATCTGATGGTGGGACTCCTGTCCTGATTCTTTGCAGGAGGTTGAGTACTATTTCATTTCCAATAATCTAACTTTAACGCGAAGTTGATGTACTTGTTAGGATCCCATCTAGGTGTCAAATAGGCATATTCATTATTTGCCCTATTGAAACTATTTTACTGTACGCAAATAAATGATTTGCACTTGTGTTATATACTCATATGCAGATTCATGCAGAAAGAATCACAACGACACAATGTTAAAGGACGAGCGAAGACTTCTTTAAGAAAATATATCTCTCCTTTTATTTGTTTAAGTTTTTGTGTGAGAGGGAGCTGGAGACCGAACAGAACTGCAATATATTGATCCCCACTCTTATGGCCATCAGCGTTGTGTCTTTCTCGTTCTCCAGAGCTGCACAACCGGAGGTCAGGGGGCCCTCTCTGCTGGCTTTCTCTACTGCATCTTATCACCAACTGGTCTGGTCCCCAAACTCGATCAGGGGCCCGAGGGCCGCTTCGGCCGGGTGTGGCTTTCCCTACCACATCTCGTCTCTAACTCGTCTGACCTCCAACTCGCTGACTTCCTGTCCCCACCGAGGTATATAATAGTTCAATCACCCACTCAATCGCCCACTCAATCTTTGGAATGGCATGTTTGATCGTCATCAAGCAGAAATAACTGTCATGCAGTTCAGAGGTCACTCTCTTCCGGTGCACCAGTCTATGAGTGTATCATGGGATTTTACCTTATCCCATTTCGTCAGCCAAATCCGCCAACGCGATTTCTTTCGATTACCGGCCATTGGAATGTGTCACTTCCTTCCGGTGCACCACTTTGAAATGGCATGTTTGGCCGGGTCGAAGGTCAAAATACAACACTTGTAACTGGAATACATGATAAAAAATTACTTATGTTAAATAGCAATATTTTGAAAACATTTCTAGGTGTGCACATAAAAACATTAGAGCTAGATAGCCATGTTTGATACCATTTATATCCGGGCAAAAAATGAGCTTTGAGCCGTTTATAAATGTTTCCTACAATCTTTTCGTTTACAAATTAAATCTATTTAAAATATATATGTCTAAACAGGATTTAGCATTAAGTAACATATGAACTGTTGGCTATTAAACACAACCAATCACACAACATACCTGCCCAATGGAATACTGATTAGAGTGACGCCGGTACACTGGGTTCAATCTCTGGTTGAGACATACCAAAGACTCAACGTGGTAAGGTACGGATTAAGAGTAAGAGAACCATCCATGTAAAGGAGCTGCCCGCTTCCCCAAACCTCATTGTAGTAGCTATTGAAAAGGGAGCTTCTAGGTCACCCTCGACTAAGGTCAGCTAACTTACGGGAGGTGCCCGTGGTGTAATGATTACCGTCGTAGGAAATGGGAACGGCAACACGGTTCAAATCCTCGACGAGACTGATTGCATTTTACATAGCACTAATACCTTTGGAAAGTTATGAATTCAATAATTCTCCCTCCAGCTATGGGTAAATAGTACGGCAGACTGGGTTCTTCAGCCTAGGTGAGGCAACTAGTCTAGGAGAAGGAAAACTCTGAATTCAAACCTGTTAAACCCAGCTTAAAAATTG